>JAGSMR010000050.1:1107500-1497500 GCA_029286605.1 Sericinus montela
CGATCATTCTGAATGATGTCCCGAAAATATCTTCGGTGGAAGGTGGGTCGAAGGGACTCAATTCTCTAGACTAGACCTCTGTCTACCCCTGTATAGGGAATTGCGTGAAGATATCTATTATAATTATTTATTATTTATCGAATACACTCACCTTCGCAATCTTCTTCAGCAGCCCCATCAGCACATCAGTCAACTGGGTCCTCTCGTGTACCTGCCAAATAATATTGTAACTACTATTAACCACGATGGTTGAGAGCTTGGGAAGAACGGAATTCGAATCGGGAGCATCTAGTTCGATGTCCAGGTGGAAGGCTGGTTATGTACAACCTTAAAGCGGCAATAGCCTAGTGGTGTAGGGAACGGACTGAAGAATAAAACGAGGTAGGTTCGGAGCCGCCATTCGACTATTGACGTAAACCAACTCCAGGCACAAGCATTGCAGCTTAGTTGGAGTGGTTGACAGGAATACTAGAAATGTTATGGTATTGTTTGTATTCTTTAAAAAAGAAATCTGTATGCAATTTTATTGATTTTTAAAGCATATTTATGCTGAACTGTTATGTGATTAAATTAAAGAGAAAAAAGTTTTTAAAATTCAACTGACAATTTGTCACTTGCGAAAGAGACAATAGATGGCGCCGATGCAAAAAACAAGGCATAAGTAAAGAAAAAGAGAATACAGATTTAGAATTTCAACTGATGCTTGTAAGACTAAGTCTAAGGCTTGGAGGAGAGGAGTTGTAAGTCTAAGGCTTGGAGGAAAAGGAGTTGTAAGTCTAAGGCTTGGAGGAAAGAGCGTTGCCACGTGGTTACGGTAATGGCCGCGGGTTCGAATCCCGCCCGCCAGTTGAAATTTAAAAATAAAATTCTCTTTAATTTAATCAAAAGAAATCTGTATTTGGCCTAGATGCTAAGACCCTAAAGGCCTGTCATGTAGTCGCTTTCTTCATGCACGCACGTCTAGGTATGCGAGTACTCTTGACACTCCTCTCAGAAAGTAAATCTAGACATACCTCGACCCTATGGCTGAACTTCGTGGTGTATATTTTGTTGAACATTCAGTCTTCACTCGCTCGCTCAACGTGCCCAAAGCGTCGAAGCACGCCTTTATCAATTAGAGTGATGAAGTTCATCTTTCAGACCTGCCGTATAACGAAACTCTTCGTTTCGTTTACGATGACTCAAGGAGTTTGTGATCTTTGTTTGTGACAATGTATTTGTGCGTGTTTAGAACCCGAAACTCCTGCCTTCGATGGCAGGGTCAGTACAACCACATTAATATATAGTACTAGGTACAACTAGGTACAATGTCACGATAGCCGAATGGTTGGGTGGTCGGAATTTCGAGTCAAGAGACGCGAGTTCGATCCCCAGGTGGCAGGCTCGTACCAATGGGTTTTCAAAAACTTATGTACGAATTAAATCATTGGCTTGGACATAAAGACGGCGACGGGCTCACCACCTGTGACATTGTCCCGAAAATATCTTCGGTGGAAGGTGGGTCGAAGGGACTTAATTGTGTAGACTAGACCTCTGTCTACCCCTGTATAGGGAATTGCGTGAAGATATCTATTATAATTATTTATTATTTATCGAATACACTCACCTTCGCAATCTTCTTCAGCAGCCCCATCAGCACATCAGTCAACTGGGTCCTCTCGTGTACCTGCCAAATAATATTGTAACTACTATTAACCACGATGGTTGAGAGCTTGGGAAGAACGGAATTCGAATCGGGAGCCTCTAGTTTACGATGTCCAGGTGGAAGGCTGGTTATGTACAACCTTAAAGCGGCAATAGCCTAGTGGTGTAGGGAACGGACTGAAGAATAAAACGAGGTAGGTTCGGAGCCGCCATTCGACTATTGACGTAAACCAACTCCAGGCACAAGCATTGTGCAAAAACAAGGCATAAGTAAAGAAAAAGAGAATACAGATTTAGAATTTCAACTGATGCTTGTAAGACTAAGTCTAAGGCTTGGAGGAGAGGAGTTGTAAGTCTAAGGCTTGGAGGAAAGAGCGTTGCCACGGATCGGCGAAGGTCGCGGGTTCGTATCCCGCCCGTGTCAGTTGAAATTTAAAAAATAAAATTCTCTTTAATTTAATCAAAGAAATCTGTATTTGGCCTAGATGCTAAGACCCCTAAAGGCCTGTCATGTAGTCGCTTTCTTCATGCACGCACGTCTAGGTATGCGAGTACTCTTGACACTCCTCTCAGAAAGTAAATCTAGACATACCTCGACCCTATGGCTGAACTTCGTGGTGTATATTTTGTTGAACATTCAGTCTTCACTCGCTCGCTCAACGTGCCCAAAGCGTCGAAGCACGCCTTTATCAATTAGAGTGATGAAGTTCATCTTTCAGACCTGCCGTATAACGAAACTCTTCGTTTCGTTTACGATGACTCAACGAGTTTGTGATCTTTGTTTGTGACAATGTATTTGTGCGTGTTTAGAACCCGAAACTCCTGCCTTCGATGGCAGGGTCAGTACAACCACATTAATATATAGTACTAGGTACAACTAGGTACAATGTCACGATAGCCGAATGGTTGGGTGGTCGGAATTTCGAGTCAAGAGACATGAGTTGGATCCCCAGGTGGCAGGCTCGTACCAATGGGTTTTTCAAAAATTTATATACGAATAATATCGTTGGCTTGGACATAAAGACGGCGACGGGCTCACCACCTGTGACATTGTCCCGAAAATATCTCCGTTAGAAGGGGGGTCGAAGGGACTTAATTGTGTAGACTAGACCTCTGTCTACCCCTGTATTGGGCATTGCGTGAAGACATTTATTATAGGTACAACGTTAATGAGCCGTCATTATAATTAGATAAAGACAAGCGGATTGGCGATCGTAGTATAAGACGCATCGCAATAATTAACTATATCTGACTGCTGCCCGTTACCGTTGTGCTGAATGATTCAGATGAATCCATAATTTTTCGCGAAGGTTATCCCGCCATCTATCGGTATCCGATTGCATTTTCAAGGCTGTTTCCCTTAGTCGCCTCATACGACACACACGGGAGGTGATGGTATTACTCTCATAGCAATAACACACGCTAAAATACAACGCAACGTAATGCAATGTAATATGCAGCGGGGAAATTGGTTTTCAGCAAACATAAAGCACGTTATCAGCTTGCTACAAAGTTGTAAAAATGTTTTAACGGGCATTGTTTACTTTCGAACTGCATTACAAATACTTCTGTAATACTTCGCCTGCCATGCGTAATCGATAGAATGTGTAGCGTACGCAGTATTTTATTGTGCCGCCAGCTCTAAGGTTCCGTGTTCGAATACCGGACGGGTCGGAGTAGATTACCACTTTTTAGCACTGCACTTTTTGAGCAGCTAATAAATAAAATAAACAAAAACATAGATGGGATATGTAACATACGTTGTGTGTGTGTGTGTGTGTGTGTTTACGCGGGTGTGCGTGTGTGTGTGTTTACGCGGGTGTGCGTGTGTGTGTGTTTACGCGGGTGTGCGTGTGTGTGTGTTTACGCGGGTGTGCGTGTGTGTGTGTTTACGCGGGTGTGCGTGTGTGTGTGTTTACGCGGGTGTGCGTGTGTGTGTGTTTACGCGGGTGTGCGTGTGTGTGTGTTTACGCGGGTGTGCGTGTGTGTGTGTTTACGCGGGTGTGCGTGTGTGTGTGTTTACGCGGGTGTGCGTGTGTGTGTGTTTACGCGGGTGTGCGTGTGTGTGTGTTTACGCGGGTGTGCGTGTGTGTGTGTTTACGCGGGTGTGCGTGTGTGTGTGTTTGTGTGTGTGTGTGTGTGTGTGTGTGTTTACGCGGGTGTGCGTGTGTGTGTGTTTACGCGGGTGTGCGTGTGTGTGTGTTTACGCGGGTGTGCGTGTGTGTGTGTTTACGCGGGTGTGCGTGTGTGTGTGTTTACGCGGGTGTGCGTGTGTGTGTGTTTACGCGGGTGTGCGTGTGTGTGTGTTTACGCGGGTGTGCGTGTGTGTGTGTTTACGCGGGTGTGCGTGTGTGTGTGTTTACGCGGGTGTGCGTGTGTGTGTGTTTACGCGGGTGTGCGTGTGTGTGTGTTTACGCGGGTGTGCGTGTGTGTGTGTTTACGCGGGTGTGCGTGTGTGTGTGTTTACGCGGGTGTGCGTGTGTGTGTGTTTACGCGGGTGTGCGTGTGTGTGTGTTTACGCGGGTGTGCGTGTGTGTGTGTTTACGCGGGTGTGCGTGTGTGTGTGTTTACGCGGGTGTGCGTGTGTGTGTGTTTACGCGGGTGTGCGTGTGTGTGTGTTTACGCGGGTGTGCGTGTGTGTGTGTTTACGCGGGTGTGCGTGTGTGTGTGTTTACGCGGGTGTGCGTGTGTGTGTGTTTACGCGGGTGTGCGTGTGTGTGTGTTTACGCGGGTGTGCGTGTGTGTGTGTTTACGCGGGTGTGCGTGTGTGTGTGTTTACGCGGGTGTGCGTGTGTGTGTGTTTACGCGGGTGTGCGTGTGTGTGTGTTTACGCGGGTGTGCGTTGCCACGGATCGGCGAAGGTCGCGGGTTCGTATCCCGCCCGTGTCAGTTGAAATTTAAAAATAAAATTCTCTTTAATTTAATCAAAGAAATCTGTATTTGGCCTAGATGCTAAGACCCCTAAAGGCCTGTCATGTAGTCGCTTTCTTCATGCACGCACGTCTAGGTATGCGAGTACTCTTGACACTCCTCTCAGAAAGTAAATCTAGACATACCTCGACCCTATGGCTGAACTTCGTGGTGTATATTTTGTTGAACATTCAGTCTTCACTCGCTCGCTCAACGTGCCCAAAGCGTCGAAGCACGCCTTTATCAATTAGAGTGATGAAGTTCATCTTTCAGACCTGCCGTATAACGAAACTCTTCGTTTCGTTTACGATGACTCAAGGAGTTTGTGATCTTTGTTTGTGACAATGTATTTGTGCGTGTTTAGAACCCGAAACTCCTGCCTTCGATGGCAGGGTCAGTACAACCACATTAATATATAGTACTAGGTACAACTAGGTACAATGTCACGATAGCCGAATGGTTGGGTGGTCGGAATTTCGAGTCAAGAGACATGAGTTGGATCCCCAGGTGGCAGGCTCGTACCAATGGGTTTTTCAAAAACTTATATACGAATAATATCGTTGGCTTGGACATAAAGACGGCGACGGGCTCACCACCTGTGACATTGTCCCGAAAATATCTCCGTTGGAAGGGGGGTCGAAGGGACTTAATTGTGTAGACTAGACCTCTGTCTACCCCTGTATTGGGCATTGCGTGAAGACATTTATTATAGGTACAACGTTAATGAGCCGTCATTATAATTAGATAAAGACAAGCGGATTGGCGATCGTAGTATAAGACGCATCGCAATAATTAACTATATCTGACTGCTGCCCGTTACCGTTGTGCTGAATGATTCAGATGAATCCATAATTTTTCGCGAAGGTTATCCCGCCATCTATCGGTATCCGATTGCATTTTCAAGGCTGTTTCCCTTAGTCGCCTCATACGACACACACGGGAGGTGATGGTATTACTCTCATAGCAATAACACACGCTAAAATACAACGCAACGTAATGCAATGTAATATGCAGCGGGAAATTGGTTTCAGCAAACATAAAGCACGTTATCAGCTTGCTACAAAGTTGTAAAAATGTTTTAACGGGCATTGTTTACTTTCGAACTGCATTACAAATACTTCTGTAATACTTCGCCTGCCATGCGTAATCGATAGAATGTGTAGCGTACGCAGTATTTTATTGTGCCGCCAGCTCTAAGGTTCCGTGTTCGAATACCGGACGGGTCGGAGTAGATTACCACTTTTTAGCACTGCACTTTTTGAGCAGCTAATAAATAAAATAAACAAAAACATAGATGGGATATGTCACATACGTTGTGTGTGTGTGTGTGTGTGTGTGTGTGTGTGTGTGTGTGTGTGTGTGTGTGTGTGTTTACGCGGGTGTGCGTGTGTGTGTGTTTGTGTGTATGTGTGTGTTTACGCGGGTGTGCGTGTGTGTGCGTTGATGTGTTTCTCTTATCCACTTGACATGTGTATGGCATACTTTTTCGTACGGCAGTGACCCATGTCCCTTTATAGCGCATTTTATAACCATTATGATGACCATGATTAAAGAACATTGCCTAAATAAATAGGCTAAAAAATAAAATCTTCACTTCATTCCCCCAACTACTGTTGTAGTGTTGTCTAGACGACCCAAAGTCCTTTCGTCCCACCTTCACCTAAAAGATATTTCGGACAACGTGACAGGTGGTGATCCTGTCGCCGTCTTTAAGTCCAAGCCGATGCCGAAGCACGATATAAATCCTATATATGTCTCCTACCACCCGGGTATCGAACTCGGATCTCAGTCGGATTACAATTATATTAACAGGTCATAGAAAACAGGTTAATAGGAATTCCTAGGTGTCAGGTGTGGTCATATCTGATGTCATTCATTAATAGGTGACGTGTGAAATCACTGAGCCAATTAATGTTTTAATTTCATAGTCTCCTCGGAATTTCATCTACCTATCGCACAGTCTTTGTAGTCGAGCGGTTAGATAATCTGTTTTTAACGTAATCTTCACGCACTTTCCCAATACTGTGGTAGGCAGAGGTCTACTACATTTAAAAAATTAAGTCTGAAAATTTAGTCTTCCCACCACCACCACCACATGTTACGGGATTTGTTTTGGTACAACTTGACAGTTGGTAAACCTGTCGCCGACTAAGTATTCAAGTCATCGATATAATGTACTAAAAAAGAGAAATATGTACATCTTAACACCATTCCCAATACAGTGATACCAATGGGGGTATCAACCAGCGTTACAGAAGCTACCAGGCAGCCTAGCTTTTGAGAATATGATATAGCACTGCTTTTTTAATTACTGATGTTATTGTCTTGAACGTTACATATACTTTATATAGGTTGTATAATCTTTGATATCCTTAACGTTGCTATGTTCAAAGATGAATATTTTACTGTTTAATAACAGACATCGCGGCGATGGATGCATCATCTATGACGTTGTCCTAAATAAACTTTGCCGAAAAGGGCGTCGTAAGGCCTTAATAGTCTGGACTTCTGCCTAATCTAGTATTAACCTAATCTTTGCCGTGTTTAGTATCCATATAAAAATTGAGCTTACTTATATACCAAATACCATTAGTTCGGCTGTTAGCTCGATTTTAAACTTAGACCAATAAAAAAAAACAAAAGTTGATTTTACATATGCCAACACACAAAACATCATTTTATGATAAATCTTTTACAGTTCAGGCCATTAATCTGCGGAGCGAATATCTCCCGATACATTTATGAGCTTATCCAAAAAATATTACATGTATCAATAATCCCTTGGGCAGTGCAAGGATAGACCATTGCAAGAATTGATCAAAAAAAAATATCTTCACGCAATTCCCAATACAGGGGTAGACAGAGGTCAAGTCTAGACAATTAAGTCCCTTTGACCCACCTTCCACCGAAGATATTTTCGGGACAACGTGACAGGTGGTGAGCCCGTCGCCGCCTTTATGTCCAAGCCAACGATGAAATTCGTACATAAGTTTTTGAAAAACTCATTGGTACTGCCACCTGGGGATCGAACTCGGGTCTCTCGACTCGAAATTCCGACCACCCAACAACTCGGCTATCGTGACTTTTAGAATTGATCAACTCGGTATCAATATATTGATTTTGAGAATATTATAATTTGTATGCATTATTTTTATATGTATCATGTACGTATGTGTATATACGTTGTGTACGGATTATAATTGTTACTTTGTACCTTTTTGTTTGGCTCTATTTCTGCAATATGCATGTCTATATTTGTCTATATTTATTAATTCTATCTGATTATTGCATCACCTGCCAGATATCTGTAACGCAACGCACGCTTCTTAACGCCTTTGGTTGCCAGGAAGAGATCGATAAATCGATGCTGCGATAATGCCGCCAAATTGTACCGATTCTTTTAGTTTTTAATTTTTAATGTTTTTCGATTTCGAGGTGTAAAATAAGTATTTTCATTCATTCATTCAAAAATATACTTTCATATTAATTACTCTTTTTTGTGTTAAATAGCGAAACATAGTATAAAGACGTATTTCTATTAAAAGTTTAAGTAGGCCATTCCCGCCAATACTGCTATTGTTTTTAATTTGTAACCATAGATTAGCTAGTTCAGCGATTTGTGCCGCAGGTGGCGGTATTACTCATTACTTGATAAGGTACGAGCACTGGCCAGTTGTGTTGTTTAGTGACGTAACTGTGTTCCAAGATACTCTTTGAGATTTCAACAAAGTTCAGTATCGACTAATTTTTATTTTTGATTACTATTATATCGAGGTACCGATTTTGACGACCTCCGTGAACTAGTGTCGGATTCGATTCCAGGTAGCGTCAATGTAGGAAACACTTTTTCTAGATTTTCTCGGGTCTGGATGTTTGTGGTACCTTCGTTGTGTCTGATTCCATAACACAAGCTGCTTACTCTGAGATCAGAATACTATGATAGTGTCCCTATCTATGCATGTATTTATTACGCAATTTTATTGATTTTTTATTTAAAGCATATTTGTTATGCTGAACTTTTATGCGATTAAATTAAAGTGATAAATGTTTATAAATTTTCAACTGACACGGGCGGGATTCGAATCCGCGACCTCTGCCGAACCGTGGCGACGCTCTTATCTACGAGTCACCGTTTCTTAAGCGCATCAGTTGAAATTTTAAATCTGTATTCTCTTTTCATTATTTATGCCTGTTTTGGCATGGGCGCCATCTATTGTCTCTTTTGCAACTGACAATTTGTATGTATTTGTTTATAGATTCGTATTTTTTACCTTATATGTACGTGGATCGAATTTAATATGTTTTTTATTTGATACCTTGTATTTGGTAGAAAACTTTCTGTCTTCTCACTATCACCAATCGTATAAATCCGAAGAAGTTTAATTAGTCTTTGTGAAATTATGTTGCAAGACTCTTTTAATTTTTTTTATAGAAAAGGGACGCAAACGTACACGTGATGGTAAGTGATTTTCTGTTTAAGGTTAGATTTTATTTCGTTCTTGGAGTTAAAAATATTCGATTACGATATTCGGGCACATCCCTAGCGTATCCGAGTAACGGACCCCTATCTGTATCATTAGTAGTTACCTCGTCCAATACGATACAGCTGTACTGCATTAGTAGAGGTGACGCGAACATCTCACGGAGCAGCACTCCCTCTGTCATGAACTGAAACGAAATATTAAAAAAAAAAAATCTATTGCAATTTCATAACATACTACTATGAAAGAAAAGATTTTTAGGCGCTACATCACATAAAGACGAACATCACATAAGGAGAGAAAAAATAAATAAATATCTTCATGCAATTCCCAACACAGGTTAGTCTCTTCAGTTTAGTCTCTTCGACCCACCTTCCACCGAAGATATTTTCGGGACAGCGTGACAGGTAGTAAGCCCGTCGCCGTCTCTATGTCTAATGTTTAAATGTATGTGCTGCTGATGAAGTTTTTAAATAAACAAACAAAATGAAAATAATATTTTAGTGTACGAAAAGAAATTTACTAAACAAACATCCATTATTGAGAATCTATTTAAAAACAGCGATTGTTTAAATGGCGGTGATTTCTTTTTAAATTAATAAATAGTGTGTGGTCGAGAGATTCTTTGGCCGTGGCCTAAATGTTTTTTTTTTTTTCGAGATTTGGCTCGAAGCCAACGTAATTATACTGAAGAGAAAAAAATACATACATTAAGAACGTTTTGGTTTTGACGTGAAAATTTAATATTTTTTGTATATATTCACGCAATTTCTTTTACAGGGGTGGGCAGAGGTATAGAGGAGTTTCGACCAATTTTCCACCCAAGCTCATTTCTGGACAACGTGACCGGTGGGGGCAGTATCGCCGTTTCAATTTCCATGTTAACGGTACATTAACGCTCACACGCCAAATACGCTCAAAGCCATGGAGTTGCGGAAGTTATGTTATTTTAGCCGCCAGGCCACTTGTTGACCACAATCTAAGGTCGGCAACGCAGGCATAGCAGATGCGTTGCCGGCCTTAGAATACCAGAGGGTATTGCGGGTGTTCATGGGCGGCGGTAATCACTTACCAGCACGTGAGCCACCTGCTCGTTTGCCTCCTTATTCTATAAAAAAAAAATACAAAAGATTTATATGGGTTGCTTCGACATAAAGACGGCCACAGGCTCACCACCTGTCAACAAAAAATACAAATTGAAGCACTCACCACTATCCCCGTCTCTACCCCCCTCGCCGACGTCATGGAAGCGGCATACCCCACAGACAGTCCGGGCTCCTCGCCCCTCTCCTGGGCGACGCGCACCGCCAGAGAAACGGCCGCGGCCACCCGAGGCTGGGTCACGCACACCCTGTGTCCCACTTCCCGGAGGTACTGCAAGGATCGGTTTTGGGGCCGGTGCTATTTAATGTAGACAACGTCGTCACGCATAGTCAATGGAGGGTTAGCTAGGGAAAACAGATTCCCAAGTGTCGCCTCACATACCTCTTTTGATTCTTTCAAATTCATCATTATCTCCATACACGCACGTCTGTAGGTCTGTAGGTATCTGAATACGCTTGACCCTCCCCTCTTTAAACAATTTTCTTATTATATTATACAAAAGTAAGTCTCGACCTACCTCGTCCCCTGTTATTGTTAACTTTCGTGCCATTATTATTCTTCTCCATTCAATCTTCACTCATTCGCTCAACGTGCCCAAGCCAACGAAGCACGCCCTTGTCCATTTTAGTGATAAGATCATCTCAGGTTAGAACCTGCCATATTGCTAATCTCCTGCTTTCGTTTTCGGTCAGCCAAGGTAACGCCACACATTTTATTTTAATGATTTATTTTTATTTTATTTATTTTCATAGCTAAGTACACACAATGTTTACATTTAAAATCAGTTGTCAGTACAGTTTGTCGGCAATAGCTCTAGTGGACAATATTCGTGTGGTACTACTCGATAACTAAATACAACTAAACAAGCACAAAAAATACTTAAAAATACTTAAAACACTTTAGAATATAGCATAGTTAGTACCAAATGATTATAATTTTTTTTTAATCGCTGCATTCAATAAATCAATAATTTTTATTTAAGGGTATTTTATTTAAAGGTATTATTTAAAGCGTACACTATAGTCAAATATGAGAAATACCTTTTGCCTTATCAACACTGTGATATGTGCAAATAGATCTTACTCTGGTCTTGTAATTCCCTGGATGCTGGTACCTCTTACACTCATAAAATAATTCTTTTTCCACTTTTTGTATTGTATCTATATTCACGTAATTCCCAATACAGACTGGGGTAGGCAGAAGATATTTGCGGGACAACGTGACAGATGGTGAGCCCGTCGCCGTCTTTATGTTGAAGCCAACGATATTGTATCTATCGTACATGTATTGATTTTATGATTAGATATATGTAAATAACTCTGTTTTCTGTCTATATGTATTCATTACAAATCAATATAATACAAAAAAATTAATATTCAGGTATTATTCAGTCACAATAGCCGAGTGGTTGAGTGTTCTGAAATTCATGTCATGAGGCCCGAGTTCGATTCGTCGGGTTTCTTAAAAATTTATGTACGATTCATATTGTTGGCGTGGACGTAAAGACGAGGCGACATGCTCACCACTGTCACGTTGGCTCAAAAAATGTTTTCAGCGAAGGGTGGGTCGAAAGAAGTTGATTGTCATTTTAAAATTTAACTTTTGTGCTTGTCAGTCACATTTTTTTTATATTTATGTTGCTATGTCGAATAAAAAATTTAAATGAACCCTTCTCAAACCGGTTACATATTGCTGTAAATTCGCTAATATTTGCAAGACCTGTTCAGCTTTGTCTCGTTTAAAATTAGAATCAACGCAATAAAACATTGGTTATATTCAAAAAGAATATTTAAAAATAAACCTATCAAATTCCTATTTTAAATTTTGGAACGTGCAAATAACCGACAAAACAAAATCTTGTCTAAGGCTACATTTTGTTTTCAAGTCACGTTACTACATTTTGGTTAACCTAATGAGATTCTATGGTCTTGTTAGACGTAAGAAACCGGATTAATATTTTTTATAAAAAATAAATACATAGATAGGGACATCACAAACATTGCTCTGATCCCAGAGAAAATAACTGAATCACTTGCATTATGGAAACAACGAAAGTACCACAAACTCCCAGACCCGAAACAATGTTTTTTCCATTGACCCGTCCGAAAATTGAAACCAAGACCTTAAAGCTAGCCTAAACAGCGGACCTAAAATGCGGTGCGAACACCATTCGTCCATGGAGGTCGTCAAAAAAGGATCGACCTTTATTTTTTCAAAATCATACTATTCGTTTTTTTTTTTTAAAAACTTACGTACATATTTTTTACGTACGTTGGTTCGGACAGAAAGACGGCAACGGGCTCACCACCTGACACGTTGTCCCAAAAAAAACGTCTTCGGTGGAAGATGGGTCCAAAGGACTTAATCGTCTAGACCTCTGTTTATCCCTGTCAAATCAAATCAAATCATTTATTCATCGATATGTGACAAAACAAAACGACGATCGATGGATGTAATGTATGTTACATTATTTTGAAATTGGATTGGATTATTTTGAAATTGGATCTTTTTTAATTTTTAAGCTTAACTCATATCTTTATAATAAATGAATACATTAAAAATTGTAACTGAAAACAACTGATAATTGTCTCCATACTACGAATCAGGTCATATGTGGTTAAAAAAAAATAATAGTCAAAATCGCCAGACACTCTATGCGTGCGAATCTCCAAAAAGGTCAAGAACCGCGCGACATCATGCCGTATGACGTCATCTTTTCTAGTTTTAATATGCATTAAATTTATTACCTTATTTATGATAAAATAATAAAATAAATATCTTCACGCAATTCCCCATACAGGGGTAGACAGAGGTCAAGTCTAGACAATTAAGTCCCTTTGACCCACCTTCCACCGAAGATATTTTCGGGACAACGTGACAGGTGGTGAGCCCATCGCCGTCTTTATGCCCAAGCCAACGATGAAATTCGTACATAAGTTTTTGAAAAACTCATTGGTACTGCCACCTGGGGATCGAACTCGGGTCTCTCGACTCGAAATTCCGACCACCCAACAACTCGGCTATCGTAACTTATTTATGATGATTTTATTTTACAAAAAAATTACCCGTCGTTATGACTAATACATATTTAGTTTACCGGAAATATAAATAAATATCTTCTTGCAATTCCCAGTACTTTTTAATCGTGACTTTATAACTTATATGTATGTTATATACTCACTATTATTTTGATTATATTAACAACATATTTATTAACAACACTATTATGGTAATAATCACACCTACACTTGTACTTAACACTAACTAAAAAAAACCAAAAGTTTTTTTTTTCTAAATAAATATCTTCACAATAATTCACACATCACATCTTCACAATAAGTCATGTGGTTAGCCGAGTGGCTGGGTGGTCGGAATTTTGAGTCAAGAGACCCCAGTTCGAACCCCAGATGGCAGGCTCGTACCAATGTGGTTTTTCAAAAACTTATGTACGAATTATATCGTTGGCTTGGACATAAAGACGGCGACGGGCTCACCGCATGTTATGTTGTCCCGAAAATATCTTAGTGGAAGGTGGGTCGAAGGGACTTAATTGTCTAGACTAGACCTCTGTGTACCCCTGTATTGGGAATTGCGTGAGGACATTTATTTATCATTTATGCCTGCTAGCGCTTATGACACAGCATCTTCGATATCCTTCGCGGACTAATGGCGTACTTACCGGTTTTCAATTAGTCGACATCTCTGAAGTCCCGGATGCGATTCCGGTACAATGTGGAAAAACAACTTATTCTACAATTACTCGAGTCTGGGTGTTTGTGGCACATTTTTTGTTTCAGATTCCATAACACAAAAACTGTATGTGCTTACTTTGGGATCAGGGCAAAGTAGTTTTTAACAAAATATTTTTTCTAAGTCCCCCGTAACCACGGATGCTGTAAAGCATCCGAAACGTCGGGAAGTAAAAAATAGTTTGTTAAAAACTAATTAAAAACGCGATAAAATCCGAAAATCGTTTTATTTTAAAATGTGTAGTATTCGCGTAAATAGAAGAAATTATTATATATATATGTATTTATTTATTCTCACAGCAATAACTTACTCTATGGTCACAGTTAACCGACAGCGCGGCCTCGTCCTTTATGACCGATGAAGTGGAAACGAATGGATTTTGAGAACTCTGGTCCGGGGTTTAGTATTTGTATTATCTACAGTAATTTCTTATAGCCACGATAGCAGTGTTAAGGTGGTCAGAATTTGAGTCGAAAGACCGGACTTCAATACCTAGATGTTATGCTCGTTCTAATGAGTATTTTCTAAACTTATGTACGATTTGTATCGTTGGCTTGGGCATAAAGATGACAGGCGCACTACATGTCACGCTGTGCCAAAAAATGTCTTCGACGAAAAGTGTGTCAAAAGGACTTAATTATCTGAACCTGTACCCGCATTGAGAAGGGCGTGAAGATATTTTTGTGGAATAAGAAACAAGCTAGGCATCGATATGGAACAAATTATCCAAAACAGTCGGGTCAGCTAAGCCAAGGTATCTTGAGGCAATAGAAATTCTATTGTTCTCTTGTTATAAACCTCCTCGACCGGTTCTGACGTCATCGTGGCACGATACCAAATAGCCATGCTTAACCGTTGGCAAATCTTCACGCCTTTCCCAATACCGGGGTGGACAAAGCTCGTGAAAATTAGGTCCTTTCGACCCACCTTTCACCGAAGCCGGTTCGGGAGAACGTCACAGGTGATGAGACTATCACCATTTTAGTTTCAAGGCGGAACAATATATTTACATAGATAAACATAAATTTTTAACACGCTTTTATCAGCTTCACCTTTGAATTTGTATGTTTGTAATGTTTGAGTTTGTATGTTTGTATCCGACTTCTTTGGCGCGATTTTGAACCACTTTAAACGGCCAGATTTCGTTCAAACTTTGTTGATTTATCGAGGACCGATGACAATACACTAAAATGATAAAAAAAAACTAAAAAGTAAAAAATAAAAAGCATGTTTTTTACTTTTTTTTAACTATTATTTATTTTACATTTAAACATCCATGACACAAGTACAAAAATTCATTGTAACAAATGTTTGCCACTAGCATGACCCCAACTCGCAACCCTTACCTTCTAAGACAGGTTTACTACCTACTAGGCTACATATGCATTATCAGTTGATAATTAGTTAACTAAAAACGACTAAACGCCCGTGTAGCGACTGTTTCTCACCTGTCCTGGACCTTCATCAGGGTCGATGACCTCCGTGGACGAGTGGCGTACAAACCGGTTTTGCGGCGTCGCCGGCTCTGAGGTCCCGGGTTAGATTCCCGGTCGGGTCAATGAAAAACACACTTTTTCCATGTTTTCTCAAGTCTGTGTGTTTGTTGTAAGTCGTTGCTTGAAATTCAATATTACAAGTGCTTAAGCTGTAGACTTTGGGATGAGAGCAATGAAAGTGATGTTGTCCCTATCTATGTATGTATTGATTTACTTGTGAGTGTGGTGAGTGGGGTGAGTTCGCGATCGCGCTCCGCATGTAAGATGTAACATTTCGAAGTTTTTAGTTATTGTTATTATTTGTAAACTCGAAAGAACTCTGTTCACTAGACTCTTTTGATCGCACCAATATAAACCGGCCAAGTCTGTCCCCACCTTTATTTAAAAAAAAATATCTTCACGCAATTCCCAATACAGGGGTAGACAGTGGTCTAGTCTAGACAATTAAGTCCCTTTGACCCACCTTCCACCGAAGATATTTTCGGGACAACGTGACAGGTGGTGAGCCCGTCGCCGTCTTTACGTCCAAGCCAACGATATGATTCGTACATAAGTTTTTGAAAAACCCATTGGTACGAGCCTGCCACCTGGGGATCGAACTCGGGTCTCTCGACTCGTAATTCCGACCAGCCAACCACTCGGCTATCGTGATAGTCGAACTTTTTAATTATTGTTATTTTTTGTAAACTCGAAAGGACTTTGTTCACTAGACTCTTGATCGCACCAATATAAACCGGCAAGTATGACCCCACCTTTATTTTTGATTCATAGTATGTGTCATAGGCAAACTACGAGCGTAGAACACGTGTTAAAATGATAATTGTAACATCTGTAATGATATGAGTATTAGTTAGTTTATCAAAGTAATGCAGAGGCACGGTGATGGCGTTATTTATTACGGGATTTAAATTAAGCCAAAAGTCACGATAGCCGAGTGGTTAGGTGATTGGATTTCGAGTTAGGAGACCCGCCTCATAACAATGGGTTTTTTCAAAACTTATGTACGATTATACAAGCCAACGGGCTTGGACATAAAGACTGTTAACCACCTGTCCGTTGTCCCGAAAATATCTTCGGTGGAAGGTTGGTCTAAGGGACTTAATTGTCTAGACTAGACCTCTGTGTACCCCTGTATTGAGAATTGCGTGAAGATATTTAATTTAATTGGCTTAATTTAAATATATAAAATATTTAAATTAAGCCAATAATAATAAAAAATCCGGTATTATTAAGATAGTAGTATTACATACATACATACATATAATCACGCCTCTTTCCCGTAGGGGTAGGCAGAGACCACTACTTTCCACTTGCTACGATCCTTACATACTTGTTTCGCTTCGTCCACTTTCATTATTCCCTTCATACATTCTCTTCGATTCAGGGTACTCTTGACCGGGCCTTTTTTCAGGACGTCCCTGATTTGGTCTTGAAACGTCCGCCTAGGTCTTCCCCTTCCTACACTTCCATTCACACACGCCTTATATGCTTTTTTCGTCAATCGTTCTTCATTCATTCTCTCGACATGGCCAAACCATCTCAGCATACCTTTCTCAATTTTAGTTACTACATCTTCTTTCAGACCACAACGTTTCCTTATTTCACCATTCCTTATCCTGTCGCTCAGTTTAACTCCTAACATACTTCTTAATGCTCTCATCTCAACTGCATTTACTCTGCTTTCATGTTTCTTCTGCCATACCCAACTTTCACTTCCGTACATGAGTGTCGGAACCAAAACTCCCCTATGCACAGCCAAACGAGCCTTGTTAGACACCATCCGACTGCTCATAAAGGAGTGCAAAGCTCCATTCACCATGTTTCCTGCATTCACTCTTCTTTCAATATCACTCTCACACTTTCCATCTCTTGTGAACTTTGAACCCAGATACACAAACTCATTCACCTGTTCAATTTGTTCATCTCCAATCACTATATTGCAGTCTGTCATGACCTCATCTCTTTCAAACACCATTACTTTCGTCTTCTTTACATTCATCCCCTTTCTAACAAAAGCTTCACTCATAGCAGTTACCATCTCCTGCAACTCCTCGGCTGAAGACGCAAGTAATACTTGATCATCAGCATAGAGAAAACATTTGACGAGTAACTCATTCATTCTCAACCCACTTTCATTCTCTTTTAAATCTGTCAAGCAATTGACCATAAACAGATTAAACAGCCACGGTGACGCTACACATCCCTGTCTAACACCTTTTTCGATATTAAACCATTCAGTGTATGCCCCGTTTATTCTTACGCAAGCACAGGAATCCCTATAAAGGGATTGCAATGCTCGTATGAGGATACTGCTGACACCTTTCACGGACAATGCTGACCACAATTCATTCCTCACCACTCTATCATAGGCCTTTTCTAAATCCACGAACGTGCAATAGACCTTCTGGTTTTTAGCCAGACACTTTTCGGCTATGCACCGCAAGGAAAAGACCTGATCCGTACACCCCATTCCATTTCTAAATCCCGCTTGTGCGTCCCATACTTTTTCGTCCGTTTCATTTACAACCCTTTCAATCAACACTTTTGCATACAATTTACCGACGACGCTAAGAAGGCTTATACCGCGGTAATTTACGCAGTCCTGCCGTGACCCTTTTCCCTTATATATAGTAGTATTAAGACGTGTGATATCAGCATAAGAATAATAGCACTCCCTCTTTTTCCCGTGGAAGTTGTGAAACGGTGATGAAAAGATAAGCCATTTAATTTATGGTTAATTGCTTTTAATAATTATTGTTATTTTCTTTTTATAGAAAAGGGAGGCAAACGAGCAGTTGGCTCACGTGATGGTAAGTGATTACCGCCGCCCATGAACACCCGCAATACCAGAGGCATAGCAGATGCGTTGCCGGCCCTAGAGTGCTCCCCCCCCCCCCCAGAATTAGGGGAGGAGAGTGTGTGGGCCTGTGGTTACCTGCACACACCTGACGAAACGCAGAATTTTATTAGACTTCTACTTCACGCCGTTATTCTGTGAGGTCGTGGTACTTCCACGGTCGAGTCGGCCCATTCATGCAACAACTAAAGCTGATGTGTGGCTCTAGCACTGTCTTCTTTTGTACACTTATTCTAGCAAAAAAAAAGATTAAATTGTTTCGAAATGGCGAAACAATTTAATCTTCTAACAATTTAAAACCCCGAGGAGTTTATGTGAGATTTGAATCATTTGCCTTGGACATTAAGACGGCGACAGGCTCAACACTCAAGTCAAGCTCTTGGTATGGAGGTCGAATGGGGGTCGAACTCGAGTCTCTTTGTTCGAATTCCGATCACCGGCTATCACACTTGTGTAACGGCCTTTAGGCCAGCAGGGCATAGGTCTCTTCCTTAAGGAGGTTCTTAAATAATAATCAGGCTTGGTAAGCGCAGTACCAGAAACCTCGCACGAGACTCTTTGTTCGAATTCCGCGAAACAGTAATGTGGGTCGAACAAACTAAATTGTCTCAACCCCTGACCCTACCCTAGTATTGAAAAATTATACCATTATCCTCTGGGTGGCGGGTGGTGCTATAGGCGAATAAGTGAAATGGCAAAGGCTACCAACAAATGGGGGTAAAAACCTCACGAAAAGTACCAAAACAAAACCAAACAGACCAGAACCAGAACCAGTGAGGAGCAGAAGCGTCTAAGTTCCTATATCTCTTCACGCAATTCCCAATACGGGGTGTTTTTCAAAAACTTATGTACAAATCATATCTTTGGCTTTTGGACATAAAGACGGCGACGGGCTCACCACCTGTCACGTTGTCCCGAAAATTACTTCGGTGGAAGGTGGGTCAATGGGACTTAATTGTCTAGACTAGACCTCTGTCTACCCCTGTATTGGGAATTGCGTAAAGATATTTATTTATTATTTTATAAGTTTTTGTAAAAAGCCATTGGCTCGAAGTCGGATCTCTTGACTGGAATTCCGATCATCCAACCACTCGGCTATCGTGACTAATAGAAGCGTCTAAGGGGCGATATCTAGTTCTCTTTATAGTGGAAACCTATGAACATGCGGTTATTTATTTCACATAGAACTGTTTAGTACCGGCTTCGAACGTTAGAATTCGAAGAAATGTAATTCGAACCTCCATTGCAGCGCAACTGTCTGTCCGTTTGTTTATCGTATCGCAGTTACACGCGACTCGGCGAATACAATGACAATAGTTTAGTAGTTAGTTAGAGGTCTAGTCACTTTATTTAGCATAAACAGACAATAGATTGTTTATGTTAAATAAAGTTATAACTACTACATAGCTGTAGGTTTAGTTTGTTAGCGATCTAATATATATCTTCACGCCATACCCAATACAGGGGTAGAGAGAGGGGTAGGTAAGACATTAAAGTCCCTTCGACCCACCTTTCACCGAAGACATATTTTGGGACAATGTGACACATGGTGTCCCTGTCTCCGTCTTTATCTCTAAACCATGGACATAAAGAAAATGGAAATGAGTTTATACGATATAAATCTTACATAAGTTTCGATAAAACCCTATAGGTATAGGGGGTCATTGTAGAAGCGTGCTCGTCGCGACCCCTGCCAGCCCCTTTTCAGGGCTGCAATTCTACACAGCTGCGCACCCATGCCAACGAGGGTTAGGGCGTCCCCCCAAGGGGACGCACACCAGTTCGTCCCCATTGGTGGGAAATGCAGCGCGCAAAGCGGCGATGGGGACCGCCACCCGTCACGTACAGCCCGACACGGCGGAAGGTGGAGGACGGAGTGCAGAGTTGGCACGTGGAATGTTAGAGTAGGCATGAGAGATAAGACGAATGAGTTGATTAAAATAATGAAAGAAAGAGAATTAGATGTCGTGTGTTTGTCGGAGACCAAGCGGAAGGGCAGCGGTACTGAAGAGCTCCCTGGCGGGGCGTTAGCTCTATGGTCCGGAGTCCCGGAGAGCGAGAGCGCCTGCCAGGGAGTGGGGGTGCTGCTGTCGTCTCGGTTGGTCGATGTTATGACTGAATATAAGGTTGTGAACTCGAGACTTCTCTGGGTTCGCTTTAAATTAGGACTGACGAAGTTATTTCTTTTGGCTGTTTATGCGCCGGTGGCTTCGTCGTCAGAGCTGAGCTGGAGGAGAATTTTGGGAGAATATAAGAGAAGTTCTAGACTTGGTTAGAGGAAATGAAAGAATTGTTGTATGTGGTGATTTGAATGGATGGGTTGGTACCGCTCGGCCAGGGTACGAGTCGGTGCTTGGAATGTTGGCGATAAAAGGGTTAACGATGCTGGCAAGCTTATACTGGCTGTATGCAAGGAAAAGGGTCTTCTTGTAACAAACACTATGTTTAGTCACAAGAAAATCCATATGTATACTAGAACAAGAGAGAATGAGAGAAGTATTATCGATTTACTGGTGGATGACCGACTGCGAAAACAGGTGATGGATACGCGAGTGTTCCGAGGTGCTGACCTGGGAACGGATCACTATCTAGTATTACTAGATTTAGGGGTCTGTTCGCGGGTTGGCGCCACCGGACGGCGATACCAGAACCACAGTCGGTCGGTAGCATCCGAAGCTGGAACCTTCAGGAAGCGGACACTAGGAATAAATATCAAGCAAGGGTAGCCGAAAAGCTGGACAGCATTGGTGTCAGGAAAGAATGTGTGGAAGAAATATGGCAGAGCCTTAGAGATGGAATGGTTAGTGCAGCGGAAGACGTGTGTGGAACTGTGAAAAGAGGTAGTAGTAAAAAGGGTGATGCATGGTGAGAAAGTTCACACGAAAGCATTGATTGAGGAAGTGCGTGAAAGGAGTAGAATAGAAGCGGACGAAAGGTTGTCGCACAACTTCAAGGAGAACTCCAAACTCTTCTGGAAAGAGGTTGGCAGGACCCGGAGTGGTGCGACAGCCTTAAGAATGAATAAAGTGCTTTCGGGAACCAATGACGTCCTCTCAGAAAAATCGGACGTCATGCAGCGATGGAGCGAATTTTATAGAGAGATGTATGCGTGTGATGATCTTAGTGAGGGATCCGGGGGTGACGCCGTGATTGGTACGCCAGACTCGGACCTCGATGACACTGAGGTCATCAGTATGAAAGAGATTGAATGTGCGATTAGAAGTTTGAAATGTGGTAAGGCTGCGGGACTAGACAGAGTTACTGCTGAAATGGTCAAGTATGGTGGGCCACGCGTCTGGGACAGCTTTCATCTGCTGTGCAATTTGTGCTGGCGAACGGGGGCTGTTCCGGATGATTGGCGATTCGCGGTCATTGTGCCTTTATATAAAGGTAAAGGTTCACATTATGACTGCGGGTGCTATCGGGCGATCAGCTTGACCAGTTTAGCAAGTAAAGTTTACTGGAAGGTTTTGACACGTAGGATGCAAGATAAATCGGAAAGATTTCTATGGGAGGCACAATGCGGATTTAGACCTGGAAGAGGATGCGCGGATCAAATGTTTTCTCTCCGCATGATTACGGAGAAGCTTCTGGCTGCTAACCAGAAGATTTTCTGTGCTTTTGTGGATCTTGAGAAAGCATTTGATAAGGTTGTAAGGAAGAAAATGTGGGAACTGTTGCCGGGGTATGGTGTGGATGGTCGATTGCTAAGGGCTGTGCAGTCACTTTACTGTGACTGTAAAGCCTGTGTGCGGGTAGGGCATGACCTGTCACCCATGTTTAGCGTCCAAACGGGCGTAAAACAGGGTTGTGTCATGTCTTCCTGGCTATTCATACTGTATCTCGACAGCTGTTTACAGAAGCTGAAAGATAGCTGTTTGGGTGTGAAATTGGGTGACATAAATGTAAATTGTCTGCTTTATGCTGATGATGCAGTGCTTATAGCACCATCAGAGGCAGAACTGCAGGCATTAGTCACGTGTATGAAAGAAGAATGTGAAATTAATGGTCTCCGTTTGAATGCTAATAAAACTGAGGTTCTGGTATTTGAAAGGGACGAAGAAAGAACGAAGTGCGAAATTTGGGTAAATCAGGAATGTCTAGAACAGGTGAATGAAATTGTATACTTGGGGAGTGCGTTTAGCCGGGATGGAAGATGTGATTTAGATGTGGACAGTCGTGTCGCTGCCGGGAACAAAGTCAATGGTGCCCTGACTGCTTTAATCAAAAGGCAAGGCGTTGTGAAAAGTGCACGCCTTGCAATACATAACGCAGTGTTGGTACCGACTTTGTTATATGGCAGCGAAACCTGGGTATGCCAGAAGAAGCATAAAAGCAGGTTGAATGCAGTGGAGATGCGATCTCTTCGTAAAATGTGCGGCGTTACCATAGCCGACCGAAAGCGAAACGAAGAGATTCGCAATATGGCAGGTTTGAAAGATGACCTTGTCTCAAAAATGGATAAGGGCGTGCTTCGATGGTTTGGGCACGTTGAGCGAATAAGTGAAGACCGAATGGTGAAGAAAATATATAGCGCGAAAGTAATGTCGAGGTAGACCGAGACTAACTTTCGAAGACCATGTGAGCAAATTGCTCGAAGAGAGGAGGGCCAAGAGTACTCGGATACCTAGACGTGCATGTATGAAGAAGATGATGAATCTGAAAGAAGCGAAAGAAGTATGTAGGGATCGTGACACTTGGCGATCTGTTCTCTCTGGCTACCCCGTCAGGGATTGTGCGTGAAGATTAATAAAAAAATAAAAATAAAAGGTGTGAGCCGACCATCTGTGGATCAAACTTGGATCTCTCGACTGGAATTCCGATCACGAGTGGTCAGGGTGGCCGGATCTGATCAAATCGGCAATCTCTATAGTTAATCGGTCATTTTTTGAGAGCCAATCAAATTTTCCTCGTGGCTACGCAAGAGTTAGAGCGACGACTGGCAAAATGGTGCGGGAAGTAGCTGAATGCACCTGCATTGCATCCTGGTGAGGATCGTTGTTTGTGGAAAAACTAATGGGAAATCTATGTTCAACAGTCTATTTCTTTATAGGCCTCACTGCTTAAAGAAGAAAAGAAACTGAATTTTCAAAACTTTCCTTTGTCGCCTCTTACGACACCCACAAAGAAATAGAGCGGTATTTCCTTACACCGTCAAGGACTGGCAACACTTGACTGTTTGTAAGTGGTAGACAGCTTCTCAGCCATCTACCGCCAAATTTCGGGCACCGTACATTGACACCACAACTTTGTGTTTCTGTCTGAGAAAATAGAGCTAGTTCAATGACAATATCAACAAAGGCATAAGTCACGATAGCCGAGTGGTTGGGTGATCGGAATTCGAGTCACGAGACCCGACTTCGATCCCCAGGTGGCAAGCTCGTGCCAATGTACTAAAACTTTTTTCAAAAACTTATGTACGGTTTATATCGTTGGCTTGGACAAAAAGACGGCGACGGGGTCACCACCTGTCACGTCCCAAAAAAGTCTTCGGTGGAAGGTGGGTCGAAAAGACTAACTTAATTGTCGAGACCTCTGTCTACCTAATAGTATTGGGAAGTACGTGAAGATATAGTTCAATGATAAGCAATGACAGGGTCTAAAATAGAACGACTCTAACGTATTAAATGTTGCCAATCAAATAACTGTAAATTTAATTCTCTGAATCTGGAAATAAGGAGGAAAATAATATTTAATATGCACGAAAAAGAATGAATATTAATAACTTAAATCAGGATAATTAATTAATAATGCATAATTGTGCTGCTAGAAAACGAACTAATCATTTTCCTCATTTCAGCCGCCATATTGAATTTAAAAGAAAATCATACACACTAACGCTGGTTCTAAATGGGGTATCCATTCATCAGACTTTAAAAAGTTATTAGGTTAAAGTCACGATAGCCGTGTGGTTGGGTGGGAAATTCGAGTCAAGAGATCCGAGTTCGATGGCAGGCTCGTACCAATGGGTTATTCGTAACTTATGTACGTATTATGTCGTTGGCTTGAACATCCTTTTGTGGACCTGTCACGTTGTCCCGAAAATATCTTCGGTGGAAGGTGGATCGAAGGGACTTAATTGTCTAGATTAAACCTCTGTCTACCCCAGTTACACACATACCCTAACATTATAACTCTTCTGGGCTGTAAAAAAACATCTTTGCGGTCATAACTAAAACCTTAGTCTCGCCCTTGACGTATTTGAAATAGGCGTTGATGAAAAAAAAGTTAAGAAATCGTCCAGTCGCTAATTCCAACCTTGTAGAGTACGTGGTAACTTCACGGGTTCTAAATACTAAGGTCGTTACTGATACTTATATTACAGGGTATAATATAAAATATTTGAAGAAATATACCAGGTATATTAAAGAAACTTTTCAAGATTTTAACGAAGAACATATAATTTGTGGTGTTTATATAACAGAGTACGGCAGCATTGTTTTTTACAGATAAAACACAGACAACTTAAAGTTTTACATTTATTCTTATAACCAATTTATTAATCTAAATAGAATCATATTCTAATCATAAATTAAATGCAAACATCAAAGAATAAGTATAGATAGCCTTTCTTAACATACACACGATTTCCTACCTAGTAAACGCTGTAAGATTACAACGTTCAATATTTTTAAATCACAGTTTTTACACCAAACATCCATCAAGACACAAGTGATTTATTGATATTATCACATTTATTCCTTACGCGTAGAACTAAAAAAGATTTGAAAACAAAACAATATATCAATTGGACAGCTTCGGTAACGTGTAATTAATTTTGTTTTTTTTTTTCGTTTTATTTTAAAATACAGTTCACTTTTACTAAAGTAAAATAAAGAAAAAAACCCACAGCCTGTGTTCAACATTAAAAAGTTAAACACGAAAAAAGAAATCGCGACTTTTTTAAAACGCGACTGTAAAAAAATCAAATGAAACATGCCAGTTTGTCCTATCAAATACAGTAAGAGTTTTAAAAAAGCACTGGTTTTATCAATAATTCAAGACATAATTTTAAAAAAACTCTTTTCTCAATACTATTTAATGTCCAAAATACTTGACAAACATTACACCAACATACAAACACCAGTAGTTATTCCTAGCTTTTGCGACATCCATATTACACATATTACACATACCTATGTACAATAACATATGCCTATTGGCACTTACGGAACACTCTAATATCACAAATTATTGTCACTTACTACTATATAACGATATAATAGTATATCCTATATAACGATATAATAATATAATATAACACCAAATATTCCGATCACTATATTTATGATAATGAAAACAATGGGATGGATCGATTATAACATTACAAAAATGTTAATTTATTTTGTAAGGGTGTGAGCACATGCCACTTACTATTTAAATCGGTGTTTTTGAAAAAACCCAATGGTACAAGCATAGGGATCTAACTCGGATCTCTTGACTTTGATTTCGTTCACCCAACCACTCGGCTATCGTGTACTATAATATTTTTATTAATAAATATTTTTCATAAAAAAAAATTGATAAAGCTTTTCAGATACCAAAAAACAAGTTACGACGGAAGTTCCCGGCTCGTATCCCGTCCGTATCCGTTGACATTTATTTAAAAACCACCCACTTCCATTGGGTGTCGTAGGAGGCGCCTAAGAGACAAGCCTTAAAAATGACAATGGCCATTGTAACGGCGGGATAATCATCTCAAAGTAACGCCAGACCAATTTCAAACAGACCGGTGACGGACGGCGGCGACTGAATCGCGTGGTGTCTGGTACTGCGATCGCCGATCCGCTTGTCGAGCATCGCAAACCCTTTTGCGAGAGTTCGCTAATGTCCCACAGTATTACAGGCCGTTATGGAAATTTTAAAATTAAAAAAAAAATATTTGCAGTTCGGCGGCAGAAATAGGTCAGAGGTCTAATCCAGATGACTCCTGGGCAGAGCAGTCAACCACCTTTAAGTTATAGATCTTATTGAACAAAGTCACGATAGCCGAGTGGTTAGGTGGTCGGAATTTCGAGGCAATAGACACACCCGAGTTCGATCCCCAGGTGGCAGGCTCGTACCAATGGGTTTTTCTAAAACTTATGTAAAATTATATCGTTAGCTTGGTCTTCAAGATTCCCCAGCTGTCACGTTGTCCCGAAAATATCTTAGGTGGAAGATGGGTCGAAGGGACTTAATTGTCTAAGACTAGACATCTGTCTACCCCTGTATTAGGAACGGCGAGAAGATATTTATTGACAATTATATATACGTAGATACACCAAAATGTTGGGCACAGAAAGTCCGGAATGAGAGGTACTCCAGTGCGTCTTCATGGCCCTGGTGCTACTACATGCCATCAAGAAGCGTAAGATGAAAATATCTCGGCCATGTTATGCTTAGGCACGAAAGGTGTAAATTGCTTTAACTCATGATTATGGGAAAGGTGGAAGGGAGAAGGCGCGCTGAACGCCGGAAAGAGAAGCATTTTCTACAAAACATCAGGGAATGGACGGTCATCACCTCCGTTGGACAACTGTTTCGCCTGGCCAGATATAGAGAGAACATCAAGGAATTGACGAACGACTTTCAGTAGTGAAGACGCGCAGCAAAAAGAAAAATGTACACCAGCTAACCGATAAATTCGTACGGTATCAGAATCAATAAATGTCGCCTGAAGCAAATAGCCGAATTTAAAATAACTCTCCATTGACATTGAATGTCTTAAATAAATAAATATCTTCACGCAATTCCCACTACAGGGGTAAACAGAGGTCTAGCCTAGACAATTAAGTCCCTTCGTCCCACTTTCCACCGAAGATATTTTCGGGACAACGTGACAGGTGGTGAGCCCGTCGACGTCTTTGTGTCCAAGCCAACGATATAATTCGTACATAAGTTTTTGAAAAACCCATTGGTACGAGCCTGCCACCTAGGGATCAAACTCGTGTCTATCGACTCCAAATTCAGACCACCCAACCACTCGGCTATCGTGACTTTTTTTGTTTGTCTTGGTTTGTTATATTTTCTAAAGAAATTTTCGACATGCTTTTCGTTC
The DNA here is from genome assembly GCA_029286605.1 of Sericinus montela. Taxonomy (NCBI): domain Eukaryota; kingdom Metazoa; phylum Arthropoda; class Insecta; order Lepidoptera; family Papilionidae; genus Sericinus; species Sericinus montela. Next base: position 1,134,783 of record JAGSMR010000050.1, read on the forward strand.
ATTTTTTCGATTTTTAACGATTACCATGCTATCAATGAAGGGCATAAAAACAGGCCAGCCGCCCTTGCTGTAATTCAAGGACGGCTGAGCTGATTGCTGCTAATGGTGCCCTGACTAACCCGATTTTGTTTTATGTACGTAGAATTTTTAAAACGCTCACAATAAACAAAATATCATCACTCCATTCCCAATACTGGGGTAGAGAGTGGTCCAGACAATTGTGCAACGATGTAACTCGTACATAAATTAAGAAAAAAACCCATTGACACGCGCCTGATATCTGAGGATCGAACACGGGTCTCTTGACCCGAATTCCCCATAACACTAAGAAAGAAGAAAAGAAAAAGACCCGAATTCCGATCACCCAACCACTCGACTATCGTGTCGCTCACATTATATACCTATAACTAAAATAACCATGCGCTCACACCACCTTTACAAACATTGTCGCTTCGAACGCCTTTAACAACTAACTAACAAAAGATTTTATATTATCAACTAAATATTCGGACGTTGCCACACACAACACAAGACATATGTAGCCGCTGTAGTGGATTCCTTTGAGGAAACCCCAGGTTTTATCACAGAACACGGCCAACGAGAGGAGATGGAGGTAGCTGTGGGGGTTGAAGATCCTCCACAGACCTGTCGCAAAGAAGAACACGCCAGATCTGAACATCGTTACGCGCTTCGAGAGATCGTAGCTTGGACAATTCTCGAGCATATCTTGGTACATATCTATGTATCTGTTCCAAGCTATTGATGATAGCACCATCTGTCCAGAGAACAGACCCAGCACCTGAACTATCCTCTGCAAGGTCACTTTCGTTTTGTATGATATGCCGATGTCAGATTTGTTCTCTCTCTCCATATCCTCAATTGAGTTGATCTCTCTAAGCTGATGGTAGGGCAACGTGCTCACCGGTGTGTCTCTGTAGCCGCGTCTCGGCGGGTTGTTTTTCAGGTAGATCAAAATTCCCGTCACCATGGCAACGACTCCCAGCAAATCGCAGATCCCGTCTACCCAGTAACCCGGCGTGCCCACCTCGGACCTCTCGCCCTTGATATGCTTCCTCACCCTCGCGACGTGACCGTCCAAATCGTCCAAGTACATTCTTATCTGGAACAGGACGATCGCCAGACGCCGTGCCGCCAGACTCTGGCAAGTCAGCAATTTAGCACCGACGCAAGCCACTCCTACGTGAAAGAATGATATCATATTCGGCGTCAGGAATAACATATGATCCGAAATGCCCAGCCCTATGTCTAAAATGGCGCATAGCGGGCCGTATATGTAATGATTTATATGATCAACCATCAAAGCCTTAACAGTGGGATGACATATCGGATTTATACTACAAGGAATCCAAGTTACATCTTCGTAACTCATTAGCGGCTTATATATCTGCGTAGAGGTTTCTTGGCTTGTGTTCTTGGTCGCAACATCGAATACATCTATTTTGTAATTCTGTATCCTTAGGAAAAGGAACGTGTCCATATAAATACAGTAAATTATAGTGAGTAATAAAAGAAACGTTAGTATTTTGCTACCTTGCGAGGATGGCCACATCATTTTGAAAAGATAAATATAACCCTGTAGGTACAGTATTACATAAAATCGTAAGCCGCCGGAGTCAAGGTCGCGGGATCGCACTCAAAATAAATCAAAGTTATATGGTTTCCTTCCCAGTGTTACGTCCATAAGCCAATTCTGAACCGACGCCGCATTATATACAAATCTATCTAAAAGATCACTTATTTTAGAAAACGCGTGGGCTACATCCGCGCATTAAAATAAACATCCATGTAAACTTTTGAATCGACCACAAATCACTGCTTTAAAAAGTTTGCATTAACAAAATTACAAATATAACTCAACATTTCTATAAGACAGTATAATTATAGAACTTTTTGAACACTTCACTAATTGTTATAACTTTTCTCGTATTACAAATCCAAACAACTTTGTAATTTTTTGATAGACAATCGATTCCGACGAAATCGAACGCGGACGCCGGATATTTTACGAAAAACACACAACACAACACAAACAATACGCTGTTCGATTGTCTTTTAAAATTTTTGCGCACAGTTCAATTTAATACGTATCAATTTAGCTTTTCATTTCAATAATCGAAGATTTAGCGTCAATGTTTACATAACACGATTCAACTTTCGTGTAACAGTCGTTCAGCTGTTGATGCGTGCGCATCGCACCAGCGCGGCAACGTAACTAACGTCCGCTGGGCGCGAATTTGAACGCCGACTGGTTCGTCAAAGAGTATTTAAGAACGAAATAATCCAAATCAAAGCTGTGATCAACCCTGGGAGTCGATAATTCTGATGATGGTGAGGAGCGAACAAAGCCTATGTTCGTTTTTATTAAGCAGTTCGTTGTAAAATGCACTGCGAAAAAGGTTAGTTTATGACAGTTCGGTGTTTGGCGCCAAAACAATTTGCATAATTATATTCATAAAAATACAATATTCTCTTGGTTTTAGCTCTGGCTTGAGCTAAACTAACCTGTTTTCGAATGTGTTTGTCTAGTTTCTAAACTGTAAAGTAATGGCGAGACATATTACAAATTAATATGATTTGTTTAGAACTTTTGGCGCGAACTAGAAAAAGTTTTCAATTCCAGATACCGATATAGATATTGTTCACAGATTTAGTAGAGATGCTAGCGCATGTAAACCCAAAAATTAAAAACGTAATGAATTATGTTATTACGGAAAATGCTTAGTATATATTATGCAGAAGTTAATGAGAGGTTTTATTTTTCACCAAGCAATGATTTAATTACATTAGATTATTTAATTATCACTGGCAAATAGCGAACACTATTGCCGTTCAAAAACACAAAGAATAAACTAATTTTGTAAGTAAGGAGAGTAAGGATAGCCGAGTGGTTGGGTGATCTGAATTCGAGTCGAGATACCCAAATTCGATCCTCAGGAGGTAGGCTCGTACCGATGAGTTGTTTTAAAATTTATATTCAATACTTTTAAATATAAACAATTTATATATATTTATTTATTTACTGCGGGGACAGATAGATCACTAGATAGTGAATATATAATATAATAAGTCACGATAACTTAGTGGTTGGGATCAAAATTTGAGTCTAGGGTTCCCGACTTCGATCCCGAGGTGGTAGGCCAGAACCAATGGGTTTTTCAAAACTTTTGTACGATTTGTATAGTTGGCGTGACATAAAGACAGCGACAAGCTCACCACCTGTCACGTTGTCCCAAAATAAGCTCCGGTGAAATGTGGGTCGAAATATCTAAATTGCCTAGACCTTCGGCTATCCCTGGATTTGGAGACAAATTTCTGGCATAGATATTTCAGTTGCATATTACCTAGGCAACGATGAAGTTCCATGCTCGGCTGGCTAAGGTCGAAACCCAGCCATGGGCTGGGTAGCAAGACAGTCGTGACTTCCAGGTCTTAGCGACTGGACGAACTGACAGCACGGATCGATCGCGTTTCATGTTTAGGGCCGGACTGGTCTTATGCCAATAGGTAACGTTGCAAAAGGAGGCTGCGGAAAGGGAGAAGAGAGCAAACCTCTACTACTACTACTACTACTTATCTTCGACGCACAGTCCCTGACGGGGTAGCCAGAAAGAACAGATCGCCAAGTGTCACGATCCTTACATACCTCTTTCGCTTCTTTCAGATTCATCATTTTCTTCATACATGCACGTCTAGGTATCCGAGTACTCTTGACTCTCCCCTCTTCGAGCAATTTGCTCACATGGTATTCAAAAGTTAGTCTCGGCCTACCTAGCAAAACTCTAACCTTCCAATAAGACAAAACGGAAAAAGAAATCCATCGGTTCAATCGGTAGGGGTCCGGCATAACGATTGTGCCTCCGCGGTAGAGTGGTATCCATGAGGTGAGTGGAGTTAACAGTGGTAGAGCCTCGCATCAACTTTTGTTGTTGCATGAATGGACCGGCTCGACCGGGGAAGTACCACGACCTCACAGAATACCGGCGTAAAGTACAAGTCTAACCAACTTCTGCGTTTCGTCTGGTGAGTGCAGGTAACCGGTGGCCCCACACCCTCCTCCCCCATTTATGGGGCAGGGGGGCACTCTAAAGGAGCCAACGCAGAGAGAGACCCGAGCTCGATGCCACATGTGGCAGGCTCATAGTAATGGGTATTTCCAAAAAAATCTTATGTACGAGTTATATCGTTGGCTTGGACAAAAAGACGGCGACGGGCTCACCACCTGTTACGTTGTCCCGGAAATATCTTCGGTGGAAGGTGGGTGGAAGGGACTTAATAGTCTAGACTAGACCTCTATCTACCCCTGTATTGAGAATTGCGTGAAGATATTTTCATTTTTTCTATTAGGTTAGGTTACAGAGAAGTGACTGTAAAACAAAGAAGCAAAAGACTTCCTGGACAATGCATGTTTAATGTTTAAAACATTGTTTAAAACCTCTTTGGAAAGTAAATTATTATCATAGTCTCTCATAAACAGGCCAATTGTAAAGCATAGTTTAAAAAACATGTTTTAGAATGAATTTCCTGCCTCAGTATCACCATAATACATACACATCCTAACCATGTCACTACTACGTTCTGACCCTACATACATAACTTACTTCCGAAAACCGAACTAAAAAATAAAACCGAACTAAAAAATAGAAAATAAATTTTAATAAATATAAATTTAGAATAGCGTTAAAAATTTCAATAAACTAATAATAGTGTGAACAAAAAAAAAATCTTTTATTTTAAAAAATCCTGGTTTTCTATAAAAAGCGTGTTTTTTTTAGTTTTTTTAAACTATTATTTATTTTTTACTTCTTAGTTTTTTTTATCAAATAAGTGTATTGTCACTGGTCCTCGATAAATCTACAAAGTTTGAACGAATTCTGGCCGTTTAAAGTGGGTCAAAATCGCGCCCAAAGAAGTCTGTTACAAACATACATACATACAAGTGAGGCTAATATAAAGCGTGTAATAAATGTGTACACTGATAAAATTTAGCTTTGCATGTAAGCTGTGCGGTGAGGGAGTAAGAATACATCGCCATGTTTCTTGTCACGGGTGTAAGAAGACTATAGTAAAAGCCTTACAAATGCATAAAGTTACCGGCATTCGGTTGTGTCACGAAAAACACTAGACCAAAATTTAGCACAGCGGTGTGAATCGTATCTGGTTATGCGTTCACCAGTATTCATATCCTGCAGTGGACTTTTACAAACCGGCGATTTTATCGCCCTCCTCTCTTAATTTCATAAATATGTCACAGACAAAGTAGCACGCGTCAGCTTGTTATTGTATCTATATAATAGCAAGAATATCACAAAACTCCAATTGTTATTTCCCGACAAACCTTATTTGTATCACTATTTGTAATTTCTTCACGCAATTCTCAATACAGGGGTAGGCAGAGGTCTAGTCTGGACAATTAAGTCCCTTTGACCCACCATCCACCAAAGATTTTTTTTCGGGACAACATGACATGGTGGTGAGCCCGTCGCCGTCTCAATGTCCAAGCCAACGATAAATAACATAAGTTTTTGAAAAAGTCCATTGGTATGATCCTGCCATCTAGGGATTTAACTCTCGACTTGAAATTCCGACCTCCCAACCACTCGGCTATCTCTAATGTATAACATTTCAACCTGGTAATGATAGAATTCAAACTTTTATTGTAACTTGAATTGTAGGTACCTTTTTTTGTTTTGTTATAAAATAATGCAACATAGATATTTTGACAATAAAAGACAATGACACTTCTGTCTTTTGTAAAATCACGACATATAATTCATTAGAATAGTCTCGATATTTCTTTTATATGCTAAAAATATAACCTTGCTAATCATTTCTAAAAAGCCTTTTTTAAGTATTTATTATATTGAACCAAATAATTAAGGGCAACAGTATGTGCTGTTGGTTCCATAAAAACTAATCTTATGAAATAATTTATAAAATAAAAGTTTGATAAAATTAAGGCTTGATTAAGAGATGTTTTGGGATTGTAAATATGCCACCAATATCCATCAAAGAGGTCACAACCAAAAACAGCATATATATCTCTGTGCACAATAATCTGTGCAAAAACTTTTTTGCACATAAACAAAAACTGCAGATGGATGACCAGATCAAGAAATAATATTAGAGATTTTTTTTTCTGATTGAAAATTAATTTATATACATACATACATAATGGCCTGATAAAGTCCACTGCTGGACATAGGCCTCTCCCATAGGGAGGATTTGCAGTACCAGACCACTTGCACCTCAAACTCTGCTGCCCATCTTTAGTCTGAATAATTAGTTCTTATATTTATAGAGATGGTTATCCTGCCATCTTTCGGTTGCCAAACGATATTCAAGGCTTTTTCCCTTAGTCGCCTCTTACAATACGCACAGGGATAAAAGGGTGATGGCAATATTCTTACACCATTACCACACTGCTAAACTGGAAAATTTATTTACAAAATAATAATAATAATGAATAAATTTTAATTAAGAGAAAAATGAATAAAAAATATTGCACAATATTGCAATATTGATAGGCTCAGTTGTGATCCTTAGGGTAGGCATAAGTTCAGGACTTAGGCCTCCTCCGAGGATCTCGACAGAGAATAGTCCTGTGCCATCTACATCCATTGATTCCTAGCAATATTCTATCTGGTTCATTCATTCAGGTTCAGCAATGGATATGCTATAAAAGTAAAGGAAAATGTAAAATCTTACTTGTGGCACTTGTGTAGACTTTCCACATCCCGTCTCACCAATTAGAACTAATGTTTGATATTTTTCTAACAAGTACAGTATATGATTTCTATATTGAAACACTGGTAACTTTTGTCTCTGTGCCTCTAATGGCAAGTGATGATATCTGTTATACACAAAATTTGTCTTTGAGTCACTGTCCACTGATAAAGCTGAGTCCACATTAGGGTTTAATAATGTTTCCACTACACCATCTTTGTTTCTAACTGGATAGAGAGGATCATCTCCTAAAAAAAGATAAACAATTACTTCTTCAATTAATATTAAATTCAATTAGTATTAATAATTAAAATATTGTAATCATTATTTTTAATAATATGACGGGCTCCATGGACTCCTCATGGTCTCGCCATCACTCGGTCTCGGGTTCGATTCCCGGTCGGGCCATTGTAGAAAACACTTTCTCTACTTTTTTTCGGGTCTGGGTGTTTGTGGTGCCTTCGTTGTTCCCGATTCGCATACCTCAAGGGCTTTAGCGTCTTACATTAGGATCGGAGCAATGTATGTGATGTTGTCCCTATCTATATCTATCTATATATTATATTATACAAACTAGCTTTAATTTAATATTCTAAAGTAATTTTGGTGTTTAAGTGAAAACGTAAATTTTGTAACGTTTACAAACCTGGCCGGACGAACTTCGGTTTTTGGCTAAGCATTTTCATATAAATTGAAGGCCGTATAAAAATACAGAAAAGTTGCTTGTATGGTGTATTTAAAACATGTTACAAAGGGTACTTTGGTCTACTTGCTTGCTTGGAGGTTATACTGTTTTGTTTTGTAAACACAGAACCCTGATAATGCACAAAAAGAACGAGACCAAGACCAAATTTTGTCGTCATTTTTGACATTTACAATTAGAGTTACCATGATACGTTTCTTGTCTATAAAAAAATCTGAGTATATTTAATATGTTTGACAACTTTTTATATCAATGCAAATATTTTGAATTGGTATTAATTTCAAATATCAATTTTTTTAGTATTATACTTACTCACATTACTTTAAGATATAATTATTACTTATTATTTTTATATAAAATGTGCGATAGCGCCATCTATATATCACTAAGGGAAGTTTGGGCACCCGAACATTTTTATTTTTTTTGTAGGGTTGTAGAACTTGTTGTGCTCAGTGTGCTTTTGAGGAATTTTTGTGTTACGTTGTTCAAAACTACATATATTATTAAACAGATTCGGTTCGCTTTGAAGTAAGCTTCATATTTCACCGTCTATATTTTTATTTTTTTTAATTTGCCAGAGTAAAAAGCAACCGAACTATATTTCAATAAAATATGTTTATTTATTTTAGTTGGTTGAGTGACAACTAGTCAAATACCAAATATAAAAAATATCACATTTTATGATAGTTAGGTTTAGGTATTAGTAGGGTAGTGAAAAGGTCATTGAATAACGTTAAAAATTTGGTAACGTTACCTTTCGATTTTTTTACCTTCGTTCCTTCATACGAAAGTAACTTTATGCATGATAAAGTTACTTGGCGAGGCTTTTACCAGAAAAGAGAGTAATTTTGTATCAGTCTATGTTTTGTCTGTAAATTTTATCTCGCTCTATATTTTTATATTACATACTACGACACTTTACATTGCCATTATTTTATTTTTGTAAGTATGTATAAAACTAATGTTATTATTATTTATTATTTGTAAGTACTTCATAATCCTACTGTCCCATTTCTAACTAAGAACTTGGATAGTAAAAACCATGATGGCCCAACTCGGATGGTCACAGAGCCTCAAAATATTTGATTTAAACTTGATTTAAACCCGAGTGACCCTGGTTCACCGAATTTAATTTATTACTACACATGAGCAATATCTTAGTATATAATCGTATATTAAATATATACTCCAACAATCGCAAATAAAAATTATGTACTTTTTGTTATTTTTTCTTTTATTTTGAGTACATTTACACTTACTTTATAGAAAGTTACATAGAATTTTAAGAGAGGATAAAAAATACATTACAAATTATGGTGTATTTCATAGAAGCAAAGCTATTTTGCGCTCATTGTGGGATACTAAATTTTTATTTGAATATAAAAATTAAAAAAAAACTTTGTTACTTTCATTTTTAAATGTAAATTTGAAATAATTCTTATTTCCTCTGATACCCTTTCTCTTACTGATCAAAATTTGTTTCATTTAAACTTTTTTGAGATATTTGTGTGTTTAAAAAATCAGAACTTTTATTTGCTTCTCTCATTGCTTGCATCGTATGAGGTGTAGTAACTATTTCATTTGGTGCCATTTTAGAATTCAAATTTGGAACTTCTTTCAATTTTTCATCAAGTAACTGATCTTTTCCAGTCATTAGCTTAGTTTTTAATAAAGAACCATTGCTTGCTACTAGTTTTTGAATCTGTTTGTGATCTATGCCTTTTAAAGTAGGCGATATTTCTGAAATATTAGAATCAGTTAGTAATTCTTGATATAATCTCCTTGGCTGGCTCCTTAAATGAGGTTTCTTTAGTAGCAAATTCTCAAGATTGTACATAAATGTGTTGTAAGGTAAGCGGTACTTTACATAGTAGACAGGTTGATAGACGTATGGATTAGACTGCTTTAGTATGTACGTTAGCTCTACTATTCCGGAGTCATCATGAGCATTACTCAATTTAGCGTGATTCGTTTCGCCTACGATCCGATGAAAATTTCCTAAATTGTTAACCGTGTGCAACTGTTGATTTACTTGGTTGTTATAATCGAATAATTTAGGATTTAGAAAATAAGGATTTCTATTGAAATTTGCAGTGTAAACTGACTTCTTATTGGTTAAAAAATTTGCTTGCTTTAATAAAGAGTTTAGGTAACCGGCATCTAAATTAGTTTCTCCATTATAATTCTCATTTTTTATGTTATATTTTTTATACTCTACATTCTGAGATGGAAGTTGATCATTGGAGCTAATGAGACTATGATTTTGTGTAAGATTAGTTTTTTGGTTTAAAAGTATCCGATTAGATTGCGGATCTGGATACTTTATGTTTTGTGCTGTTGTTGCCTGCTGATGTAGAGATAGTTTATCGTAATATTCTGGTACCATAAAGAACGGAAAATTCTTCTTAGATTTATAATTATCAAACCATAAATATGGAATGTAGTTATTTGGAAGATCTTTAGAATCGTCATTTGGATATATATTAGGAAAATAGACGTTATTCAGTAGTGTTTTTTGGTTTGACTCCTTACTAACATCATTTTTTTGTATTTTATTAACGAATGAGTTCTTATTGATATCGACAAATTTATTAGTATTGTCATAATTAAAAGGAGTTTCCGCTACATCGTTTTGCGGTAACTTTTCCGTTACAAGTTCGTTAAAGTTTATATTTTTGTCATATTTGTTGAGTAATCCATTTTTAACTATACGCAATTCGTAAGGTTTGTCATTCAACAAACTTTCCGGATGGTTTTTAACAATTCCTGAATTTTTATTTACATGTTTGGTTTTTCTATCTTCACTTGTCTCATTATTGTAAATTGGTACCGGTTTATCTATTAAATTTGCATTTTCTTTTATTTGATATTTTTCACTATTTGTGTTGACTGTATTAGCGTTACCACTTACTGGTAAAGTATATTTATTTTTATTTATCATTAAATCCTTTAAGACATTTTCGAGATGTTTTTTCTGTTCTAATGAGCTCTCATGATCAATCAATGATTTTTGGTTGTTGACAAAAGAATTGAATCCGTGAAGGTTATAATTTTTTTCCTCATTTGTAAGCAATCTATTGTCATTTACACCATTTTCTATGTTATAGTTCTGTTGCCAGAGATTTTCAATTTGAAGAATTTGAAGAATTTTTGCCAGTGCTTGTTTACAATCCAGGCCTTCACTACTGGGCATTTCATATTGAACTGTGATCTTTTTTTTCAAATTCCTATTCAATTTGGTATTTTCTAAAATATTTTCTAACCATGCTATTTTGGACGACATAGGAAGTGAATTCTCTGGTGATGTAACATTAGTTATAAGTCTATTAAGTTGTTTCTCTTCTTCACGTAAATTAACGTGGTCTTCATATTTTTCCTTCTCCGTATAAAGAAGTTTCGTTAGTATATCTTGAATTTGTATTAACACAGTATTAGCAGGACAAAGTGGTGCGACCAATGGCTGATAATTGGATCTTGAAAACCCCTATTAAATACAAAAAAGTTATTGAATAACTTTGGTATTGAATAATTAGTGAAGAATTGTATATAGAATAATTTTGAATAACTATTTAAGAATAAATAAATAACGTATACCTTTGAACCTGTTCCTTTCGTTTCTGGGTTTTGAACGTAACTCATTTTTGGCTGGGTTGGTAGTTCAATAGGGTTAAAGGGAAAAGTCTGTGAATGTAAATAAATATTTAAATGCTAAGAAAACTGAGCACCTTTTGGTTACAGAATGTACATATATAACAGCTTGTTAAAGTCCACTGCAGGACATAGACCTCTTCCATAGGGAGGATTTGCCAAAATCGCCACGCTTGGCAGATTGGCGATCGCAGTACCAGACTACTCACACTGCAGACGTTGCTGCTAATCTTCGGCCTGATTATATTGGCCTGACATTTTTAGAAATGGTTATCCCGCCATATATCGGTTGCCATAACAATATTCAGAACTGCTTCCCTTTGTCACCTCTTACGACACCCACGGGAAGAAAGGGAGTGGCAAAATTTTTTTCAACATTCGTTACCGCCTTTTGGTTATTGATTATTTAAGCGGTTTACGAAGACGTCGAGCACAAAATTGATCCACTTTAAATATTTTTTTTACATACGGAGCTGTGATGGCCTAGTGGTCAGGAAGATCGATTTAGAAAGCTAAACATCTAGGTTCGATCTCCGGGCCTGAATTTAACACGAGCTTGGCGGTGAAGAAAACCATGTTCAGTAAACTGTAAGATGTATTAAGTCTGCCAATCCGCTCTGAAGCAACGTGACTAAACATAGTGATTATATACTCTTTGCAACGTGAGGGACGTTCTCCTGTTCTAATCTCTCTCAAAGAATATACGAGAGAAGTTATATGCCCAGACGTGAACATTCACAGGCTGCTTTTTTACACTCCGTTTTCCATAGAACAAGAAATTATTTAAAATATATTACAGCGCCATCTATTTCTCTTCAAGCGAAACTTGCTCAGGTACAATGTAATATATCTGTAATTCCAATGCAATAGAGTTAAGTATTTACCACATCGGCCGCGGCGCTTACGACGTAAGCAGACCAAAGAAGCACGAGCAGCATCGGCAACATAATTCCAGAGTCCGGACGATTTCGTTCGATTAAATACCAATCTATCGACATAGAGTAACGTCAAATTAGTGACCGTGAAATCATTCGTTCGATAATATCGCATTAACGAGGTGCAATAATGTAATTGTAATGTGCAATTTAAACCTATAAGCGAACGATTAATCGAATATGACAAAACGAAAATTCGGTTAGGCGCGAGTCGGATTCGCGCACTTGGTTTCGTACAACCACTCAATTAAAATGTTATTACTATCATTACAAGAAGTGAATATAATCTGTACTATAGATAAATTAGTATATTGAGAAATAAAATAAAATAAATAAATATCTTCACGCAATTCCCAATACAGGGGTAGACAGAGGTCTAGTCTACACAATTAAGTCCCCTTGACCCACGTTACACCGAAGATATTTTCGGGACAACGTGACAGGTGATGAGTCCGTCGCCGTCTTTATGTCGAAGCCAACGACATAATACGAAATATGTCGTTGGCTTGGACACTCGTACATAAGTTTTTGAAAATCACTCGGTAACGGTGCAAGAATATTGCCACAGCCAGTGCCAGTGTCGGTAGGAATTATGGCAAATCTTCCATATACGAGAGGCCTATGTCCTTGCAGTGGCCTTTAATAGGCCGTTATGCATGTATATATGTAAATTATAAAAAAGTTGTGTTACAAAAATCAAAACTGAAAAGGGCGGAATTACTGTTTTTGACAGAACAGTTATTTTCGTAAATTATACACTAGATGGCGGTGATGTCGGTACGTACGGTCCCTACAGTGTCGCTTAAAAGGAACGAATTCTGGGAAGTAATGAAATTCTGGGAAAAAATAAAATATATAAATAAAAATAAAATACAGCTACAATATGCTGCCATTACCGTTAAAAAGGGGTGTTATTAAGTGTCCTTGTAGTGTATGCTATAGTATTGCACCAAGGAAAAGTCTGATATAGCTGTATTTTAATATGGTCGTAATGAGGTTCCTCTAACGGAGAAGAAACAGGCGAAAGAAACTCCGTAGGAATCCTCTTTTGTGGTCAGTATATATATATATATATGTATATATATATATATATGTATATATATATATATATATATATATATATATATATATATATATATATATATATATATATATATGTATATATATATATATATATATATATATATATATATATATATATATATATATATATATATATATATATATATATATATATATATATATATATATATATATATATATATATATATATATATATATATATATATATATATATACATATATTTTTTACAATATAATGTATTATACAATGTGATATGATATTTTCTAGAAATAGCTTGGGAGCGATCACCTCATTTCCAGGGGTTATTGTCATTAATATATTCATGTATATTATAATAACCCTTCTTACAAAGTTTTTCTTTTATAAATTTCTTAAACCTGTTAATAGACAGGCTTTGCACATTTACCGGGTTTTTTTGTAGAAGCGTATACATCGCCGTATGAACAAGTTACTTACTCTAGAGTCTAGTAACCGCTGTTATAAGCTTGTATTATATCTTCACAATGACAGGCAGCAATAAAAAATAGTAAACAATTGAAATAAGAACTACTACTAAGTAGTTCTTATTTCAATTGTTTACTATTCTTTTTATTAATTAGTACTTCTTTTTAATTACTAAATTAAAAAGAAGTAGTAATTGGCGTCAATATAAGACAAGTATGAACTCTACTAACATCTATGACTCGAGTAGAAATTCATATTTATCACACGAATTTTTGCTGTCAGCGGGACTCCAGCCCACAACCTTCACTTTCTATGGTAAGGATTTTATTATTTTTTTCTCTTCACTTGTTCTACTTGTTTCACTTTCACGGTAGACGTGTATATTTGCATGCGGAATGGTGCGAAGTAATTATTTAATCACAACTTCACAATGAATTTCCGCAAAGTAATGCGTGAGTCTACTAACTATCAATCCTAGTCTAGCTAGCCCAATAAATAAATACATACATGGATAGGGGCAACATCAAGCACATGTATTACGGAATCAGAGACAACGAAGGTACAAGAAACATGAATGGAACCGAAAAAATCAGAAAGAAGAATGGAACCGTCCCGGGTTTCATTCCTGGTTAGAGCTGACGACACCATGAAAATCGGTGTGCACGCCACACATTCACTTAGATCGTCAATGTTTTATTCAGACTCACGTAGGTTGACGTGCAACAAATAAATAATAATAAATAAATAAATATCTTCACGCAATTCTTAACAGGTGTTGAGCCCCTCGCCGTTTTTATGTCCAAGCCAACGATATAATTCGCACATAAGTTGAAAAACCCATTGGTACGAGCCTGCCAACTGGGGCTCGAACTCGGGTCTATTGACTCGAAATTCCGATCACCCAACCACTCGGTTATCGTGACATTTTTTGACGTGCAACTACTACAAATCGTTAAGACAGCTAGGAGGTATACCAATCAGCTGTTCGTCCAAAACTTCCTACCTCCATCGTGTAACGAGGGTTGCGTCCACGTCGGCACCGTTGTTCATTGTGAACATGGACTAGTCCAAAAATATTGGCTTTCTAAGTTTATCCAAAATGTCTAAAGTATTAAATAAATATAAATAAATATCTTCACGTCATTCCCAATACAGTGGTAGACAGAAGTCCAGTCTAGACAATTTACAATTACAAAATTGCAACCGTGTTCCGTTATAGACAATGTCAATTCTTCAACTCTTTGGTATACTCGTAGTACAACTTGGATCGTTTTTATTTCGATTAATGATTGATAAACCTAATCTGGATAGAGTCAGGAACAACTGCTAGTTATGAACCCCGCAATTTCTAAGTACGCGGAAAATTAGCTCTTAGTGAAGAAAATAAATATTAAATGAACATTACAGTATGCTTAATTTTACGTCAATCGGGTATATAGTTTTAGATATCGCGTGATGGGTGTATAATAAATATTATTTATTAATTATTTTAATTTATTAAAGAGTCACGATAGCTGAGTTGTTGGCAGATCAGCATTCAAGTCAAGAGACCCGAATTCGATCACCAGGTGGCTAGTATAAATGCGGTTTTTTTTTCCAAACTTATACACGGTTTATATTGGCTTGGACATAAAAGACGGCGACCGGCTCACCACCTATCATGTACCATAATATGCCTTCGGTAAAAGATGGGCTGAAATAACTTAATTGTTTAGACCTCTGTCTACACCAGTATTGGGAATGAAATATTTTTTTTTATTTAATTTTATTGTTGGCAACAGCAACCTGTCATGTTGTCCCGAAAATATTTTCGGTGGAAGGTGGGTCGAAGGGATTTAATTGTCTAGATTAGACTTCTGTCTAATCTAGTATTGGGAATTGCGTGAAGATATTTATTTATTTATTTTATTGTTTGTGTATTTTTATAGAACCCTATCCGCATATCTATAAATTAGCTGGCTACTGTAAATTAAGAATATTAGAATCTGTGGAAACTAGCCATTACGCAACTATTTACACAAATAAATTAAAACATAACATTAACCCATTACGTTCATTAGTAATTAAATCTCATGGTTGCAATTTAAAAAAAAAACAAAGCGCAATTTAGTTTTCGAGTTTTCATCTTTACGAAATCTAATTTTCTTTTGCGTCACCTACGGGACAGAAGGTTTATTTTCAGCCAGATACCAAATTGATTTTACCATAATTAATCACTTGTACAGTATAAGAATATGTAATACAACGTAGTGGCTACATGCTCTTTGACTTGTACATAGCTAAGTAAAAATGTGCTCCAAAAGTTTTTTCTTCGAGTATGAAATATTTATTGGCAACAATTTTAAATATCTGCTAGTTTCAAAGTGGAGTATCCACTTAAATAAACTAGTGAGTTCACGATAGCCGAGTGGAAGGGTGGTCGGAATTTCGAGTCGAGAGACCCGAGTTCGATCCCCAGGTGGCAGGCTCGAAACAATGGGTTTTGTTAAAAACCTATGTACTATTCATATCGTTGGCCTGGACACAAAGCCGGCTACGGGCTCACCACCTGTCACGTTGTCCCGAAAATATCTTCGGTGGAAGGTGGGTCAAAGGGACTTAATTGTCTAGACTAGACCTCTTTCTACCCCTGTATAGGGAATTGCGTAAAGGTATTTATTATTAAAACCTTTAATAATTTCATTGTTGATGCCTGACAATCAATATGCGGCAATTATAATTACTAATTCGGATGCTATTTAAAAATTTAAGTAAGCTCGCAGAATATTCGGTGCGCTGGTGTTTCTTTGCGTTGTTGCCTGAGAGTTGTTGTTTCTTTTGGTGATTAAGTTAATCGGAACTGTGTATTTATTTTTCGCCCCAGATAGACAATTCGGTCAAGAAAATTAAGCCCTTTCGACCCACCTTCCACCGATGACATCTTTGGTCCTCGTCGAAAGTTTAGGAATTTTTTTTTTAAATTTTCAGAAGTTTTAGAGCAGTCTGCGTTCTTTAGTAACTTGAAACTCGATAAAAGGATAAATCAATATTAAAAAGATACAAAATGAATTAATACAAAATTTATAATGACACCTCGCACCGCAGACTGTGCTGCCTATCACCAATCTGTTTAATGCTAAGGCCTAGGTCTAGTATTTTCGAGATCGTTATCCCACCATCTATCTGTCGCCATTGTCATTTAAAAGGTTTTTCCCTTAGTCGCCTCTTACGACACCCATGACAATAGAGGAGGTGGTATTATTCTTACGCTGATACCACTAGGCCATAAAAAAGAGATATCAATGAGAACTAAAATCTTAACTATTTATATATCTTTAATTATTCATCGAGTCTACTTCAAGAAGACTTTCAACCTATAAACATTGCTAATAACAATTTTGTGAAGTGAACCTGGGTCACTCAGAGCGGCCCGACCACTAAGCCACCATGGCTCAGCCCATGTGACTAAAGAAAAAATAAATAAAATTAAATATCTTCGTGCAATTCCCAATACAGGGGTAGACAGAGGTCTAGTCTAGACAATTAAGTCCTAATGACCCACCTTCCACCGAAGATATTTTCGGGACAACGTGAAGCTTTTCAGGTAACGTGGTGTTGAGCCCGTCGCCGTCTTTATGTCTAAGCCAACGATTTAATTCGTAATTGCATAAGTTTCTGAAAAAAGATATGAGCCTGCTACCTGGGGATCGACGAACTCGGGTCCCTTGAGTCCAAATTCCAACCACCAAACCACTCGGCAATCGTGACTTTTTTTTGTGAATAAAAACTAAAGAACTACTAAAATGTGGCTAACCTACGGAACTTCGTCTGCTGTTATTTATGATATTGATAAAAACCCGTGTTATGATAACTTTTTAATGTTTACTTCTCATTCTTGCCGAACCAGTTGGTTTGAACCGTTGCATTTTATCCTAACTGACTGAAATGGAAATTACTTTCTACCGCTACGCAAAAGCAATTCAAAACAGACAATGCAAAGGTCCTAACCAATAATTAAAAACAGTTTATTTATTTTATCTTAAATCTTAAATAAAAACAATTTTTTTGTATGCGTTATCAGATAAATATTTTCTTTAATTACGAGTAGGTACTATTTACTATGGTATTCATTTATATGGTATTTCCATTACAGAGTTCATCGCTTTTCGTGAATTGTATAACGAGCTTATAAACGTTTACATGGGATTTCCTAATGAGTGTTTTAGTGCTGATTCAATATCTTCATCATCATATGTTTCTACGTCTAAGGACTCTTTATAAAGCTATAGACAAAAAAAGAATAACTATTGGATTATTTATATTAGCGATAGTCACGATAGCCGAGTGGGAGCGATCGGAATTCTAGTCAAGAAACCCGAGTTCGATCCACAAGGCTCGTAGCAATGAGTTTTTTCTAAACTTATTCACGACTTATACTGTTGGCTTGGACATAAAGACGGCGACGGGCTCACCACCTGTCACGTTGTCCCGAAAAATGTCTTCGCTGGAAGAAGGCCTAAAGTACTTAATTCTCTAGACCTTGTATTGGGAATGACGTGAAGATATTTATTTTATATGTTGGATTCCTTTTCTGTTAATGTAATTTTATAATATAATAATTATAATATTTATATAATAATATAATATTTATAATATAATTTTATAATAAATAATAATTCATTATTATAGAGATCTATAATAATGAATTTTCGAAACACCGAGTCTATTAAATATTGAAACCACGATAGCCGAGTGGTTGGGTGGTCGGAATTCGAGTCTAGAGATCCGAGTTCGATCCCCAGATGGCAGGTTCGTACCAATGGGTTTTTCAAAAACTTATGTACGACCTATATCGTTGGTTTGGAAATAAAGACGGCGACGGGCTCGCCACCTGTCACGTTGTCCCGAAAAATGTCTTCGCTGGAAGAAGGCCTAAAGTACTTAATTCTCTAGACCTTGTATTGGGAATGACGTGAAGATATTTATTTTATATGTTGGATTCCTTTTCTGTTAATGTAATTTTATAATATAATTTTATAATATAATTTTATAATATAATTTTATAATATAATTTTATAATATAATTTTATAATATAATTTTATAATATAATTTTATAATATAATTTTATAATATAATTTTATAATATAATTTTATAATATAATTTTATAATATAATTTTATAATATAATAATTATAATATTTATAATATAATTTTATAATATAATTTTATAATATAATAATTATAATATTTATAATATAATTTTATAATATAATTTTATAATATAATTTTATAATATAATTTTATAATATAATAATTATAATATTTATAATATAATAATTATAATATTTATAATATAATAATTATAATATTTATAATATAATTTTATAATATAATTTTATAATATAATAATTATAATATTTATAATATAATTTTATAATATAATTTTATAATATAATTTTATAATATAATTTTATAATATAATTTTATAATATAATAATTATAATATTTATATAATAATATAATATTTATAATATAATAATTATAATATTTATAATATAATAATTATAATATTTATAATATAATAATTATAATATTTATAATATAATTTTATAATATAATAATTATAATATTTATATAATAATATAATATTTATAATATAATTTTATAATATAATAATTATAATATTTATAATATAATTTTATAATATAATTTTATAATATAATTTTATAATATAATAATTATAATATTTATATAATAATATAATATTTATAATATAATAATTATAATATTTATATAATAATATAATATTTATATAATAATATAATATTTATAATATAATAATTATAATATTTATATAATAATATAATATTTATATAATAATATAATATTTATAATATAATTTTATAATATAATTTTATAATATAATAATTATAATATTTATATAATAATATAATATTTATAATATAATAATTATAATATTTATATAATAATATAATATTTATAATATAATTTTATAATAAATAATAATTCATTATTATAGAGATCTATAATAATGAATTTAGTTTGGACATAAAGACGGCGACGGGCTCGCCACCTGTCACAGTGTCCCGAAAATATCTTCGGTGGAAGGTGGGTCAAAGGGACTTAATTGGCTAGACTAGACCTCTGTCTACCCCTGTGTTGGGAATTGCGTGAAGATATTTCATTAAATTTGTTAAATATTCCATTTCTGCTGCCATATCGTTGTGTAATTACTATTACGACATGGTTTTAATGGTATAGATATAGAAAATAGGCTGTGATTTTGGCCTATTCGAAATATTTTTTTTAAATTAATCCAATCTATCTCCGTGGACGGTTGGCGTACACACCTCTTATGCAGTCGCCAGCCGGTCGTAGTTCAGGTCAGTGTAGAAGACACGTTTTCTAAATTTTCTAGGGTCTGGGTGTTTATGGAACATTCGTTGTTTCCGATTCAATAACACAAATGCTTTAGTTACTTTCTTTCTGTATTGGGAATTGCGTGAAGATATTTAATTTTATTTTGTATTTAAAATAATTGTATAAATGATTCTTTCCTTAAGATTAAATGAAACACTAGCTTTAGGTATTACATGTTTAATTTAATTATAAAACTTACTTACATTAACTGTTCCCTTGGGTCAGCGTTGTTTTGTGCGTTGTCTTTTAAATCTAACAAAACGTAAACAAATCCGGGCTCCCAAAATTTCTGATAAGCCGCAGCCTTATGCTTTAGCAGAATATATTTATTTACTGGTACCAATTCTCGTTTGTAGCTATTCAACAATATCTTCATAATTGAAGAAACGTTGTTATGTACCGTACAGTTAGGTGCAACGAACATGTGCTCCAAAAAGTGAATACATTGTGAATGGAGGATTTGTTTGTCCATATTCTGTATAACTTGCATAATTCCTTGATCCTTTAGACTTCTTATTTCCTTAGAAATATCGAGAACGTAATTGATATTTGTATCTTCATTTGGGTTTATTTGTTTATCACGATCACCGTGAATCCCGTAAATAAATTGCAGGACTTCTATGTATTTAGGATTGACCCCGTGATCTTCAATGAGTTTTAAGATAACATGTTTCAGTTGATCGAAATCATTTTGTTTTAGTTTATGACATGAATAGACATTGTCTAGTGAATTAGTTCCTTCTTTGGAAATGTTTACATTGAAATCTAATTCATGTAGTAGTTTTTTACTGTCTGAGGTTGTTTCATTGCTATTCATCAAATGAAGGAAGTGTGATTTTATTAGATTTAAATCTTTTTTGTCTATGGCAATATCGATGTGGGTAGTGTTGTCCCTTAGAACCGATGTATTAATGTCTTTTATGGATTCTCCAAAAAGGTTATTGATATCTCGCAATGTTTTTATTAAGTAAGTGTCGACACCGTGATCATTTATTGTTTGGAATATATATTGATTCAGGTCTTTTAAATCGGCAACTTTCATAGACGTCGCATGATTCTTGGAGTTGGATATAATTTTTTCTAAATCAATTTCACTGCCGTTATTTTCGGTAACGTTGTTTATTTCATATAATATACGCTGAACAGTTAGACTATTACCATAGTGTTTCAATAAATGCAATAAATGTTTATTCAATATCATTAAATTATCTCCACTTACTATTATACGTTCTTTATGTTGTGCAACATCAGAGTATTTATTTGCATCATTGGTTTTAGCTTTGAGTCTATTAAAATATTCTAAGATGTCTTTAGTACGCAAATTAGTATAAGCTTCATTGACATTTTGTAATAAATGCTTATTTAAGATATTTAAGTCATTATGATTGAGATTGCTTATTTTCTTATACAAGCTTTGGTCAAATTCTGATTCGTCATTATTATCATTATTATTGTGTAACTTAACGTGTCTTAATATATCTTTCATGGATGGCTTTAAATCTATATTCTTATCAAATGTTTTCGCATTTACCAGGCTCTCTTCCTAATTGGCAAGTTTTTTTTGAGCATCATCTACATACTCGAGAATTTTTCCAACATCATACATTTAATTTACATCATTTTTGCAACAACATCGAGGTAGACCGAGACTAGCTTTCGAGGACCATGTGAGCAAATTGCTCGAAGAGGGAAGGGTCAAGAGTACTCGGATGCCTAGACGTGCATGTATGAAGAACATAATGAATCTGAAAGAAGCGAAAGAAGTATGTAGGTATCGTGACACTTGGCGATCTGTTCTCTCTGGCTACCCCGTCAGGGATGGTGCGTGAAGATAAATAAATAATATATAATAATAATACATATACACATATATATATATATATATATATATATATATATATATATATATATATATATATATATATATATATATATATATATATATATATATATATATATATATATATATATATATATATATATATATATATATATATATATATATATATATATATATATATATCATGATATGCTTCGAAATGCTTTCTATTAATTTATGCAAGTGCGAGTATAATTTATCGAAATCTAAGTCTAGGAAGTTTTCTCGAGAATGTGTATCGTTAATATTTAAAAACTCAGTTTTTATATTGCCACCGGGCTGTATGAGTGTTTCATTCATATATTCTAAAATTTCGAATAATAATTGATTCGATTTATCGGTTTTAGTCTTATGCAATAAGTAATTATATATTCCTCTCAAATTTATTAGACTTTCCCTTAGTATTTCATTTATGACATTTTTATCAACGTCATCGTATTCTTTTGATTGTCTCAGTTTATTTTTGGCCTGTTGTATGTATTGAATCATTTCAGTCCAGCGCGTATTTACCATATCTTGTTTTTGTAATTGCAATAGATTGTCATAGATTTTTTTAAAAATCGTAATAACTTAATTTCAAATTCCCATCAATATTCTCCGAATTTTGTTTTAAAAGATGTTTTATTTTTAGTTGATAAGGATTTGCTAAACTTTCCTGGTCTTCTAAGTACTGATATATTTTCTCAAAATCATGATGATTTAAAACAACAAAATGTTTAGTTTTGTCCAGAAATATGTGTGACAAATGTGTTTTTTCTTTTGATTTTTCTATAACTTAATTTATATAACGCAAAAGTTTAATAATCTGGGAATGTTATTTCTGCTTTTAATATGTTATATTATTTCTTTGATTTTTGTTATTTCGTCAGTGTTATTTGGATTAACAAGTAAGTATGCGTTTTGATGTTTGTTTAAAATCGTGTCTAAAATATTATCGACATCGTGCTTGGAAGCTTTAGCAATATCTGTTAAATGTTTGTACAATTCAGTTAAATTTAATTTCCTTTCTTTCTTGATATTAGTTTTCCATCGTTTCACATTTATATAACTACGTAATTGTTTAAGGTAAGTATTTTCACCACGTTGTTTAATTACCAGTAATATATATTTAAACAACTCGTTTAATTCATTCTCGTTTAGATAATCTAGGCCTTGATAATAATTTTTGTCGATCTTGATTTGGATTTTCGTATATTTCATTAACATTTTGTAAAATATTTAACACAATGGGATTTTCATTATAAGCTTGTATTAAGTGTCGATACATATTTTTCATGTAATCATGACTTAAACCTTTATTATAATGATCAAATTTTTGAATGAAGTCACGATAGCCGAGTTGTTGGGTGGTCGGAATTTCGAATCGAGAGACCCGAGTTCGATCCCCAGGTGGCAGTACCAATGAGTTTCTCAAAAACTTATGTACGAATTTCATCATTGGCTTGGACATAAAGGCGGCGACGGGCTCACCACCTGTCACGTTGTCCCGAAAATATCTTCAGTGGAAGGTGGGTCAAAGGGACTTAATTGTCTACCCCTGTATTGGGAATTGCGTGAAGATAATTTTTTTTTAATTTTTGGACGAGATTGATTTGAATTCCTTCAAAATTTTGGAGGAGTTTTACGATATGTGGATTTTCTCCATATTCGTTTAGAATGTGTTGTAAATGTTGTTTTATTTGACCCAATTCGAAACGATTTAAATCCTTTGCCTTTTGCTGATGAGTTAAAATCTTATGTAGCAAGTTCGTTCCACTCTTTGATTTTCCATCAATTAGATTAATATATTCTAAAAGTTTGTACCTGTAAGGAGTTATACTGTATTTCTTTAATATGAGATTAAGATATCTTTTCAAATGTTTCAAATTACTTTCATTAATTTTTGTTAAACCTGATTGATCAAGCAAATGCAGATTTGACCAATCTAATTCATTGGCGTCATTGAGAACTTGTATTATATGCGGAATTACATATTTCTCTTTTCTCATAGTTTGTAATACATAATCTATTATGATTTTCATCTCACTGTGATCGTTTTGTGACGTTTGTAAAATATTTTCCCATCTCTGAGGTAAGTCGTGTTTAATAAGTTTGAATAGTTTTGGATTTGGCGACATGGCATCGGTATAACCGTATTCCTGTCCCGATAAAGGAATCAATAATGCTGAACTATCATGACCAGGTTTTTGAACAATAAACGTTCTAATCGGGGCCAAATTTAAAGATTCAACTGCAAAGTTTTTATTGTGACAATTTTTATGAGACACTTCATTAAAATTATTGGGGTTCAAGTTGCTGTAGCCATATCTTTCAACATTATCATAATTAAGAAATATCTCAGGTCCAAAGTTCCTGTACCTGTGTCTCCACTCGTGCCCATTTTGTAGCGTTTTCTTTTGTTTTCATCAATCTCTCTGGGGTTTTCTTTAATTGAATGTGTAGTTTCAACGTCTTCTTTGTCTGTATTGGTAAAGTGTCTTCTTGTATTGATGTTTATGAATTCTTGTTGCTAATTAACAGGTTCTCTTGCGTGAAAATTTCGGTGAAGTTTTCCATCACCTATATTCGATCGGTATTTCAGCAAAGTGTTACTTAGTTTTCTTACCAAATTAAAATTTCAAACGTATTATTATATTTTTTCATAGTTGCGATATAGAGCGTTTACGTAATTGTTTTGATTCACTAAATTTGAGTTTACTACTAGAGAATTTATTCCATTCTGGTAATTGTAAGGATTTGCGTGGAATGGCCATGTCCTATGATTGATCGGAGGTGCCAATGGTAAAAACTGCAGTGGGTACCTTGTTCTTGCCGGTCTTATAGGTCTAGGAAACACATGTCCTCTTTGATTTGCCCATGGAGGGTTCGGGCTCGCCACCTGCCACGTTGTCCCGAAAATATCTTCGGACGAATGTGGGTCGAAGGGACTAAATTGCCTCAGACCTCTTTCTACCCTTGTTTTGGGGATTGCGTGAAGATATTTATTAACTTTAAATATTTATCATCATACCAGCCTATCAGAAGTCCACTGCTGAACACAGGCCTTCCCAAACGATTGCCACATAGAGCGGTCCTGTGCCTTTCTGCATCCATCGACTCCTGGCAACAATATGCAGGTCGTCGCTCCATCTTGTGGGGGGTCTTCCGGTCCCCTTAGTCCTATACGGTCACTATAAGTAACGATAGCCGAATGGTTGGGTTAGGTTCGAGTCAGAGTCAGGAGGCACATGAAATATCTGGGCCTCCTACTGGACAGTCGCTGGGGCTTCGAAGAGCACTTCGAGCGCCTGGTCCCCCGATTAGAGAGGGTGGCGGGTGCTAAGCATAGACTGCTGCCCAATCTAGGGGGACCGGGTAAAGAAGTTCGCCGCCTCTATGCCGGAGTCGTCCGATCCGTAGCCCTTTATGGGGCGCCGGTGTAGGCAAAAAGGCTAGCCATCCGCCGATGTAGATCCTTCGAGGCGGCCACTGTCCTGGATCGCTTTCCGTCCTTGGATATACTGGCGGGAATGGATGCGCGGGTGTATAACCGAATACGCGTCCTCCGCCAGGGCGGTGATAGCGAGGCAGTAGAGGCGTTCGAGGCCATTAAGCGGCAGGAACGTTAGAGTGCCTTCGAGACTCGGCTCAGTAAAGAGCGCCATGCGCGCAGACGCGTCGTCGAGGCTTTCCTGCCGGTCTTCGAGGCCTGGCTCCAGCGACGGAGTGGAAGACTCACCTACAGACTTACACAGGTACTTACCGGACATGTTGTTTCGGTGGTTATCTGTGTAAGATCGGACGTGAGGCGATGGCGAACTGCTTCCTTTGTGGTGGGACGGTCCAGGACTCTGCATCGCATACCCTCGGGGTTTGCCTAGCATGGGAAGTGGAGCGGAGTGTCCTGATGAGACGCATTGGACGAAACCTCTCCCTTCCAGCAGTCGGGTCGGCGATCCTGAGCGGGGATCCCAGAAGGAGGCTGCTGAGCGGGATCGAGAGAGGACAGATCCCGCTCGGAGACGGGGCCATCGAGGCGCAGTTGTGCCTCGTCACGGCCCTCCTAACAATGGCGTTCCGCTACCAGAAACGGGGCCTCAAGAGTCGCGGGCGCCCGGGGCGAGAGCTCCGAGTGCTCATTAAAGCGACTCTGAGGAGAGGAGTGGCTCGACGTGGTCTCGAGCCACTGTGGTAGCACCGCGGGATTCTGGGGACAACGTTGTTGCTCCCGGGAGGGGGCTGTCTTAGCCAAGCGTAAGGCCCCTCTTACGCTTGGCTAAAATAGCCCACGGTTGCGTTCCGGACGGAGATCCCGTGACCCTTCCTCAACGCTGATGTTGAGCACCGTGGGGTTTTAGTCGGTGGGAGTCCGACATAACCCAGCTTTCTTCCGAAGGCTGGGTATCCATAATGGATTTCCCCACGTTAAAAAAAAAAAGTTTCGAGTCAAGAGACCCGAGTTCGTTCCCCTGTGGGCAGTCCCGTAACAAAAGGTTTTATGAAACGATTATTACCGTTAACTTGAACATAAAGACGGCAACAGGCTCAACAATTGTCACCTTGTCCCATGTCTTCGGTAGAAGTTGTTTTTAAAGTCTAGACCTTTTTCCATCCCAGTATTGGGAATGGCGTGAAGATATCATTGCAGTCGGTTAAGTCCACTGCAGGACACAGGCCTCTCCCGCAGGGGTTTTCTACAATCGCCAACTTAGACGCTGCTGCCTGTCTCTGATCTATATTCAGCCACTTGTCGGTAGCTATTTGCATTTCCAAGTCTTATCCCTTAGTGGTCTCTTACGACACCCACAGGAAGAAAAAGAGTGTTAAATATTATAACGTCGTAACAACCCAACACCTTACGTGGACTTAGAAGCTTTATAGAGATCTAAATGACCGTATTTGATAGTAATTAATATTTCCACTTCACGCTATTCCCAATACTTGGGTAGACACTGGTCCAGACAAATAAATCCTATCGACTCACCTTTCACTGGAAACATTGTTTTGTGATGTGATAGGTGGCCTGTGGTCGTCTATCAAGCGAAGCCAACGAAAAAATTGGTACATTGGTTATGAAAAAACTCTACGAGCCTACCACTTGGGGATCGAACTCGGGTCCCTTAACTCGAATTCCAATCATCCAACCGCTCGGCTATCGTGACTACTATAACAGTTTAACAGTGGTAGAGCCACGCATCAGCTTTTGTTGTTGCATGAATGGGCCGGCTCGACCGTGGAAGTATCACGACCTCACAGAATACCGGCGTGAAGTACAAGTCTAACAAACTTCTGCGTTTCGTCTGGTGAGTGCAGGTAACCGGAGGCCCACACACCCCCTCCCCCATTTCTGGGGAGGGGGGGCACTCTAAGCCCGGCAACGCTTCTGCTATGCCTCTGGTATTGCGGCTGTTCATGGGCGGCGGTAATCACTTACCATCACGAGAGCCACCTGCTAGTTTGCCTCCCTTTTCTATAAAAAAAAAACTAAATAAAAACATCAATGAAACACATACAAACATTTATAAAAACTTTTAATATGTCCATATTTACATATATTGCGATACACATTGCACAACGTAAAACAAATAAAAACATAGTAAACGAAAAACCTCAAAATGTCTGCACCCTACCACTAAATAAAAACTCAAAAAAATATTTTTTAAATTGTCTATAATAAAAAACAATAATTGTCAAATACACCTTCAATAATTGTCTATATACAAAATAAAGTATTTCTTATTATGTTTGCTATATATATCTGACTTTTTCAATTGCATACGCTTTTACAACCTTTTCCAAACATTTGAGGGTAGTAAGGGCCAGTGGAGCTTTTAGAGGACTTGTTTTAATCATTGATTGAATCGTTGTATCTTCACGCGTTTTCTAATAATGGGATAGCAAAAGTGGCGAGCCTGTCGCCATCGCAGTATCCAAGCAAACGATACATATCGTAGTAAGTTTAGAAAAAACTACTCCTGGGGATCGAACGGGAGTCTTTTGATTCGAATACCGATTACCCAATAGCTCGACTATCTTGAGTCACTGGAATCCCATAAAAACTCAAGCATATCAGTCAATAAACTCGATAATCCAATATTGGTCCTTCGAGCCGGATTATTACTACAAGTGAACTGTTTGCACATTTCCCCCTCCCCCAAATCTAATAAAACATGTCGGAACTACCGATCTTAGTGATACAGTTGTAAAAGCATAATATTTAACGTGATCAAGTTTGGCAACACAGATGTTAAATTCAATCGAAGAAGTCAGATAACTACGAGTGTTGCCACATTCTACGATACAATGTCGGATCGGAAAATCTCAATCCAGTATCCGTCCGGGTCCTGAATGAAAGCAAGCCCCTTCATCTTGCCGTCCTGCGGACGTTTAATAAACTTAACTCCTTGTTGTTCGAACCTGAAACATTATAAACGAGTAATATATAAATAAATATCTTCACGCAATTCCCAATACAGGGGTAGACAGAGGTCTAGTCTAGACAATTAAGTCCCTTCGACCCACCTTCCACCGAATATATTTTCGGGACAACGTGACAGGTGGTGAGCCCGTCGCCTTCTTTATGTACAAGCCAACGATAAATTCGTTCATAAGTCTTTGAAAAACCCATTGGTACGAGCCCGCCATCTGGTGATTGAACTCGGCTCTCTTGACTCGAAATTCCGACCATCCAACCACTCGGCTATCGTGAGAGGATTAACGAGTGACAACTATTTACAAATAGTTTACAGTAGACAACTTAGTAAATTAATATTTACAATTATTTTAAACATAAAAGGCTCTTACACACACACACCTGTACTAACATATTACACACAAAGTGGACAGATTACTCATGTTTAAGTTTGTTTTAGTACTATTTTATTTTTCTTAATATGTTAAAATTAGCAAAACCATTAAATCTGTCGTCTATATTTGTTAAGATAAAAAAAAAGAATATTTTCACGCAATTCCCAATACAGGGGTAGACAGAGGTCTAGTCTAGACAATTAAGTCCCTTTGAACCTAGCACAGATTCAGAGTATCTGTGTTAGCAGATACTATGTGAATTATAAATATATAAAACAAGATGTATCTTATATTGTATGGAAGACTTTTATTGTGAAACAAATTAATTATTATTATTATTAATATTTCCAATTATTTTAAACAGACAAGGCTCTCTAGCTGATAGGCCAATTAGTCTTTTCAGAACCTATGTAACATTTATATCATTGCCTTGAGCATCAAAATTGCGACAGGCTTACCGAGACCCGAGTTCGATCCCCAGGTGGCAGTACCAATGAGATTTTCAAAACTTATGTACGAATTTCATCGTTGGCTTGGACATAAAGGCGGCGACGGGCTCACCACCTGTCACGTTGTCCTGAAAATATCTTCGGTGGAAGGTGGGTCAAAGGGACTTAATTGTCTAGACTTGACCTCTGTCTACCCTGTATTGGGAATTGCGTGAAAATATTTTTGTATTATTGTCTGTGAAGTTGGAATCAGGCTCCATTTTAAAATCGGTGTTGTAGTAGTGCAGCAATTTGCTGATATGGGGACCTAATTTCAAGAGAGTCTGTTTACTTTATATCGTTGACTTGGACTAGACGGCGACGGGCTCACCACCTGTCACGTTGTCCCAAAAAATGTCTCCGGTGAAAGGCTTAATTGTCTAGAGCTCCATCTACACCTGTATTGCGAATGAAGTGAAGATATATTTTTTTATTGCCACCTCAAATAAACAGCATCTCTCTCTCTCTCTCTCTCTCTACCTCGCGCACGCCTCCTCGACATCGGGCACCAGGATGCCGATGTGCCCGAAGCCGCGCGGGTCGGAGTTGCCGTTGTGGTAGCTCGAGTCGTCGCTTTCCGTGCCCCAGTTGCTGGAATACAAAAGGAAATGAAGATATTTGAGATATGCTGGAGTTGTGAGGTAAGAAACATTAAAGAAATTATACATTAAAAGAATCGTGAAAAGTCAATCGTCAAAGTAATAAATATTTAAAATAAGAAGTGATAATACTGAAAAAAGAGGTTAACATATGATGGTTGTTGTTGTACTGGACACGAAAGCGGTGACAGGCAAAGGAAAATAGGCAACTCATTTGATATAAAAACATTATTTTCTTCGTTAGGGAAACAAGCGAGTGTTCTTGTTTTGATGAAATGATTGAAAAAAAAATTATGTCTTCATGCTATTCCCAATACTTATGCAGAGAGACAATACATAGACGATTCACCTTCCACGGAAGACATTTTCATTGTCACAGGTGACGAGCCCATCGCCGTCTTTATGACCAAACCAATGATATAAATCGTGCGTAAGTTTTTGAATAAAACCGGTGGTACGAACCGAGGTCTCTTGACTCGAAATTCCGACCACCCAACCTGACAACCGTTGGGGAAGAAAGGTTCTCGAGTGGGAGCCTCACACTCACATCGTCCAGGCAAGTGCAGTGGTTAGACGACGAAAATATTAAACTCACTATGTAAGTTCCAGTGTTGCCTTCCTCGTCATGGCCCATGCGGTCCTCGTTCTCTCGTCGCGTGGCACTTCAGCCGGGTTCTCGTATCCCATGAAGAACAGAGAGAACTTCATCTCTGGGAAGTGGAGCTGCTTCAGCAGTGTCATACCGAGCACACCGGTGTAGAACGGAATAGACTTCCTCGGGTCCTTTATGCGGTACATTGTTTGTTGGAACATGAAATCCTGGAAGAGAGAAAGCCGTTGGTTGTAAAACTGAACAGCGAAACTCAAAGTCCACTCCTGTGAGATGGGTTCGCCATATTACTAACACTGACACCTCTGTATTTAGACTATAAATAAATAAATAAATATCTTCACGCAATTCCCAATACAGGGGGAGTGTAGGCTAGACAATTAAGTCCCTACGACCCACCTTCCACCGAAGACATTTTCGGGACAACGTAACAAGTGGTGAGCCTGTCGCCATCTCTATTTTCAAGTCTTATCTCTGTAAGGTATGAGCCTGCCATCTGGGGACTGAACTCAAGTATTCCATTTAAAATAAAACGATTTTCGGATTTTATGGCGTTTTGAATTAGTTTTACAAACTATTTTTATTTCCCGACATTATTATTTCTGGGTGTGGATGCTTTACAGCATCCATGGTCACGGGGGACTGAGGTCTTGAACATTGTAGCTGTAAAGCATTCGAAACGTCGGGAAATAAAAATAGTTTATAAAAACTAATTAACGCGATAAAATCTGAAAATCTCGTTATTTTAAATGTGTAGTATTCGCATAAATACAAGAAATCATCAAGTATTCAGCTTATTAAGTTCTAATCAGCGAATCACTTGGCTATTGTGACACTGAATGGTGAAGAAAATATTTAAATAAAAATATTTTTATGCAATTCTTAGGGGTAGACAGAGGTCTAGTCTAGACAATTAAGACCCTTCGACCCACCTTCAACCAAAGATATTATTGGGACAATGTGACAGGTGGGGAGCCCATTGCAGTCTTTATGTCCAAGCCAAGCATATAATTTGTACATAAGTTTTTAAAAAACCTATTGGTACAAACCTGCCACCTGAGGATCAAACTCAGGTCTCTTAACTCGAAATTTTGACCACCCAACCACCAACTGACTCTTTTTAATTAAGAAAATATTTATCCTGAAAGTTAACAATAAATGGGATTGAAGTAAGAATATAGAGGAGCCACAATTCACTTTTGAAGACCATGTGACTTTCTTTCAAGAATGTAAATTTGAAAGTGAAAGTGGCAAAGTATGTGCTGGTTAGATACTTGGTAATCAATTAATTGTGGCTATCTATTATTTTTTTTAAGATTATCTATTATTTAGTTTTCAATAAACCAAAATTCGGCAGACCAGTGCTTGCTTGAAATTTGGTCTGTGTTAAAATTTGCCAAAAGTGGCCAGTTATGGAATACCCTATAGAAGAGATCACTGGTCAGCAATGGACTTTTAGAGGTCATTGTGTTTTTAATATAATATTTGAAATTGAAAACCAGAATAAACATTGACCATCATTTTATAAATATATATTTATTAAATCTACTTAAAATTTCAGTGTCCGTCAATGTCCTTTTAAGAATCTAAATAATGTAGTATTAAATAATAACTGACAGATTGTTTTTTTATTTTATTTTTTTGTATAATGTCACTATATTATATAAAAATGTTACAGGCCAAGGTCAAATACCAAAAGATATGTATAGTGTATAATAAAAATATATCTTATCAATTACAGATAATACAGAAGTGTTGACACATCTCTGTTCATTACTACACACATATATATATATATATATATATATATATATCTATAATAGATGGTTATTCCATTATGTTTGTAGCCAAACACATTTTGGAAGCTATCCACTTAAATACTTCTAATAAGGACTACAGGAAGAAAGGTGTTAGTGTAGTCTCATGCTGACACCACATGATAAATTTTATAATAGATACATAGATAGGGACAACATCACATAGATTGCTCTGATACCAAAGTAAGTAGCTTAAGCTTGCTATGGAATCAGAAACAAAGAAGGTGCCACAAACATCCTGACCCAAGACGATGTAGAAAAGTATTACTACATGAACCAATAGAGAATCAAACTCGGGACGTCAGCACTTGCGATACCAGCGTTCACGCCACTTGTCCATGGAGGATGTCGGTCCATTATATTCGTACTTTATTATATCTTACATCTTGTTACATAGCATTTTTTGTCAAAATACTTTTTAATTACTAACCTTGGTAGAAGGGTGTGGAGTTTGGCATAATGCTTCAATTTCCTCAGGTGAGATACCTCCACTAGCCATGGTTCTGTTGAAATAATGTTTTATATCACAAATTTTTTTATATTACATATGCAAAGAATTATTTACAAAACATTAATGTCATTTCAATGATACACTGTAACCTCAACACTAGTTAATTTAAAAAAATATTTATCCTGAAAGTTAACAATAAATGGGATTGAAGTAAGAATATAGAGGAGTCACGATTCACTTTTGAAGACCATGTGACTTTCTTTCAAGAATGTAAATTTGAAAGTGAAAGTGGCAAAGTATGTGCTGGTAAGATACTTGGTAATCTATTAATTGTGGCTATCTATTATTTTTTTTAAGATTATCTATTATTTACTTTTCAATAAACCAAAATTCGGCAGACCGGTGCTTGCTTGAAATTTGGTCTGTGTTAAAATTTGCCAAAAGTGGCAGTTATGGAATACCCTATAGAAGAGATCACTGGTCAGCAATGGACTTTTAGAGGTCATTGTGTTTTTAATATAATATTTGAAATTGAAAACCAGAATAAACATTGACCATCATTTTATAAATATATATTTATTAAATCTACTTAAAATTTCAGTGTCCGTCAATGTCCTTTTAAGAATCTAAATAATGTAGTATTAAATAATAACTGACAGATTGTTTTTTTATTTTATTTTTTTGTATAATGTCACTATATTATATAAAAATGTTACAGGCCAAGGTCAAATACCAAAAGATATGTATAGTGTATAATAAAAATATATCTTATCAATTACAGATAATACAGAAGTGTTGACACATCTCTGTTCATTACTACACACATATATATATATATATATATATATATATATCTATAATAGATGGTTATTCCATTATGTTTGTAGCCAAACACATTTTGGAAGCTATCCACTTAAATACTTCTAATAAGGACTACAGGAAGAAAGGTGTTAGTGTAGTCTCATGCTGACACCACATGATAAATTTTATAATAGATACATAGATAGGGACAACATCACATAGATTGCTCTGATACCAAAGTAAGTAGCTTAAGCTTGCTATGGAATCAGAAACAAAGAAGGTGCCACAAACATCCTGACCCAAGACGATGTAGAAAAGTATTACTACATGAACCAATAGAGAATCAAACTCGGGACGTCAGCACTTGCGATACCAGCGTTCACGCCACTTGTCCATGGAGGATGTCGGTCCATTATATTCGTACTTTATTATATCTTACATCTTGTTACATAGCATTTTTTGTCAAAATACTTTTTAATTACTAACCTTGGTAGAAGGGTGTGGAGTTTGGCATAATGCTTCAATTTCCTCAGGTGAGATACCTCCACTAGCCATGGTTCTGTTGAAATAATTTTTTATATCACACAGTTTTTTATATTACATATGCAAAGAATTATTTACAAAACATTAATGTCATTTCAATGATACACTGTAACCTCAACACTAGTTAATTTAAAAAAAATATATGATATTTGTTATTAATTTATAGAAGAATTGTCAAAAATTATTACCTCCGATTAATGGATACACTTGTAAGCCTTAAGTTTTTTAAATTATTGAAACTGAATCGGCTAAAAGCGGAGAATCCAGATGATACAAATGACATTGACATTTCAGTCAGTGTTATCACAGAGTGCAGTAATCAACTGATGACACAATCTAAAGTCCAATGATCTCTATTTAGTCTGTGGACTGTACGTTCACTACATAGTTGTATACTGTATGTCCACTTGCCTTTATGGCCAACGGCAAAGCCGTAATTTGGCGAAAGATGAACGTTTTAAAGGGAGAGGCTGAGAAGGTAACCTGACTTTATCTGACTAAAAAGAGGCTTGTATGGAAGATTTTGTGTCGCATTATATCCATTTTTTTACTCGGCGGTGAAAAGGAAAGTTAGTGCTGCTGCATGAATGGACGGACCCCACCGGAATAATATAACCTTATGAATTCATCCTGAGCTTCTGTATTATGTTTAGTCAGTGAGGTAACCAGAGTTCACTTTTTACTCTACAAAGCCGTTTAAAAAACCTGCAAACGCCTGCAGCGCCTCTGAAGAGCATCATGAGCATCTGTAATCAAAGTACCGTCGTATACACTGCATGCTGATTTGCTATTTCGCTTTAAATTAGGATCGAAGAAGATATTTTTTTTTGTTTTTAATCTGCGGTGTCTATCGTTACTCAAAGGTGTGTTCAACGGTGAGACTGGAAATTTTGAGAGAATATTAGAAAATAAAATAATTTCACGCTATTCCCAATACTGGTGTAGACAGAGGTTTAGGTAATTATGTCCTTTCAATCCACTTTTACATAAGTTTTTGAAAAACCTATTGGCAGCCTTCCACCTTTGGATCCAACACGAGTCTCTTGACTACATCCGATCAGATTTACGTTAAAGAAACTAAAGAATTGTTGTATGTGGTGTATTTAAATGGATGGATTGGTACCGTTGACGAGGATATAAAATGGGTGAACGATGCAATCGTTCACCCATTTTAGCAATGAATGTTACTAATTTGTAACAAATCATTGATATGCAGAAGAAACAGGGTTGGCGATAGCACACAGCCATGTGGGACACCTGCGTTCACAGACTTGGAGTCCGAGCATGCACCGTCAACTACGACCTTGATATGCTCAGGTCTGTGAGAAAACTAGTGACCCAATTGCAAAATTTCTCGAGAAGCCCATATGACGGAAGCTTTGTGAGAAGCGCTTTGTGCCATACCCGATCAAAGGCTTTCGCAATGTCCAAACTAACTGCCAGGGCCTCACTCTTGCTCTCTACTGCTTCCATTCATCGATGAGTGAGGTACACAAGAAGATCACCAGCCGAGCGACCCCGACGGAAGCCGTACTGGCGGTCACTGATCAACTGGTGCTCCTATAAGTACCTCAAGAGCTGGCAGTTTATAATTGACTCCATTATTTTGGAGAACAAGGAAGTGATGGCGATCGGTCTGTAGTTACCTGGATCTGAGCGGTCGCCTTTCTTAGGGATACCAAAGGGTTAGGGTGTACCAAAGCTGTCTTTCATGTCATCGGGACGACGCCTTCAGAGTAGGAGTACCGAAAAAGACGCGTTAGAACCGGTGCCAACTCACGAGCACACATCCTCAGCACCAAAGGGGGACACCATCGGGCCCACTCGACTTCTGGATGTCCAGGGAGAGGAGTGCTTTTCGCACTGAGGTCTGAAAGAAGCGGATGTCCGGCATTGAGCTCACTGCACGGGATGGTCGGCGTTGAGTTCACCCTGTCATCGAGAGTCGAGTTGGACGCAAAAAGAGAACCTAGAAGATCGGCTTTCTCTTTTGCGTCATGGGCCAGCGATGGGCACCACTGAGGAAGGAACGAAGAGTTCCATTCCTTGGAGCACCACATCGGCGACGGAATTAGCAACGGCGTCGGGACTATCTAGCGAGAAGCAAAACCTGACCCCATGGGTAGGATGCAAAGAAAGACCGCATCCCTTCCCAATCCGCCGACCTGTAGTGCCACATACGGCGGTGGCCTGCATATCGCGACCGCGATGGGCACTTTACTCCGGATCAGGCAGTGGTGTGAAGAACCCAAAGGGGCATCAACGGAGACCACATAGCAGTCCGGATGAGAGGTCAGCAGAAGATCCAGCAGGGAAGGTGTATGATCCTCCACATCCGGAACCCGCGTTGGGGCGCAAACTCCGGCCCGATGCACAAAAGAATGTTCTAGCTAGTATCCCGGGTAGGAAAGATAAGAGGTATCCGCCGCAGAGGATATCTGCGTCTCGGTAAGAAAGAGCAAGGCCGGCTTTACCGTCTCCAGATGGTATCCATATCCAGTGGACGGCATCAAGATTTGAATGGAGTCCCCTGATATTGCAGAAATCCACGGCAAGCGTGGTAACGGGTGCCGAAGGTTTTTTGCTTCGTTTGCCTCGAACAGAATGGTAACAGAGCTGAACTGCCACTGTTAAGAGAGGTCTGAGAGAAGTACGATTGATTTATTCCTGGTGGTTGCTGTTTGCAGGCTAGCGCAACCGGACGGTAGTACCAGAACCACAGTCGGTCTGTAGCTTCCTAAGTTAGAAGCTTCAAGAAGCAGACACTAGATCTCAAGTAAAGGTTGTCGAAAATCTTGGCATCATCGATTGCAGGAAAGATTTTGTGGAAGAAATATGGCACAGCCTTATCTGTAAAGTGTGTGTAAAGAGGTAGTAGTCAAAAATTGTGTGATGGATGGTGGAATATGAAGTGAAAGAAGTAGTAAAGTAGACAGCATAATTAGATTGTTTAGCATTTGGTAGTTAGGTTCACACGACAGCATTGATTGAAGAAGTGAGAGAATGATGTAAATGAAAGCGGAAGTCGTACAAAGATAGGAAGAACTCCAAGTTCTTGTGGAAAAAGCCGGAAGGGGCCGAAGTGACACGACGATAAAGTGCTTTCGGGAACCAATGACGTCTCGAATGTCATGCAACGATGGAGTGAGTTTTATAGAGAAATTTACGCGTGGGATGATCTAAGTGAAGGATTTCAGGATGACGCCGTGCTATCGAGAGTTCACCTTGACCTATTTAGCAAGTAACTTATACATGAAGTTTACGGCGCGTAGGATGCAAGTGAAATTCTAAAGATTTTATGGAAAGCACAATCAGGGAATGGAAGTAATCAAGGCGTCGCCTTCGAGGCACGTGGATCCGTGGCATCTCTGAGGTCTTGGGTTTGATTCCCAGACGATTTATGAAGCAAACTACTTTTTCTATATTTTCTAGGGTCTGGGTGTTAAAGGTGCCTTAGTATAGTTTCTGACCTGTTTACTTACTAATCTAAAATAAAACGATTTTCGGATTTTATCACATTTTTATTTATTTTTTTAACAAACTATTTTTTCCTTCCCGACTTTCGGATGCATTACAGCTGTTTACCTTCTATTGACCTTCCCTTCTTCAAGCAATTTGCATACATACATAATAAATATCTTCAGGCTATTCCCATTACTGCGGTAGACAGAGGTTTAAATAATTAAGACTCCACTAAGATTCATCTATAACTGAAGACATTTTTTGTGACAGGTGGTGAGCCTGTCGTTCCTAGCGCACAATATAAATCGTACGTAAGTTTTCGAAAAAACTCTTTGGTGCATGCCTGCCTCCTGAGGTTCGAATTTAGGTCTTTTGCTTGAATTCCGATCACCCAATTACACAGCTATTGTTATTATTACATACTTAGCAACCTTTAAAATTCTACTGCAGGACATAGGCTACTCCCATTAGACAGGGTTTGACATAATAGCCACGCTTAGCAGTTGGTTTAGCGGTTGAACTATCAGACAACTACCGCCTTAAATAATTGTGCCCATTACCGGTCTGCTAAATTTTTGTCTATTATTTTTCAAGATGGACTCATACAATAACTCTTTGAAAGCTTTCCTTTAGTCACCTCTTACGAAACCAATAGGTAGAGTGGAGGAGGTATACTTTATGATTAATACAAATAATAATATAAGAATAATTTATTATATATAAAAAAAAAATATCTTCACGCAATTCCCAATACAGGGGTAGACAGAGGTCAAGTCTAGACAATTAAGTCCCTTTGACCCACCTTCCACCGAAAATATTTTCGGGACAACGTGACAGGTGGTGAGCCCGTCGCCGCCTTTATGTCCAAGCCAACGATGAAATTCGTACATAAGTTTTTGAAAAACTCATTGGTACTGCCACCTGGAGATCGAACTCGGGTCTCTCGACTCGAAATTCCGCCCAGCCAACAACTCGGCTATCGTGACTTATCAATATATTATATATAATACATAATTTAATCAACTTAATAATTAATTTAAATTAATTAATCGAATTTATGATATTGTTATATGTAATAATGAATTATATAAGAATAATAATAACACACCTGGAATAAGATAGAATATATTAATTTCTGTAACTTTGCTGGCTCTTTGTACTTTTTGAGCTACTGCATGCACTTACCACCAAGAGAACTATTAGAATGTTTTATCTCAATCCTACAAGAAAATGTTGTATTCATAACAATCATATCTAATCTTCTATTTTTAAGATTAAGTTAGGAAACTAAACAGTATTTATCTTTTGATGTTTTACTTGTTATGAATTGCTCTAAATTTTGATACATTTACTTGTTGCTTCATATTTATAAATATTATGTGTTATTATCTTGAAAATACGAAGAGGTTGTATAATCTAAAATACACATAGTGAAAAGATTGTCAAAAGATTGCATTGAGGAGACAAAGAGAAAATAAGATGGATGATATCTTTGAGCAGGCAGAACATCACAGGTTTTAAAAGGTAAAGAAAAATTAAAGCACAATTAATTACTTAAAAAAATATTTACTCCCAAAAGGACATATTTTACACTATATTTACAATATATTAAATAAATAAACTTAAATTTAAGCTCTAAGTTTTGGTATGAAGTTTATTATTTTATATTTGATGTTAACTGTTACTTATATCTGAAGACTTGGTACAATCAGCAATTTTATTCCATAGATAAAACTTCTCATATAAATACCTTAGTTCCTCCATCCATACTATGTCTCTCTGTATGGAAGAGTGTTTACATTCATATAAAGATAGCATTCGAACATTCCTAAATTCATCCACAAAAATATCACCTACTCCACTGATATAATCTCCTCCTTGGAAATTTAAAAAGTTTTCTTTTTTCTTTATCATTAAATCTAACATAGAAGACATACAAATAGCATTATCATAATCATATTTGGATGCTTTCGAATAACCTTCTAAAATGTCTTTCATAGTATTTTCGCTGAGGTTGTTGTTATTTTTTGTACTATCGTAATAAACTTGCACTGAACCGGTAGCGTCACTAATTTCCAAATTTGTTGTTTTTAATGTCTTGTTATATACAGCTGTAACGACACCATGAATCATTACATTTTTAAATTTCATTCCAAAAATCTCGTAGATGTATTTATTTTCGACAGTTCTTTTGGCGCGAAATATATCTTGTATGTATATTTTAATGGGATGTCTATTGATTATATCCATTTATGTGTTAGCACTTGGAGTTACGCATATACTAGTTTTTATCATAAAATATAGGAAATATGAATATATAGACTTTTTATCCAATATTCATTTTTTTTACATGATTTTGATAGACACTGAAAAATTGCAAAATAAATGACAACAAACAAACGGTGTTGCTAGATATAAGTTACTAGATTCTCCAAATACACCACAGTAATCTATCGACTCAATTTAAAATTTAAACTTAATAGAATCACAAGAATTATAGAATACCGATAATAGAACTGAACCGAATTGAACGCAACACACGTTAACAAAAAATGGAACTAAGGAGTCAAGTAAACAGTTAGATTCTATCTATTTCTACTAAATCAAAGTCATAGTGTATACAACGTATATAGGAGGAGAATTATATACTTAGACTATCTTAATTTATTCCTGCTTGCTACCATAGGTTATGATTGTCACCCAAAACTTTCATATAAGAATATATTTGCCCTTCTCTTCCCGACTGTGTCATAAGAGGCGACTGAGGTAAAAACCTGTTTTCAAGGCTTTTTTCAATGGCTGTCGTAAGATAACAGGATAACTGTCAAAGATTACCAGATCAGTTAGTCCAAACTAAAACACACCAGTCAAAGGCATCATCTAAGGCCGGAAGTGTTTGATAGGATCGGAAGTGCGATCGGCAATCCGCATGCTAGGCGTGGCGATATTGGCAAAACTTATCCTACGGAATAAAACCTATGTCCTCCATGTAAGTGTGAACTTTCAAAGGCCATTATGTATGTGATGATTATTGCGATTCTAAGCCAACGTACTGTTTTCGAGAGCCATCACAGGACATCAGAGCTGCTAAGCAGGCGTGACGACTATCAACTTCAAACAAAAAGGTAAAGTTATTAGTCATATTAGAGTCACGATAGCGGAGTGGTTAGGTGTAATATATTTAAATATTTATTATTTAGAGTAGGAATTATATCGTTGGCTTGGACATAAAGGTGGCGACGAGCTAACCACCTGTCACGTTGTCCCGAAAATATCTTCGATGGAAGGTGGGTCGAAGTGACTTAATAATCTAGACTAGACTTTTGTCTATATCTGTATTGGGATTTGCGTGAAGATATATATTTATATTAATCATATGTAGCCAGTTAGCGGGTTATTCCTTATAATATGGGTATTATTTTAGAGAATAACCCGCTAACTGGCAGCGATGGAAATAAAAATCATACATATTTTTTTTTCTGAGGTTTTTTGGCCCATGTGTGGCTGTGCAAGGTATCTGCCAATGTCAAAGTGAAATGATACTAAAAATGCAGTCAATTTCGTAACGGAATTTATTTCGTCTAATTTAAACAAGTTTTAACAAAAATATAGCCCCTCTTTCAGTTTTAATTGCTTAAGAATCATTAAAAAAATCTATAATTGAGTAGCCACGATAGCCGAGTGGTTATCCGATCAATGGGAAGACTCAAACAACTTTGAAAGCGAAAAAAAGGAAAGAAGGAGGCAAAGAACAAACAATTCACAGTGATTACCGAGACGACCGTCATATCGATCGATACATTGGCAACACTTTTTTTATTTTATAGAAAAAGGAGGCAAACGAGCAAGTGGCACACGTGATGGTAAGTGATTACCGCCGCCCATGAATATCTGCAATACCGGAGGGATAGCAGATGCGTTGCCGGCCTTTGATAAAGGTATAGGCTCTTTTCTTGAAGGTTCCTAAGTCGTAGCGGTCCGGAAAAACCGCTGACGGCAGAACATTTCATAAAGTGCAAATGCGTGGCAGAAAATTCCGCGAAAAACGCACTGTGGTGGAATGCCAAGAATCGAGGTGGTGTTGATGAAATTTTAGACTATGCCGTAAGGTACGATGGTGAAATCAGCGGCTGGGATTAATCCGAACAATTCCTCGGAGCACTCCCCGTAGAAGATCTTGTAAAAAATGCAAAGAGATGCAACATCTCTTCGCAAAGCCAGGGGATCTAGCCGATCGGATAGAGTATGGTCGTCAACGATTCGAGCCGCTACGTTGGATACGGTCAAATGGAAGGAGCTGACACTGGGGTGCCCCAGCCCAGAGGTGAGAATAGTACTCCATGTGCGGCCGAACCTGCGCCTTATAAAGTTGCAGGCGGTGGGCCGGCATGAAGTACTGTCGCGCTCTACTGAGCATGCCCAGCTATTTAGAGGTCAATTTGGCCTTCCCTTCCAAATGACCGCGATACTGAACGTTGCTCGATATGTCGACGCCAAGGATTCCGATGCTGGCTGAGGCAACTAGGGGAGTGCTCTCAAAAAGAGGTGATACGACGAAGGGTAGGGGTTAGGTTCTTTTTAGCGGTAAACGGAATAACACAATTGTTTTTGTTGTGTAATAATCACAATAATGTATGCGATGCTGTTCCTCTATGTATGTATTTATTTATTTATATTAATACGAATCTTTTCCACAAGAATCGAACTCGAGTCTCCTGACCGGTCACTTTTTGGTAATAGCGTGAGATTTAGCAACACCTCTCTTTTTAGCAGGCGTTGTAGTAGTCAAAGCCACAAACCAAACAAAATTTAGCAGAAAGATGGCCAGCTAGCAAAGGTGGCATAACAGACGATTAAGGATGCCTTGACAGTGGTAATAGTATATATCTTCACGCCATTGTAAATACTGGGTTGACTGAAGACATTTTTTTTGGGTGAACGTGAGAGGTGGTTAGCCAGTTGTAATTCAGTGTCAAGCCAAACTTATATCGTTGGCTTGAACATAAAGTTCAAATCGTACATAAGTTTTGAAAAAACCCATTGGACGAGCCTGGCACCTGGGATCGAACTCGGGTCTCTTGATTCGAACAACCACTCGTCTTTCATTTAAATAGCAATAAGACTAAATGTATAAAATTTTCAACACCTAATGTTAAACAGTTGGGTGATACCAATGTACTAATAAATGGGGGAGAGTTGAGCTTTGTGGATACAGCTGTTTTTCTCGGAATAACACTTGATGCGAGGCTTCAATGGGGCCCCCATATATCCCAACTTGCGAGTAGGTTAAGCTCTGCAGCATATGCTGTAAGAAAAATAAGGCTTTTAACTGATGTACAAACGGCTAGACTTGTTTATTTTAGTTACTTCCATAGCATAATGTTTTATGGTATTCTGCTATGGGGTCATGCAGCTGACGTAGTAACAGTATTTGTTTTACAAAAGAGGGCAATACGAGCTGTATATTGTCTAAATTCTCGAGCAACTCTTAGAGAGAAATTTAAAGAAATTAATATTTTAACACTGGCCTCTCAATACATGTATGAAAATTTAATGTATGTGCATAAAAACATTAATACTTTTGGCAAGACTTCTGATGTACATAATGTAAATACTAGGAACAAACACAAGCTTGTAACACCGGTTACTAGACTCCATAGAGTAAGTAATTCGTTCATAGGGCGGTGTATACGCTTCTACAACAAAGTCCCGGTAAATATGCAAAGCCTATCTATTAACAGGTTTAAGAAATTTATTAAAGAAAAGCTTTATAGAAAGGGTTATTATAATAAATGAATATATTAATGACAGTAACCCTGGGAATGAGGTGATCGCTCCCAAGCTATTTCTAGAAAATATCACATTATATTTGTATAATGCTAAAAATTGTGTTGTTAAAAATATTGACCAAAAAAGAGGATACCTACGGAGTTTCTTTCGCCTGTTTCTTCTCCGTTAGAGGAACCTCATTACGAAACGGTGGTAGATTGAAAATGACGATCGATAAAGGAATGTATGTTCTTATGTCGATGAATAAATGATTTGATTTGATTTCGTGACTTTGATGAACAATATAGTTTACGTGCGTCCGTAGTGTCTGATATTGTGATCGTCAATCCGCTTGCCGAGCATACTGACTATGGTAAATGCTCACGAGAATAATATGTAGCACTTAACCAAAACCCTTGCTGCCCTTGTGTTAGCATAATTTTTGCGCCACTGCCTTAAACATATACCGTTTTTTTAAAGCATTTGCCTAAGTCGATTTTCTTCATGAAATTCTAATAAGTGCTCATTAAAATTCCACTTTAAATGGGTTTAAAGTAAGTGGCATG
Source organism: Sericinus montela (assembly GCA_029286605.1). NCBI lineage: Eukaryota > Metazoa > Arthropoda > Insecta > Lepidoptera > Papilionidae > Sericinus > Sericinus montela. The sequence continues at coordinate 1,178,533 of JAGSMR010000050.1, forward strand.
TAAAATGTCTGCGGGGTTGGACTGAGACAGCGTCAAAGGCTACAATTATGCAAAACAAAGTCCGTCTACACTATTTCGCTAGCGGAAAATTTTCTGATAAAAAGATCGATATTGAATAATAATATTAGAAGTGGTCGAAAATAATAATATTAGAAGTGGTCGAAAATTATCATCTGAATGAAATCAAACTTATTAATCGATATAAGAATTAACGAGTACATTCGTTTATCGATAGTCATTTTTAATCGACCACCGTTTCGTAATGAGGTTTCTAACGGAGAAGAAACATTCGAAAGAAACTCCATAGGACAACATCACATAAATTATATTTATTAATATATATTTATAATTATTTTATTTATAAAAAGTCACGATATCCGAGTTGTTGGGTGGTCGGAATATCGAGTCGAGAGACCCGAGTTCGATCCCCAGGTGGCAGTACCAATGAGTTTTTCAAAAACTTATGTACGAATTTCATCGTTGGCTTGGACATAAAGGCGGCGACGGGCTCACCACCTGTCACGTTGTCCCGAAAATATCTTCGGTGGAAGGTGGGTCAAAGGGACTTAATTGTCTAGACTTGACCTCTGTCTACCCCTGTATTGGGAATTGCGTGAAGAATATATATTTAGCAAAGTACCGAAATAGCAATAGCAGGCGTGTTATGGAATCAGAAACAACGACGAGATTACAAACACCCAGGCCCGAGACACTGTAGAAAAAGTGGTTTTCCGCTGACCCGTCGAGACTCGAAACTCGAACACAGGGGGTGCGCCTCTCGTCCACGGAGGTCTACGAAATAGAGGCCAAAAGTAAGAACAAAACTTAGCTGATTTCTTATTTTATTTTTATTTTATTTACATAAATACGATAAGTTAGGGGGGGGGGAATGTAATGGGATATGTTAGGATATTAGAAGGGATGCAGGTGTTTAATTTTGATGAAAGTTATTAGCAATTTATACTTACAAAACTTATTAGCAATTTATAAGTAATCAATTTTGACTATAGTTTCCTTTGAAGTGGAATTGCTCGACGGTGGTAAAAAAGGTCCCCGAGTGGCAACATCGTTTTGGCGAACGCTGAGTCGGATTACCATCCACAAGCATTGACAAAATATTGCGGGAATAGATGCAGGTGGCTGAGGAGGAAATGTAGGAGCCTGAGCTCTTTTTTAGCTGTTAAGAAGTAAAGTCACGATAGTCGAGTGGTCGGGTGGTAGGTATTTCGAGAATTTCTCGTACCAATGGGTTTTTCAACAAACTTATGTACGAATTATATCGTTGGCTTGGACATAAAGACGGCGACGGGCTCATCACCTGTCACGTTGTCCTGAAAATAACTTCGGTGAAAGGTGGGTCGAAGGGACGTTATTGTCTAGACTAGACCTCTGTTTACCCCTCTGTTGAGAATTGTGTGAAGATATTTATTTATATTTTATTTCATTTATTACAGGAAGAAGAACACATCTTTTGTCTTGAATAGGCAATAGACGTGTTATAAACCTCTCAAGCATTTTAATACTTTTGGTTAGACTGCTTAGTAAATCTTTGTCTCTAACAAATTTTGCTTCGAAGGTGTAGTCACTATCAAATATAGAAATCTCAATATATTAAGTATGATTTAGGTGCAACACGTTCTAAATTCAAATAATTATTTAAAAATTTTAGACATAATGTCTGCTCAATGTATGTCTATGTAACTTTAGAGGCAAAAAGCATAGATACTATAAATATTTATAAAGTAACAAGACGATTTCATCATCAAAATGTTGTCAATTTTTTTTAATGCAAGCAAACGGTACAATTTACAATATACTGCATATATAGTGTATATCGTACCGCATGTACATTTACATAGAATTTTTATAACGTATATACAAACACTGATGAGACGAGTACAAACATTCACATTTATCTCATAAATGTATGCCCCTGGCAGGATTAGAACACGCGTCCCTTAGATTCAAAGAAACCGGGGTCACTGCCGGTTATCTTGGAGTCAAAACAAAATAATGTCACAAATTCGTTTAGACACAGAAATCGGCCAGTTGTTACATAATTTTACAAAATGTATACATAGTCCAGACGTTTGGAATACTATACTAACACGTAATCAACGTAGCAAAGGGTTTGTAACTGAATTAACATACAAAATATACTCAATGCTGAACGACGTACCCTCGTATGTTGTTTGTTCTCGGTCAGTCTTAGGATTGTCTCGATTGAGAGCTCACAAACTTAATGCTCTTAGAATTCTAGACAGATCCCACTTTGAATGCACTCAATTTGATCGCAGCAATTCATTCTAAGTAAAAGGGTTAAAAGATTGGTGCAATTTGGAAACAAAAAATAAAAAGAGAAGAAGAAAGATAATGATTTATTTAGCAAACAATAGACGCACAATATTAACTTCATCGCATAAGATAATTCAATGAAAAATAACTATATGTCGCAGTACCAGTCGACCTTCGTGGACGAGTGGCTTACACGCTGGTTTTCAAGGTGTCGCCAGCTCTCTCTCTCTCAGGTCTCGGGGTCGATTCCCGATCGGGTCAATGTAGAAAACACTTCCTCTACATATTATCGGATCTGGGTGTCTGTGGTACCTTCGTTATTTCTGATTCCATAATACAAGTGCTTAAGCTGCATACTTTGGGATCAGAACAATTGTTGTGATGCTGTCCCTGTCTACCTAGTATTTATTATATATTACAAACTAAGAAGTCATGACAGCTGAGTGGTTGGGTGTTCGAAACTTCGAGTCAAGAGACCCGAATTCGACCCCCAGGTGGCAGGCTCGTACCAATGGGTTTTTCAAAAACTTATGTACGAACTATATCGTTGGCTTGGACATACAGGCGGCGACGGGCTCATCACCTGTCACGTTCTCCCGAAAATATCTTCTATGGAAGGTGGGTCGAAGGGACTTAATCGTCTAGACTAGACCTCTGTCTAGCCCTGTATTGGGTATTGCGTGAAAATATTTATTTATTTTATTATTATTTTTTAAAAACTCAGACAACTCGCACGCCTGACGCACGTTGCTCTCCGTCACCTGTCAAATTAATAATGATCTGGCTTCTTTCCAGACGTTTATAATACCATCTGTCGACAGCCATTGCGATATTTGAAATAAGGACCTCTGTCTGGGGTAGACAGTGCTTGTAGATTTTTTTTAGGTTCCTTTATCTAAAGGATAGTTTCTAATACATTATGCAACGGCACAGAGAAGAAAATAATATAATATGGACTCAAGCTTTAAGAAATATTGTTTTACTGGGTACAAATTTATATGTATTTACTCGGTTGTATAGTATATATGTATAATTGTGTATGTGTGAATAGGGGTAGATTCCGATTTAGGTACTTATTTATGAATGTATTTGTATTTTAGTCTGTATATAAAGAATGAATATTAAAAGCATATTTGAAAGAAAGAAAGAAAGAAAGAAAGTCGTTTATTCGTGGACCGAATACAGCACGAAGACAATATAAAATAAAACAACGCAAGCTAAACTAAAACAACAAATATGACAGTCCGTGCTGCAGTATACGACCACGAAATGGATCGAACTCAGTTGTAGCCGGGAAAATCCGACACTGATTTTCAGTCCGACCCTTACCTTATGGGAACTCGGACAGCTTATCATAAGTATTTTTTATTTTTTATTTCTACGCGATCTAGACAATTAAGTCCTTTCGACTCACCTTTCACCGAAGATATTTTTTGGGACAACGTGACATGTGTTAGGTCCACGCCAACGATTTAAATCATATGTAAGTTTTGAAAAAATCCATTGATACCATCTTACTACCAGATTTTCGCACAAGGATCTCGTGAATACACACCACCCAACACAGCTATCTTGACGAAATAAATAAATAAACCAAAATAAAATTGTACAGTTTACTAAACAAATAAAATAAATAACAAGTTTACAGCACGTGAAATATTGTAATTTAGGTAAGCCGTGTGTGTACGTTTTTCATTATTAGATTTTCGTTTTTCTGATATTCATCCATCGCAGCTTATGTTGTAAGCCGGTTGTTGTTTAGCTTGAGGTCTGTTATCCGTTATTGTTACAGCAATTTATCGGATAGTTAAAACAATATGCAACGTCAAAAAATAATCTTTATAACGCATGTAGCAAAAGTTTTGATAAACATTGTTGAATGAAATTTATAACTTCTGTTACCTGTTCCGTTTTTTCTATTATTATAAAGCCCTACTTCTCACGGCTTGATACCACTGTCTGGCAAGCACAGCAAATGTCAGACAAAACCTAGAGAATAAGAATCCTTTCAAATCATATTCCACCGAACATATTTTTTGTCACATCAAATACACACCGAAAAAACATTTCGTATTTTTTTTTTTCCACCATACTTATTATGAAGCAGTTGTAGCTTTGTAATCGAGACCTTTACTTCTTCGATTTTCATTATACACGAATGAACCATTTAATTTAACGGTAGTCACGATAGACGAGTGGTTGGGTGGTCGGAATTTCGAGTCAAGAGACCCGAGTTCGATCCCCAAGTGGCAGGCTCATACCAATGGGTTTTTCAAAAACTTATGTACGAACTATATCGTTGGCTTGGACATAAAGGCGGCGAAGGGCTCACCACCTGTCACGTTGTCTACCCCTGTATTGGGAATTGCGTGAAGATATTTATTATTTATATATTATTTAACGGTCGACGCTTTCTTATTAACGAAAGTGACCTAGGTTCGGTCCTCAAATCAGCACCTCTAAAATTATCCATAAATAAATTTACCGAGTGGTCGTCAGTAAAGCAATACATCGTTAAAGTAATTATAACTTTTCAGGCTTCTACTTTTTATTTTTTTTGCTTTTTTCTACTTTCTACTTATTAACTTTTGACCAACCTTTCACCGAAGATATTTTTGGAAGAACGTTACAGGTTGTGAGCCTGTGGCCTCATTGATATCCAAGCCAACGATATAAATCGTATATAAGTTTTGAAAACACTCATTGGATGGCCTACCACCTACATAAACCTTGGGTCTCTTGACTCGAACTGCGATCACTCAACCACTCGGCTATCGTGAATTTTTCTGGCTTTCTTCTTCTTAATTTACTTTACTACTCTACTATCTAGCTAATTAACGTAACACGAAAACAATGATGGTACCACAAACAATCCGGCCATTGACAATGTAGAAAATGACGGTTCATAGTAACCGCCCGGGAAACGAACCGGAGACCTCAATTGTGGTGCGCTGGTGACGCCACGAAAACAGGTGGTTACGCCACTCGTCCACTTATTTCGTCATCATATTATGTATCAATTCTTACGTTATCCATATCTGTATAGGTTAGGTAACATAGAGTGATTTCAGGTTTGATTAATATTAATTGTCCCAAACGTCAGGCAGAGAGAATTCCCGCCATATTTGTTATACAGCCAGGCAAAGGACATGTTTGCATGATGCATTGTCGTTTGTCTCAATCGAGACTGCAACAGAGACTAATTGATTAGTTCAAGCTCTCTCCGTTCGTCCATTAGAATGACTTTATTACTTAATGCACAATATATGTTAAATTATTATTATCTTTTTACATACTGTATTATTAAAAATTAAAATCTTATGATTTTTTATTACTTTTGTTATATAAAAATTCAAAAACATTAATTAACTACAACACTTAAACCTCTAAGATTTATCTGTGATGCAGAGTCGTGGTTCAACACATATATAATGAAAATCATTAAATATTGTACTAATGAAAAATTACACATTTAAAATCCACAAAAAAAAAACAGAAAGAATAAAAAAATACTTGTGTTAATAAATAAATCATTTATTATTAAAAAAAATATTAACATGCCCGTAAGTATTTTTTATCACCCGTAAGTAGGTTTTTGATACATTTTAACATGCCACCAGTGGCATGTTAAAATGTATCAAAAACCGTAATAAACTTCAGGAACAGTCTCGTGATGATCCTCATAATGAAATTAAAAAAATTACTTATATCCGATACAGGAATTATTGTAACAATCTGATAAAAAAATGAAGAGAAATTATGACAGAAAATTAGTAACTAACTCTATAAAAAACAATAAATTGCTTTGGAATAACATAAAAAATATTACCTACACTAATAAATCTCACAAATTAAATACTGAATTGACTGACTTAAAATCGACACCCGTTGAATCGGCTAATTTTATAAATAAATATTTTTCTAATGTTAGTAAAGAACTTGCTTTTAACATTCAGTCAACTATAACAGACAGCGAAATAAATAATTACATCAAAAACTTACCTTCATTACCCCAAACATTTGTTTTATTGGAAACCGACCACGACGAAGTGGGCAATATTATAATGAGTTTAAAATCTGTCAGTGCTCCAGGATGGGATAACATTTCAACAAGATACCTAAAATATGTAAAAGAGGAAGTTGTACCGATCATAACGCACTTAGCTAATCTTAGCTTTAAAACAGGAACTTTTCCAACACAGCTTAAAAAAATTATTATTACTCCGATATATAAAGGCGGGGATCGTAGTGATATCAGTAATTATAGGCCAATTTCCATTTTACCAGTCATCTCAAAGGTTTTAGAAAAGTTATTAAATACTAGGTTGCTTAGTTATCTTACTAAATTCAAAATTTTGTCACCATCTCAATTTGGCTTTAGACAGGGATTATCTACAGAGGATGCAGTAACATCTTTGACTGCCCATGTAACAGACAGTCTCGATAGTGGGAAAAAAGTCTAGGTGTCTTTATCGATATTAAAAAAGCCTTTGACACCGTTTCCCACCCCATTCTTGAACAAAAATTGGAAAAAATAGGAATCAGAGGACAGGAACTTTCTTTGTTTAAAGATGATCTTAAAAATAGAAAACAGAAAGTAAAATTAGATCAATTCATCAGCGAAGATATAGGTGTATCGTCTGGCGTACCACAAGGAAGTGTCCTAGGGCCTACTTTTTTTTAATCTATATTAACGACCTTTGCAACATGAGTTTAGAAAATACAAACATCTTTTCGTACGCCGATGATACAGCTATATTATTTACTGGATCAAATTGGGTGGAAACACCGAAAAAACAACCTACATCTGCTTTAGTATATATAACAACTCACAACCTAGTTCTAATTTTAATATTAAAATCCATACCTGTAATGGCTTAAATAGTCAAGTCACGATAGCCGAGTTGTTGGGTGGTCGGAATTTCGAGTCGAGAGACCCGAGTTCGATCCCCAGGTGGCAGTACCAATGAGTTTTTCAAAAACTTATGTACGAATTTCATCGTTGGCTTGGACATAAAAGGCGGCGACGGGCTCACCACCTGTCACGTTGTCCCGAAAATATCTTCGGTGGAAGGTGGGTCAAAGGGACTTAATTGTCTAGACTTGACCTCTGTCTACCCCTGTATTGGGAATTGCGTGAAGATATTTATATTTTTTATTTATAATGGCTTAAATAATAATAATTGTAACTGTCCAAATATAAATAAGGTAAATTATACAAAATATTTAGGTGTTCTAATTGACCAGAGACTATCATGGTTTCCCCAAATCGAGCAGATTACTGCAAGAATTAGAAAATTTATTTGGTTATTTAAAACTTTAAGACATATTATCCCTAATAATTATAATCCATACTTGCATGGCTCTTCAAGTAATACCTTAAATAAAGTTTATGTCGCTTTGATGCAGTCCATAATAATATACTGTTTACCGATCTGGGGTGGTGCCGCTAAAACACATTTAATTGAAGTGGAACGAGCACAACGGGCGTTACTAAAAACAATGTACTTCAAAAAAATTTCGCATCCTACTTATAGCTTATACGACAAAAGTGAATTATTATCAGTTCGGAAGTTGTATGTATTACACACTGCACTAAAAACACATAAAACTGTAGCACGTGACGTAAATATAAAATCTAAACGAAGGAAATGTAATGTGACATTTGCTTCCCCAGTAAAAACCGTATTTGCAAGCATGCAGTATAAGAATCGTTCAAGGTATTTATATAATAAAATTAACAAAGAAATTGATATACATTCCAAATCCCATCGTGACTGCAAAATTGTATTAACGCAATGGCTAAAATCATTAACGTATGATGAGACGGAACAATTTTTGGAGTATGTGAAGTAATTCTTAATATATACACTCACTCACTCACTCACTCTCTCTCTCTCTCTCTCTCTTACACATACACATACACACACACACACACACACACAAACTCTGCACGCATTTTATTACATTTTTTTTCTCTTTGTTTCCTATGAACTAAGTTTAAGTATACTATTTATATTTACCTTAATTTTTAAGGTAAATATAGATAGTATACTTCACTATGATATGGAAGAGCGATGTCTCCTGGCACAGGCATTATTTTTGCTTAAAAGGAGACACCAGATAATTGTAACCATATACATATTCATGACATAGTGACATTTCTATTAAATTTTGCATGCGTAGCCGTTTTAATTCCACGGATTCCTTTGATTCCGAACGAAATGCCATTGGACTTTAAACGGTTGCAATTTCCAGTGCGGCTAGCATACGTAAATAAATCTCAAGAGCAGTCGCTAAGTGTTTGTGACATCATGAATACGAACAAAACGATTTATATAAGTGCAAGAAAAAAAACCAAGAATTTTGTATATCATAAAGCATTAGAATAATAAACACACTTTTTTTATTAAATAGTCGTCGTTAAGGCAGGACAACATCTATCGAGTCAGCTAGTAGATAGATATAAATGAAATTGTTAACAGCTGTAAATGTAATATATTCTTGCAAATGAACCATTTCAATTTGAATCGATGAGACGAGTACATTTATCTCATAAATGTATGTCCCTGACGGGATTTGAACATGCTTCAAAGAAACATGTTCAAACTAAGAAAATGAACTAAGCTTCAAAGAAAGCAGGGTCACTACCAAGTGGGCTATCTCTAAGTCAAAATAAAATTATGTTCCAAATTTGTTCAGGCACAGAAATGGGTCAGTTGTTACATAATTTTACAAACTGTCCACATAGTACAGACGTTTCAAATAATAAACTTACCCGTAATCAACGCAGCAAAGGGTTTGTTACTGAATTAACATACAAAATATACTCAATGCTGAACGACGTACCCTCGTATGTTGTTTGTTCTCGGTCAGTCTTAGGATTGTCTCGATTGAGAGCTCACAAACTTAATGCACTTAGAATTCTAGGCAGATCCAACTTTGAATGCACTCAATTTGATCGCAGCAATTCATTCTAAATAAAAGGGTTGAAAGATTGATGCAATTTGGAAACAAAAAGAAAAAAGAGAACAAGAAATAAAATACATTTATTCAGCAAACAATGGACGCCTAATATAAATCACAATCGCATTAAACAATTAAATATAAGATAACTTTAAGTATAAAATAATAACGAAAAGAATCTGTAATAAAAAAAGCGCAAACTTAACCCCGATCCTATAACAAAAAGGTACCTTACTTACGGTTTAGGTATAAGAGCAAGTCTGGTTTGGTTGATGATTGGTTGATGAAATAGGAAACAGAGTGGGGTACTGAACGAGACAAGGCTCCTTGTCAAGGCTGGAGTCTACCGCCGTAACCTTGACTGTGCTTTAAGGATGATTAATTTACTTAGTACTCTTTTATATAGTTACTTGGTTGTATGTATAAGGATGTGATGAATATGTATGCGTAGATAAAGATTTCGAAAGATTTAGAAAATAGAAAAAAAGCAAAGAAAAATTAAAAATTTGAAGCCTGAAAAGTAACTTACTTACTTTAACCATATATTCCTTTACTGACGATCACTCAGTAAATTTGTTTATGGACAATTTTAGAGGCCGACGACAACAACGATTTTAGGACTGACTTTAAATTAACTGGTTTATTAGTGTATAATAAAATCGAAGAAGTAAAGGTCTCGATTACAAAGCTACAACTGCTTCATAATAATTATGGCGGGAAAAAAAATACGCAATGTGTTTTCCCGCCTTAATGTAACAAAGGTCCGACCATAAACGGCATTGTCATAAAATGGCGCCTCAGGCAATTACCGTATCTCCTCGTTTCTCCGACACGCAGTTACTCCAAGCCGGTGGAATAAATTTGTGTTATATTAATGCCTTTAATTAAGTTATGTGCCATAAATGGTTACATCTTAGACGTTTTGATGTTAGGCTGTATCTTGCAAAAGTCTTGCTCTTTGTAGTTACGGGTTCAATAAACTTACGTTATAATTTTTTTGTTATAAATGAAGACGTACTGTTATTTTTGTGGCCTTTGTAGCGTACATTTATTTTATTCTCAGAAGATTTTAGTGGTTATTTATTGTGATTTATAGTATACATATTACTTAGGAGAAAGTTACTTAGTGTTCTGTAAAACTCCACTGCAAATCTATTTTTTAAATGATTGGCGATCGCAGTACTAGAACCCATGCACCGTAGACGCTGCTGCTCGTCACCGGATCTTTCGAGATGGTTATCCGGAATCGGCGGTAGAGCAGTGACGGAAATCGTATGTAGACGACGATTTGCCAGAATCCACGCTTAGCCAGCGGATTGGCGATCGTAATACCAAATATATTACCCGACACTTTAGGTGCTGTTGCTCGTCTCTGGTATTTTTAATTTTGACTTGGAATTTTTCTTTATATATATATTATGTTGATCTCCATATTTGCAAAGCAGTAATAGCCCGTGCCCTTGTGATTCTACTTAAAATAAAATAAAATAAACATCTTCACGCATAATCCCCGATAGGCTTGCCAAAGAAAGCAAATCCCCAACAGTCACGATCATAAGCCACTTTCCCTTCTTTCAAATTCGTCATTTTCTTCATACACTCACGTCGGGGTACTCTTGACACTCCCCTCTTGAAGAAATTTGCTCACATGGTCTTCAAAAAAGGCAAAGGATTTCGATATTAATATATAGGTAAGGTAAAGGTAAGATAAGGTTATTCTTTCTTGTTGAAAGATTCCTTTACCTTTATTTTTCGTTAGTGCTATTCTATTAACTGATCACAATTAAGTATATTTTTATTGGCACTATACAATTTTATATGAATGATTCTGTCGATCAATTACAACAGAATGCTACAATAATTATCCTTCGCGGTAACAACACACGATTACCTCTTAAATACTGTTTCCAGTTGTAGTTACTTAAAATTAGACTGCTTGTAGGCTTTTTTAATTTTATTTTTCTAAAAATGTAATATACTTGACCATTACTGATTGTAAGACCAGCCGAGTGGTAACGGTGTAAGAATATTGCCACTCCCTTTCTTCCCGTGGGTGTCGTAAGAGGCGACTAATGGAAACAGCCTTGAATATCGTTATGGGAAACAATAGATGGCGGGATAACCATCTCTAAAAATATCACACCTAAATAATCAGACCGAAGATGGGCAGCAGCGTCTGAGTTGCGAGTGGTCTGATACTACGATCGCCAATCCGCCTGCCGAGTCTGGCGATTATGGCAAATCTTCCTCATGGGAGAGGCCTATGTTCAGCAGTGGACTTTAACAAGCCGTTATGTATGTATGTATATATTACTGATTATAAGTCTACGACACAAAATAATTGCAACATTAGAAATATAAGATGCAAGTTTTTCGAACGGTCGACTTGCCTCTATGCATGGATGACTATTCTAACATGTGAATTGGCATAGGCTTAGGGATAGGATGCGTAAAGTTTTATTGAATATGTTTAAAAAAATATCTTCACACCATTCCCATTTTTGGGTTATGTTTGAAACATGGATTATAGTGAAGTGAATTTATATAACATAATATGTATGAATGAATATACTTTTATTGTCCATCACAAATAGTAGAATACACAAAAGTAACAAAGGATGCAAAATTTTATGAAATGCTCAATTTGGCGGCCTTATCACTTCATAGCGATCTCTTCCAGGCAAACAATGGCGTGAAGAAAAAGTTTACTACGTAGGTGGTGCAATAGGAATATACATAATACATAACTAAAGGAGATACATACAAAAATATATACATATATACAGTCGTAATTATATACATACATACATATAGACATAATATATACATATACTAGACCCCCTACCGTGCGGTAACGGCTTAAGAATATTGCCACTCCCTTTCTTCCCATAGGTGTCGTAAGAAGCGACTAAGCTTTGAACATCATTATGGTCACCGATAGATGACAGGATAATCATCTCCAAAAATATCAGAACAAAATAATCAGACCGAAGATGGGCAGCAGAGTCTGAGGTGCGAGTGTTCTGGTACTGCGATTGCCAATCCGCTAGCCAAGTGTGGCTATTATGGCAAATCCTCCCTATGGGAGAGGCCTATGTCCTGTCATTAAAGGAATACAGCGTTAAAGTAATTATTACTTTTCAGGCTTCTACTTTTTTTTTTGCTTTTAATATTTTCTACTAATTAATTTTGACCAACTTTTCACTGAAGATATTTTGGTAGAAGAAGAACGTTACGAACGATATAAATCTAACATAAGTTTTGAAGACACTCATTTGTTGGCTCACTCGTCCACTTATTTCGTAATTATATTATGTATCAATTCTTATGCTATCTATATCTGTATAGGTTAGCTAACATAAAGTGATTTCAGGTTAGATTAATATTAATTGTCCCAAACGTCAGTCAGAGAGAATTCCCGCCATATTTGTTATACAGCCAGGCAAAGGACATGTTTGCATGATGCCTGGTCGTTTGTCTCAATCGAGACTGCAACAGAGACTAATTGATTAGTTCAAGCTCTCTCCGTTCGTCCATTAGAATGAGTTTATTACTTAATGCACAATATATGTTAAATTATTATTATCTTTTAACATACTGTAATAATCAAAAACTAAAAACTTATGTTTTTTTTATTACTTTTGTTATATAAAAATTCAAAAACATTAATCAACTACAACACTCAAACCTCTAAGATTTATCTGTGATGCACGGTCGCAGTTCATGCTAATGAAAAATGACACATTTGAAATTCAAAAAAAAATAAAAATAGAAAGAAGACACAAATACTTGTGTTAATGAATAAATTTTTTATTATTATAACTAGACGCCGCCTCCGTCATCGCCCGAACATGTCCATAACTATTTTTTTATCTGTGGTAGTTAAAGTTTTTATTCAATTTTGGTTTTTTAAAAGCTTAAGAAAGTCGAAAACTTCACCGGTTTGCAAAAACAAACGCAGAGCAGAGCCAGAAAGAAACTCTCGGTCCTATACTTTTTTATCTTCACGCTTGGAATAATTCCAATACTAGTGTGGACAGAGGTGAATAAAAGTCCTACCTACCCGGTCACACTGAAGATTATTTAGGACAATGTGTCAGATGTAGAGATATGATAAAATATCATCGGTGGAACGTAATTTGAAAGGATTCTTGTTCTTTTAGTTTTTGTCTGGCGTAGACAGGGAATTAAGTGAAAATATTTTTATTAGAAAACGGTACACAGTGTAGAACAGTGTAGAATATACTGCATATAAAAAATATTTACATATAAATTTTTTGACGTATATATAAACATTTGTTATTTAATTTTATAACCAATTTATTATGTAAACAATATTGTTATTAATAATTTCTAATAATAATAAATTAATGTACAATAAATAAATTATATTAAATTGATGATATCGCGTAATAACAATAATTGATGACATCATTATATTCATGACATAGTGACAATAATATTAAATTTTGCATGTCCATTACGGTAGAACATATAGATAGATATAAATGAAATTGTTAACATCTGTAAATGTACTATGTTCTTGCAAATAAACAATTTGAATTTGAATCGATGAGACGAGTACATTAACCTCATAAATGTTTGTCCCTGACGGGATTTGAATATGCGTTTGAACTAAGCTTCAAAGAAAGCAGGGTCACTACCAAATAGACTATCACGAAGTCAAAATAAAATAATGTTCCAAATTCGTTCAGGCACAGAAATCGGTCAGTTGTTACATAATTTTACAAAATGTATACATAGTCCAGACGTTTGAAATAATATACTAACACGTAATCAACGTAGCAAAGGGTTTGTAACTGAATTAACATACAAAATATACTCAATGCTGAACGACGTACCCTCGTATGTTGTTTGTTCTCGGTCAGTCTTAGGATTGTCTCGATTGAGAGCTCACAAACTTAATGCACTTAGAATTCTAGACAGATCCCACTTTGAACACACTCAATTTGATCGCAGCAATTCATTATAAATAAAAGGGTTGAAAGATTGATGCAATTTGGAAACAAAAAGAAAAAAGAGAACAAGAAATAAAATACATTTATTCAGCAAACAATGGACGCCCAATATAAATCTTAATCGCATTAAACAATTAAATATAAGATAACTTAAAGTATAAAATAATAACGAAAAGAATCTGTAATAAAAAAGCGCAAACTTAACCCCGATCCTATAACAAAAATGTACCCTACTCACGGTTTAGGTATTAGAGCAAGTCTGGTAAGTATTGGTTGAAGAAATAGGTAAAAGAGTGGGGTACTGAACGAGACAAGGCTCCTTGTCAAGGCTGGTGTCTACCGCCTATTGACTCACACAGTACTCTTCAATGAGGGGAATTTGCTTTAAACGCAACGCTTTGCAAGCGGATTGGTGATCGTAGTACCAATGCAGTACCAATGCAGTAGCAAACCACACGTAACCTTGACTGTGCTTTAAGGATGATTACTTTACTTAGTACTATTTTATATAGTTTCTTGGTTGTATCGTATATATGTATAAGAATGTGATGAATGTGTATGTGTAGATAAAGATTTCGAAAGATTTAGAAAATAGAAAAAAAGCAAGGAAAAATTAAAAATTTGAAGCCTGAAAAGTAACTTACTTACTTTAACCATATATTCCTTTACTGACGATCACTCAGTAAATTTGTTTATGGACAGTTTTAGAGGCCGACGACAACAACGATTTTAGGACTGACTTTAAATTAACTGGTTCATTAGTGTATAATAAAATCGAAGAAGTAAAGGTCTCGATTACAAAGCTACAACTGCTTTATAATAAGTATGGCGGGAAAAAAATACGATGTGTTTTCCCGTCTTAATATGACAAAGGTCCGACCATAAACGGCATTGTCATAAAACGGCGCCTCAGACAATTACCGTATCTCCTCGTTTCTCCGACACGCAGTTACTCCAAGCCAGTAGAATAAATTTGTGTTATATTAATTCTGTAAAACTCCACTGCAACCCTCTTTTTTTAGGAGAATACCATAATCGCCATCTTTGAAAGATGATTGGCGATCGCAGTACTAGAACCATGCACCGTAGACACTGCTGCTCGTCACCGGATCTTTCGAGATGGTTATCCGACAGCGGCTGTAGAGCAGTGACGGATATCGTATGTAGAGGACGATTTGCCAAAATCCACGCTTAGCCAGCGGATTGGCGATCGTAATACCAAATATATTACCGAACACTTTAGGTGCTGTTGCTTGTCTCTGGTATTTTAAATTTTGACTTGGTATTTTTATTTATATATATTATGTTGATCTCCATATTTGCAAAGCAGTAATAGCCCCTGCCCTTGATTCTACTTAAAATAAAATAAAATAAACATCTTCACGCATAATCCCCGATGCACTTGCGAGAAAACAGATCGCCAACAGTCACGATCATAAGCAACTTTCGCTTCTTACGAATTCGTCATTTTCTTCATACACTCACGTCTGGGCACTTTTGACACTCCCCTCTTTAAGAAATTTGCTCACATGGTCTTCAAAAGTTAGTCCCGGCCTACCACGCCTTGTATATTTTAGATCTTATTTAAACTGGCATGTGTGTATAAGGCAAAGGATTCCGATATTAATATATAGGTAAGGCAAAGGTAAGATATACATGTTTTTTGTAAGTGCTACAGATATTAACCTATTACAATTTAAAATATTTACATTTTTTTTAAATAAAAATATTGGTACATTACAATTTTATATAAATGATTCTATCGATCAGTTATCACAGAATACTACAATAATTATCCTTCGCGGTAACAACACACGATAACCTCTCTTAAATACTATATCCAGTTGTATTTACTTAAAATTAGAGAGCTCGTAGACTTTTTTAATTTAATTTTTCTAAAAATGTAACATACTTGACCATTACTGATTATAAGACCACCCGAGTGGTAACGGTGTAAGAATATTGCCACTTCCTTTCTTCCAGTGGGTGTCGTAAGAGGCGACTAAAGGAAAAGGTCTTGAATATGGTTATGGCAGACAATAGACGGGATAACCATCTCTGAAAATATCAAAACTAAATAATCAGAAAAAGTCACGATAGCCGAGTGGTTGGGTGGTCGGAATTTCGAGTCAATAGACCCGAGTTCGATCCCCAGTTGGTAGGCTCGTACCAATGGGTTTTTCAAAAAACTTATGTACGAATATCGTTGGCTTGGACATAAAGGCGGCGACGGGCTCACCACCTGTCACGTTGTCCCGAAAATGTCTTCGGTGGAAGGTGGGTTGAAGGGACTTAATTGTCTAGACTCGACCTCTGTCTACCCCTGTATTGGGAATTGCGTGAAGATATTATTATTATTATAAATAATCAGACCGAAGATGGGCAGCAGCATCTGTTACTGCGATCGCCAATCCACCTGCCAAGCGTGGCGATTATGGCAAATACCCAGTGGAGGCACTGGGAGAGGACTATGTTCAGCAGTGGACTTTAACAAGCCGTTATGTATGTATATATGTATTACTGATTATAACTCTATGACACAAAATAATTGTAGCATTAGGAATTCAAGATGCAACTTTTTCGATTGGTTGTCTGCCCTCTATGTATGTGCATGGATGACTATTCTTTGGCTGGACGCCAGACAAAACTCAGCGGAACATGTGAAATGGCATTAACTTAGGGATGCGATGCGCAAAGTTTTATCGTATATATTTTTGATATTTACTGAATAATTTTTTAATAAAATTGAATCATTGTTTATTGCATTGAAGTGTTCATGTGCTATGAAAACGAATAAAAGTATAACATAATAGTTTACGCTACTATAGCATAGTTTAAAAACCGATGTGTACTGCACTATTTTTAATCATTTTAATTAAATGGATTATAGCGAAGTGGACATAACATAGTTTTGTGATTGTTGAGACCATTTTATTTAGCAGGATGAAGTGTTAATGCTATTAAGGCTACGATCCACAAAAGTCTTTTCTTATTTTCACGCGTTACCGAACCGAGGTAGTCAGAGGGCCAGACAATTAAGTTATTTCAACCTACATTTCACTGGAGTTTATTTAGGTAAACTTGACTGATGATAGTATATCGATGTTTTACTCGTAAGTGACATCACTAGCCGAATCGTAGGCAATAATCGACAGCCCATAAACCGCAGGGAGACCAACCCGCCTTATCTTCGACGGAGCTCGTTGCTGCACTATTATGGGCTTGCAATTTCCTAGGGATCCGAATACCGCGGTTCGAATTATACAACCAATTTTATACCATACACATTCGTGTACGTTACACGTTAGCTAATCGCGACAGCTGAGTGGTTGTGTGATCGGAATTCGAGTCAAGAGACCCGAGTTCGATCCCGAGGTTTATCAATGAGTTTTTTTTTTAAATATGTACTATTTGTATCGTTGGCTTGGACATAAAGACGGTTAAGGGCTCACCTTCTGTCACCGCCATTCACAATACAGGTGTAGGCAGAGGTCTAGACGATTTGTCCCAAATTCCACTAAAGGTATTTTTAGGACATCGTGACAGGTTTCGATACTTATTCAGTATTTAAGGTTATTAGGTATTCGGTAGTTAAGATATATGTATATCTTCACGCCATTGAGAATGGCATGGGTAGACAGAAAGTTGCTACGGTACGTAAGAGCTCGCGGATTCGTAACTTGCCCGAGTAAGTTAAAAATAAATAAATAAATATCTTCACGCAACTTTCAATACAGGGTTAGACAGAAGTCTAGTCTAGACCATTAAGTCCCTTTGACTAACCTTCCAACGAAGGTTAGTCCGTCGCCGTCGTTATGTCCAAGCCAACCATATAAATCGTACATAAGTTTTTGAAAAACCCATTGGTACGAGCCTGCCGCTTGGGGATCGGACTTCGGTCTCTTGACTCGAAATTCCGACCATCCAACTACTCGGCTATCGTGACTTCGGCTACCGAGTAAGTTAATTTTCAAATTTCTATTGATTCAAAAACAAAATTTCAGCACAGACAGAAAATTTCATAAAACTTTAATATTCAATAAAATTCCATCGGAATTTTTATCTGTAATTGCAGTTTGTCAATATCTACTTGTCCCAGTTCTACAATACTTGACATTTTAATGCGAAATCATTAGCTCGCGGTTATTTGTCAATTTTGACTTGAACTCTGTTGATTTATTTCAAAGAATCTCCTTCGTTTCTGGAACCTGACCTTCGAGAAATCACTCCAAAGTATCCTAAGTTCAGTTTTTCTTTTTTGTTTTCTAGAAATTTGACTCTTTAGAGGTAACAAACATCAAATTACTGAGTGGCACAGACGAGTCGCCAGCTTGAGGTACCGGGTTCGATATAGTTCGGGTCATAGTAGAAAACACTTTTTCTACATGTTTTCGGGTCTAGGGAGTTTGGGGTCTAGTTCTGCTTACTTAGGGATCAGAGAAATGTATGCAATATTGTCCCAATCTATATAAGTACATACATACACAGATACATACATACTTACGTACATACATACATACATAACGGCCTGTTAAAGTCGACTGCAGGACATAAGCCTCTCCTCCTGCGAGGATTTGCCATGTACGCAGTACCAGACCAATCGCACGTCAGACGCTGCTACCCATCTTCGGTCTGATTATTTTGGTCTGTTATTTCTAGAGATGGTTATCTCATATCGCCGTCTATCGGTTGCCATAACGATATTCAAGGCTGATTTCCTTAGTCGCTTCTTACGACACCCACGGCAGTGGCAATATTCTTACACCACGGTCCACCACCACGAACCACACGGTCATACATAAGTATGTATGCTTATTTCTATTTCTTTTCGTTCACATTTCGTGGGATATTCTCTTAACTAACGTGATAGGTGGTGAGCCTGTCGCTCACAAAGTTGAAAGTGACCAGCTATTAAATTGAATATATGAAAATTATAAATGTTTCTTTGTTATAATATTGCTTTAATTAAAACTTTCCCAAATTAAAGGTTTGACTGCTGATTTAGAGCAGAAACTTTTTTAATTAAACGTTTTCGTTATAAATTGAATTTTTGAATTTGGAATCTTGGAAACACGCAACCATTTATCATCGGCCAGCACAAAACGTGCCTAACCGAGCCGAACGAAACAACACCTGTGCCTCTCCTTGGCCACAATGCCAAGCAATAATCAATCATGCGCCATAAGGGCTGCATGTTGAGAAAGAAATAATACCCTGGAATCATTCTTGAGCGTGGGGCCACTAAAATCACGTATTGAAGTAAGAGTAATAAATAATAAATACTTACATAATATTTAGATAGGGACTACATCTCATACTTTGATTTAATTTACTCTGATCATAATGCAAATAGCTAAAGCACTTATGTTATGGACCTAGACCCGAAACAATGTAGAAAAGGGAATTTTCTACTTGACCGCTCGAGAATCGAAATCTAACCTCGGAGCTGGCGACACCATGAAAACCACTAGTGTGTAAGCCACTAGTCCACAGATGTCATGAAACACTGTGCGTTGTAAGTGTCTTCAGAATAATGGAATTATATTAAAATAAAATATTATAAAAAGCTAAGAAATTTGTAGTGGTATCGTACCACGAGGAGTAGGGTTGTAAAATATTAGTAAAATTTTAATAAAGTAAAAAAATGAAACTGATAGAATTACCTAAGGTATCTTTTAGAGAGTCGGCAGTGACACAGATATAGTTTTGTTCAAAGGTAATGTGTACGAGAAGACTTACGAGTTTGCGGGCTAAAACTAACGGACAGCTCTAAATCAGAGATTGTTTCAGATATTTAAAATTTACTAACCTCATCAATTATGTAGTCACGATAGTCGAGTGGTTGGGTGGTCGGAATTTTGAGTCGAGAGACCCAAGTTCGATCACCGGGCGCCATGCTCGTAGCAATGGGTTTTTCAAGAACCTATGTACGAAATATCTCGTTGGCTTGGACATAAAGACGACGTTGTCCCGAAAATATATTCGGTGGAAGGTGGGACGAAGGGACTTAATTGTCTATGTCTACCCCTACATGGGGAATTGCGTGAAGATATTTATTTATTTTATTGTCAACTATGTAACTAACCTTGTTTTTCATAATAATAATAACTTTATTGATAATCAGTTAGTAGACAATAGGTAACAACATAAGAAATATTGTGAGGTGTGAGACAACGAATATTTTTTTCTTTTTATTTAATTTACTAAATTTCAAATTCATGTCATTGTTGACTTCAGATCGAACCTACATACAGTAGCTCAACCTTCACGGTGTCGACGCGGTGTCAAAAAAACATTGCCGTGATGTCAAAAAGCTGTTCACGTGTCCCCAACAGGCGCATGATCGAGACAGGGAAAAGAAGCCGCAAGTCATCGTCCGGAGAAATGCCACAATACGCGATGACACGGTTACATCAGCTTCGTGTTTGTCGCTTCAAGTAAACAAGAACCACGCTGTGTTCCCTTTGAAGAGTCCAACTTCTCAATCTATCGACCTTCAAAATTCGAAGGGTGGAAAGAAAATGAAAGTATCTTCACGCTATACCCAATACTTGGGTAGATAGAGGTCGAGACTATTAAGTCTTTTCGACTCATCTTTCACGGAAGATGTTTTTTGAGACAATGTGAAAAGTGGTGAGACTGTGATCGTTTTTACGTCCATGCCAATAATATAAATCTACATATGAAAAGTCTTCATCTAAAATGAAACTACAGTTTGGATTATCAATCTTGTCTTTTTAATGAGATGAGAGAACAATTACTGCTATGGATAGGGGGTAAGAATGTACCACTCTCTTTCTTCTCGTGGTTGTCACAAGACTGCTGGCGACTAAGGAATAGTCTTGAAAATTACTACTGTAAATTGTCTATCGACATATGGCGAATAAACCATGTTGACAAAAACTATACCAAAATTCAGCGACCGGTGACGGTAGCGTCTAAGGTGTGATGTGTCTGGTTCTGCGATCGCTAATCCGGTTGCCAAGCGTAGCATCTATGTAATAATTATGGCCAATTATGGCCTAATTATGGCAAACATTCCCGTATTGGAGAGACCTGTATCCTGCAGTGTAATATCACTTGCCGATATGGTTTTGATATCTCTACGCCTATTACATAACTGAGGTAGACAGAAGTCTAGACGTTTTTATGACAAAGGTGACGATATAAATTGTACATAAGTTTTTGAAAAAAAATCCCAATTGGTACGAGCATACTTGGGAATCGAACTCAGGTCTCCCGAGTCGAATTCCAGTCACCCAATCGCTCGGCTATCGCAAATACAAACAGTAATAGAATAATTAATATTTATTTTATAAATATTAATTATTCTATTAGCATTATAATTACCTTGACCCCTTTCGTTCCGAGGATTCGTAAGAGGCGACTAAGGGAAATGAAGGAATATGTAATACCCAACAAGCAATATTACGTCATTCCTAATACAGGGGTAGACAGAGGTCTAAAGAATTATGTCCTTTCGATCCACAGATATCCATCCAAAGATATTTTAGGAACAACGTGACAGGAGGTGAGCTCGTCGCCGTCTTTATGTCCAAGCCAACGGCACAAACCGTACTTAGGTGGTTTAGGTTTGAGCTTGCCACCTGGGGATCGATTTCGTCTCTATCGACTCGAATTTCGATCACCCAACCACTTGGCTATCGTGACTTTTTGAACTTTCAAGTAAGTATTAAGAATAATGAACCCATGCATGACCTATGCAATGACGGCTAAGAATCGCAGCAGCAAATTTAATCGAAATGTGATAGTGTGTTCGTCAAACCGCGTGCAAGCGTTCTAGGCAAGCGGATTGACGTACGATACGATTGTGATATTATGACCTGATCGGTGTGGTAACGGCGTAAGTATATTGCCACTCTCTTTCTTCCCGCGTGTGTCGTAAGAGGCGACTAAGGCAAACAGCCTTGAATATCGTTATGGCAACCGAAAGATGGCGGGATCTTTAAAAATATCAGACCAAAATTAGACCGAAGATGGGCAGCAGCGTCTGAGCTGCGAGTGGTCTGGTACTGCGATCACCAATACGCTTGTCATGCGTGGCGATTATGGCAAATCCTCCCTATGGGAGAGGCCTATGTCCTGCAGTGGACTTTAACAGGCCGTTATGTATGACCTGATCTTTAACAAAAGTTCAGGACGTTAATAGTACCGTAAGAGTTAAATAAAGAAAACGAGAAAATTAACGATTATTTTATTATTTTTATAAATATTACAAGTATTAATTAAAAACTAAGTGTAAAAAATCAAGAACAAAATAAATTATTAAATGAATGATTTAACAATAGTCAGACACAAATAACCATTATATAAAAGTACAGGCAAACTTAATTAAAAATCACCTTATTAACATTTTTTTATGTATGTATAACATTGTTTAAGCAAATGTCTTTAATATATTTGGTTGGGTTATAATTTAGCTGAAGGAAAAGTTATATCTATTTAAAAATCATACCTCAATTAAACTAGCACACTTTTTTATAGGAATTATTTGATTTATGTTCTTGTATAAATAAAAATAAGTTAAACACATTGTAGATAATTGTCTCTTAAATAACAAAACAATATTTACATAACATTCATTTTAAATAAGCGAGTTTTAAGGATAAAAAAAGATCTAATTTTAATATTCAACAACACAATACTGAATTAAATATCTCTTAGACGCCATTAGAAACTTCACAAATAACCTAATCGAGTTATTTATTATTGTCCCTTAGCATCTATTGTATTTGAAATGCGAAACTAATTGTGTCTCCGAGCAATAACGAATTGCTCACTTAAAAGATAAATACTTGTTAATTCTATGAATGAAGCTATCCGATAATAATGGCTTTGATGAAACTCTATCTCTTAAACTGGATATAGTTGAAACGAGGTAACTTCTTGGAGTGGACGCTACGAAGTTATTAAAGTCATCTACTGATGGAGTCTTGGGGCTAGTGAATCCATTTTGACCACCTATTAGTACCACATTGTCAGTTGTATCATGAACCGTATACGAAGGATACGAATTAAAAGTAGGCTGTACATTTGGTAAAGCCTTCGTTAGTACATCTCTGATTTCTAAATAATTAGGTTTAGGTGTTGATGTAACATAATCGTTATTCAAATTAGTTTTAAAATCATAGTCATTTATTGCATTGGCTTTGTTGTCTTGGTAAAGTGCTGAAAATTTGCTTTGATACGGATCGTATCTGTTAGCAGATTCTATGGAATAGTCATTGTAATATTCTTTAGATAATTCAGGATATGATTCAGATTTTGTTGGGGAGTTAATGTTTGAATGAAAGTTATCATTATTATTATGTGTTGGTGAATTATAATCGTTATGAAACTTATTATTTACGTTATATCGTTGAGCATTTAGTTTGATTGGATCATCATTGTAATTGTTAAGTTTGTGTTCGTTTTGTTTTGTATTTGCAATGTTATATTCGACGCTATTCCCGGTACCGTCTACGTCGTATTTAACGTCCGCTTTGTATCCGTTCTCATCAGCAGTGTAAGATACTATCTGCATACGACCGTCGGGTAAACGAACGCGATATTCACCGTTTGTAGCGGAACCACTGCTGCTTTGGGAGTGTGAGAAATCGTCGCCCGTTTTCTGATCCCTTACCGTGTAGGAGAAAGCGTAGCCCTTGTCCTGGGAGATGCAAATATGTTATTACTAGTTTGAGGTATCTTCACGCAATTTTCCATGCTGGGGTAGGCAGAGTTCTAGAGTCTAGACAATGAAGCCATTTTGGCCCACATTCCTCCGAAGCTTATTTATTACAAAGTTAGTCTAGTTCGTATAGAATTATTATATTAGAATTATTATATTCCGTCTTATTTTATAGGTTTAAGATTAAATGTTGGTTTCTCAGTAATCAATAAGAAATGCCCTATGTTTTCAGAATCATGAACACTATAGTGTCTTGGAGGTGGTTGTTGATTAGCAGCTTTTGAATCAACACAGCTAGTATAAGCTTCTTTAGGATAAAAAATCATAAATGAAGAAATTACAAATAAATATCTAGTTTCATTTCATTTCGTAGACGTATCTTAATCTCTGATACGTATAAATCTCCTTCTGTGTGACTTCACATTTTTGTAATGATAACGAAATCGATTCGATCGAAGAAAATCATAAATGGAGAAATTCATTCTCTAATCTCTACAAACTTTGATCTTCACATCTCTATAAATCTCTGCATACTAATATATTTTGGGAAGTATGATAACTAAAAAAAAAATAAATATCTTCACGCAATTCCCAATACAGGGGTAGACAGAGGTCAAGTGTAGACATTTATGTCCCTTCGACCCACCTTCCACCGAAGATATTTTCGGGACAACGTGACAGGTGGTGAGCCCGTCGCCGCCTTTATGTCCAAGCCAACGATGAAATTCGTACATAAGTTTTTTGAAAAACTCATTGGTACTGCCACCTGGGGATCGAACTCGGGTCTCTCGACTCGAAATTCCGACCACCCAACAACTCGGCTATCGTGACTAAACTTCTTTTTATTTAATTTACTAAATTTCAAATTCATGTCATTGTTGACTTCAGATCGAACCTACATACAGTAGCTCAACCTTCACGGTGTCGACGCGGTGTCAAAAAAACATTGCCGTGATGTCAAAAAGCTGTTCACGTGTCCCCAACAGGCGCATGATCGAGACAGGGAAAAGAAGCCGCAAGTCATCGTCCGGAGAAATGCCACAATACGCGATGACACGGTTACATCAGCTTCGTGTTTGTCGCTTCAAGTAAACAAGAACCACGCTGTGTTCCCTTTGAAGAGTCCAACTTCTCAATCTATCGACCTTCAAAATTCGAAGGGTGGAAAGAAAATGAAAGTATCTTCACGCTATACCCAATACTTGGGTAGATAGAGGTCGAGACTATTAAGTCTTTTCGACTCATCTTTCACGGAAGATGTTTTTTGAGACAATGTGAAAAGTGGTGAGACTGTGATCGTTTTTACGTCCATGCCAATAATATAAATCTACATATGAAAAGTCTTCATCTAAAATGAAACTACAGTTTGGATTATCAATCTTGTCTTTTTAATGAGATGAGAGAACAATTACTGCTATGGATAGGGGGTAAGAATGTACCACTCTCTTTCTTCTCGTGGTTGTCACAAGACTGCTGGCGACTAAGGAATAGTCTTGAAAATTACTACTGTAAATTGTCTATCGACATATGGCGAATAAACCATGTTGACAAAAACTATACCAAAATTCAGCGACCGGTGACGGTAGCGTCTAAGGTGTGATGTGTCTGGTTCTGCGATCGCTAATCCGGTTGCCAAGCGTAGCATCTATGTAATAATTATGGCCAATTATGGCCTAATTATGGCAAACATTCCCGTATTGGAGAGACCTGTATCCTGCAGTGTAATATCACTTGCCGATATGGTTTTGATATCTCTACGCCTATTACATAACTGAGGTAGACAGAAGTCTAGACGTTTTTATGACAAAGGTGACGATATAAATTGTACATAAGTTTTTGAAAAAAAATCCCAATTGGTACGAGCATACTTGGGAATCGAACTCAGGTCTCCCGAGTCGAATTCCAGTCACCCAATCGCTCGGCTATCGCAAATACAAACAGTAATAGAATAATTAATATTTATTTTATAAATATTAATTATTCTATTAGCATTATAATTACCTTGACCCCTTTCGTTCCGAGGATTCGTAAGAGGCGACTAAGGGAAATGAAGGAATATGTAATACCCAACAAGCAATATTACGTCATTCCTAATACAGGGGTAGACAGAGGTCTAAAGAATTATGTCCTTTCGATCCACAGATATCCATCCAAAGATATTTTAGGAACAACGTGACAGGAGGTGAGCTCGTCGCCGTCTTTATGTCCAAGCCAACGGCACAAATCGTACTTAGGTGGTTTAGGTTTGAGCCTGCCACCTGGGGATCGATTTCGTCTCTATCGACTCGAATTTCGATCACCCAACCACTTGGCTATCGTGACTTTTTGAACTTTCAAGTAAGTATTAAGAATAATGAACCCATGCATGACCTATGCAATGACGGCTAAGAATCGCAGCAGCAAATTTAATCGAAATGTGATAGTGTGTTCGTCAAACCGCGTGCAAGCGTTCTAGGCAAGCGGATTGACGTACGATACGATTGTGATATTATGACCTGATCGGTGTGGTAACGGCGTAAGTATATTGCCACTCTCTTTCTTCCCGCGTGTGTCGTAAGAGGCGACTAAGGCAAACAGCCTTGAATATCGTTATGGCAACCGAAAGATGGCGGGATCTTTAAAAATATCAGACCAAAATTAGACCGAAGATGGGCAGCAGCGTCTGAGCTGCGAGTGGTCTGGTACTGCGATCACCAATACGCTTGTCATGCGTGGCGATTATGGCAAATCCTCCCTATGGGAGAGGCCTATGTCCTGCAGTGGACTTTAACAGGCCGTTATGTATGTATGTATGACCTGATCTTTAACAAAAGTTCAGGACGTTAATAGTACCGTAAGAGTTAAATAAAGAAAACGAGAAAATTAACGATTATTTTATTATTTTTATAAATATTACAAGTATTAATTAAAAACTAAGTGTAAAAAATCAAGAACAAAATAAATTATTAAATGAATGATTTAACAATAGTCAGACACAAATAACCATTATATAAAAGTACAGGCAAACTTAATTAAAAATCACCTTATTAACATTTTTTTATGTATGTATAACATTGTTTAAGCAAATGTCTTTAATATATTTGGTTGGGTTATAATTTAGCTGAAGGAAAAGTTATATCTATTTAAAAATCATACCTCAATTAAACTAGCACACTTTTTTATAGGAATTATTTGATTTATGTTCTTGTATAAATAAAAATAAGTTAAACACATTGTAGATAATTGTCTCTTAAATAACAAAACAATATTTACATAACATTCATTTTAAATAAGCGAGTTTTAAGGATAAAAAAAGATCTAATTTTAATATTCAACAACACAATACTGAATTAAATATCTCTTAGACGCCATTAGAAACTTCACAAATAACCTAATCGAGTTATTTATTATTGTCCCTTAGCATCTATTGTATTTGAAATGCGAAACTAATTGTGTCTCCGAGCAATAACGAATTGCTCACTTAAAAGATAAATACTTGTTAATTCTATGAATGAAGCTATCCGATAATAATGGCTTTGATGAAACTCTATCTCTTAAACTGGATATAGTTGAAACGAGGTAACTTCTTGGAGTGGACGCTACGAAGTTATTAAAGTCATCTACTGATGGAGTCTTGGGGCTAGTGAATCCATTTTGACCACCTATTAGTACCACATTGTCAGTTGTATCATGAACCGTATACGAAGGATACGAATTAAAAGTAGGCTGTACATTTGGTAAAGCCTTCGTTAGTACATCTCTGATTTCTAAATAATTAGGTTTAGGTGTTGATGTAACATAATCGTTATTCAAATTAGTTTTAAAATCATAGTCATTTATTGCATTGGCTTTGTTGTCTTGGTAAAGTGCTGAAAATTTGCTTTGATACGGATCATATCTGTTAGCAGATTCTATGGAATAGTCATTGTAATATTCTTTAGATAATTCAGGATATGATTCAGATTTTGTTGGGGAGTTAATGTTTGAATGAAAGTTATCATTATTATTATGTGTTGGTGAATTATAATCGTTATGAAACTTATTATTTACGTTATATCGTTGAGCATTTAGTTTGATTGGATCATCATTGTAATTGTAAAGTTTGTGTTCGTTTTGTTTTGTATTTGCAATGTTATATTCGACGCTATTCCCGGTACCGTCTACGTCGTATTTAACGTCCGCTTTGTATCCGTTCTCATCAGCAGTGTAAGATACTATCTGCATACGACCGTCGGGTAAACGAACGCGATATTCACCGTTTGTAGCGGAACCACTGCTGCTTTGGGAGTGTGAGAAATCGTCGCCCGTTTTCTGATCCCTTACCGTGTAGGAGAAAGCGTAGCCCTTGTCCTGGGAGATGCAAATATGTTATTACTAGTTTGAGGTATCTTCACGCAATTTTCCATGCTGGGGTAGGCAGAGTTCTAGAGTCTAGACAATGAAGCCATTTTGGCCCACATTCCTCCGAAGCTTATTTATTACAAAGTTAGTCTAGTTCGTATAGAATTATTATATTAGAATTATTATATTCCGTCTTATTTTATAGGTTTAAGATTAAATGTTGGTTTCTCAGTAATCAATAAGAAATGCCCTATGTTTTCAGAATCATGAACACTATAGTGTCTTGGAGGTGGTTGTTGATTAGCAGCTTTTGAATCAACACAGCTAGTATAAGCTTCTTTAGGATAAAAAATCATAAATGAAGAAATTACAAATAAATATCTAGTTTCATTTCATTTCGTAGACGTATCTTAATCTCTGATACGTATAAATCTCCTTCTGTGTGACTTCACATTTTTGTAATGATAACGAAATCGATTCGATCGAAGAAAATCATAAATGGAGAAATTCATTCTCTAATCTCTACAAACTTTGATCTTCACATCTCTATAAATCTCTGCATACTAATATATTTTGGGAAGTATGATAACTAAAAAAAAAATAAATATCTTCACGCAATTCCCAATACAGGGGTAGACAGAGGTCAAGTGTAGACATTTATGTCCCTTCGACCCACCTTCCACCGAAGATATTTTCGGGACAACGTGACAGGTGGTGAGCCCGTTGCCGCCTTTATGTCCAAGCTAACGATATAACTTGTACATAGGTTTTTAGAAAAACCCATTGGTACGGCCACTTGAGGATCGAACTCGGGTCTCTTGACTCGAAATTCCGACCACCCAACCACTCGGATATCGTGACTATTATAAATATGATAACTAAATCTATAGAGATCTAAAAAGAAATAGAATATACTGACCTGAGCGTTATCAGTGTTACTTCCGTCATTAGGGTGCCCATGGTTGTCGTACTCATTTATTTGTTGCTTCGGCTGAAAGCAGCATACAATTTAAAAATATCCAGCTGGCAGCCTTCCAAAGTAGTTTTATCACAAGTTGACTAATTTAAATTTATCTTGATGTATCGCTCATCAGCCCTTCCATAGAGGTGTAATTATGAGGTGAATATGGACAAATTGAGACCCCAAAGGATAAAGTCGACAACATCATGTCATCATAGCGACCTACAAAAGACCTCTGCAGGACGTCGGATTCTCTCACCGCGAGAATTGGCCATAATCGCTACGTTTGGCAAGCGGATTGGCGATCGCAGCTCGGTCTCATTATTGTGATCTTATATAAATATCAGTTGTTTATCCCGCCATATAACGGTTGCCATAACGATATTCAAGGCGGTTTCTTTTAGTCGCCTCTTACGACACCCACGGGAAGAAAGGGAGTCGCAATATTCTTACGCCGTTACCACACGGTAATACTTAGCTAATTATTATTTCATAGTATCCTTTACATACCTGATAATCGTGAACAGCTGGAGACTGCTGGGTTTTAAATAGGTTTTGTTCCGCATGCTGTGAAAGTGCGTTATATATAGGTGGCAACGCACTGTTATCCTGAAATTAAAGTTTTTAATCATACTTATCTTACCAATATTTTTAAAATAACACGTGCTTATTATGTTAAGTTACGATAGCCGAGTGGTTGAGCGACCGGAACACGCGACAAGAGACCCGATTTCAATCCCCAGGTATTATGCCTGTACCAATTAGTTATGTTTTTATCATTATTATTTTATATTAATCAAATAAATATTTGCACCTAACGGGATTCGAATTCGCAACCCTTAGCTACGAAGTTAGTGATATCAGCTAGGCTATTTGCTTGTCAACAGTGGTATACGAATTATTTTTAAGGTGTCTTACAGGACCAGTAGAAAACGATATATAGAACATGTTTTTTATTTTACATTGCGTCGGGTCGGGGTGTTTGTGGTTCTTTCGTTATTTCCAATTTCATGACACAAGTGCTTTAGCTACTTACTTTGGGATCAGAGCAATGTATGTGATGTTGTCACTATCTATGCATTTATTTATTGAACGTTCACACATTTTACAATTAAATTTATTCCTTCATTAAAGTTACGTAAATTATACAAATACTAAATAATGGGAGCGCCGACTCATAATGGCTTTTAAATTGAAAGGAATTAATTTTGACATAGTGAATTTCTAACAGACTGATAGCGATTTGTCCTGTCATTATTGCAGACAGATACTAATAGGCTCATCAGAGCGAGATCAAATTTAGCGCCCCCTAAATTAGTGCTCCCTTGTTTTATTAGATTTTTGAGAGGGGACACGACTTTTCTTAATTCTATGTGACTAATTTATATTCATGTATTTGTTATTTAATTAAAAAAATCAACTAATACGGACGGGATTTGAACACGCGATATCTGGCGTGGTACAATAAAAAGTCGTAGTCGTAGTTGTAACCATTCCCGAATGGTTGGGTGTCGAAATTTCGAGTCAAGAGACCCGAGTTCGATCCACAGCTCGGCTCGTACCAATGGGTTTTTCCAAAACTTATGTTCGAATTATATCGTTGGCTTGGACATAAAGACGACGACGGGCTCACCACCTGACACGTCGTCCCGAAAATGTCTTCGGTAAAAGGTGGAAGGTGTGTGGTAGCGACTTAATTGTCCAGACTAGGCCTCTGTCTACTCCTGTGGCTACACTCTTACCTCCAAACCACCATTTCCCACACCCATCAGTTGAATTTTAAGTCTTTCTTTTTATTCTCACTTCTAACTCAATGTTCATAACTTTCCAACTATGAAACATTAATACGAAAACACCATATACTCCTTTATGAAGCAATGGTCATTGAGTTTTTATGCAAGCAATTCAGGCTGGACTTTTTTGTTATAAAATAAATAAATAAAATAAAATAAATACATAAATAAATATCTTCACGCAATTCCTAATACGGGGTAGACAGAGGTCTAGTCTAGACGATTAAGTCTCTTCGACCCACCTTCCACCGAAGATATTTTCGGGACAACGGGGTTGGTGAGCCCGTCGCCGCCTTCATGTCCACGCCAACAATATTCGTACATAATGTTTTGAAAAACCCATTGGTACATGCCTGCCACCTGGGGATCGAACTCGGGTCTCTCGACACGAAATTCCGACCACCCAACCACTCGGCTATCGTGACTTCGACGATAGCCGAGTGGTTTGTTATAAATAACACTTGTTATAAAATAAATGAGAAATTAAAAAAATCAGCTGACATAGGCGGGATAATTTAAATTTATATGTTTATTTGTCCTCATGCATTCCTAATATTAAGGTGATCAGAGTTTAAGCATGTTTAACCGCATCTT
Organism: Sericinus montela; assembly: GCA_029286605.1. Lineage (NCBI taxonomy): Eukaryota > Metazoa > Arthropoda > Insecta > Lepidoptera > Papilionidae > Sericinus > Sericinus montela. Next base: position 1,210,132 of record JAGSMR010000050.1, read on the forward strand.
ATTTATTTATTTGTTTAATGAACGCCAACATAATGTACATATAAAACATAAAAACATGCAAAAAGTAAGATAAGCTAATTACCATTACAGTTATAGGCGAAGACTAAATGCAAATAATGAGAGCGCGAAAAGTAAAGTTATTATAAACTTCATAAGAAATCAATATAATAAGAAAGAAAATTAAAGTAAAACCTTGAATTATATAAAACTAAACCAACAAAACATTATCATTAAGTAATAATTACAGGTAAACTTATTAATAAACAAACTTTCAAATTATTAACCATTACGAAGAGATAGTAGTTTATTTTTGAAACTGCTAATAGAGTCCGAGAAGAAATCTAAGCCGAAAATTCTTGTGAGGTTGTTGTATTTATTAGCCCTTCTATTGGTAGGCGCGTGCTGTCCAGTATTTGTGTCACAGAAACGAACTGTGTGTTAAATTTTGTGCCTCTTGGTAACTTTTTAGGGTCAGAGAAGTCAAGGTGGGATAACTTCGATCTCCCGGTCGGAACACCATTTGCTAGTTTGTGCAAGAATATAATTTCAAGCAGTCGCTTCGGTCACACAGTGAATTCATTCTAAAATGCTTGAGTTTTTCATTGTACGAAAGGATTAGTTTGCCTAAGACACAAGAGCCACAAAAACATTTTCTGTATACTTTTCAATCTTTTGCTATAGTTATTATAGAAGGTATCCCAGACGATACTGCAATGCTCAAAGCCACTGCGAACTAAGGAATTGAACAATATAATCTAACCTTAGGGTCCTTGAAGTCTTTGCTATTCCGAAAAACAAAGCCTGGATTCTTGAAACAGCAGCACATTGCTCCAAAGCAAATGTAGTCAAAGTCTTGCTTGTATTGCAATTTACCATCGAGAACCACTCCCAAATCCCTAATATGGACAGCTTTTGATAATAAAACATTATTTATATTGTATCCGTAACAAATGTTAAGTTTTTTTTTATAATAGTAAAGCACTTTAAAATATTTAAAATCATCCCATTAGTGTCACACCAGAAGATAAGACTATTTAGATCTTCTTGCAATTAAAAAGCATCACCCGTACTGTTAACTACTTTAAAAATTTTAAGGTCGTCGGCAAATAAGTAAAATTTTTAATAATAAAAGCAGCTACTAATGTCGTTGATAAAAACATTGAAAAGCTATGGACCTAGGTTTTTAACCCAGAGGCACTTCATTTCAAGGCGTCGTGACAGTTGATAAGCATTAATGTCAATGATGTCAACCATGCAATTCACACAAAGTTTCGGAAAAACTCATTAGTAGTTATTGAATTTTTCCATATGTATCGATCTGAAGTAAAAAAATATGTTCACGTCATTCGCAATACAGAGGTAGACAGAGGTTTAGACAATCAATTTCTTTCGACCCGCTTTCCACTGAAGATATTTTTGGGACACATTGTCATGGGACAATGTGTCCCAAAAATATCTTCACAGGTGGTGAGCCCGTCTCTGTTTTATATCCAAGACAACGATAAAAAAAGCATTGGTAACAGCCTGCCACCAGGGGATCGAACTTCGGTTTCTTGACTCGAATCCCGAACCACTCGGCCATCGTGACTAATCGAATTATAGTACCCGTTTTAAAATCCGATCCTCCAATCACTCGGCTATCTAAACAAGCATCGTCTTATTGCTAAAAACCAACTCGGTTACTTACCTCATAATTGGAAAATCTGTCGCCGACGTCGAATTCGTTCGTAACAGATTTCTTCACAATATCCGTGTACGGTACATACGAATAGGTGTCGTCAATAACATTCGGACCGCTCGCTGGCGATATATTAAAATTGCCATTTTGTCCTATATCCTGTAGAGGGGGAAAACTCAAAGGCATGGGCTTGTACTGAGTGATCCTCCCGAAATATCTCGGCTTGAACGTCACCGTGTTTATCTGGGACTGGTCAGTAATTGTGTTGCTTGATAGGTTCCAGTTCAGGTCACTCCTGGCTATTGACTCCTGAAGTGGTCTCGATGTTACGATGAGGGGCGTCGGTGGCGGTGGTGGTGCGTCATTGGGGAATGGTACCGGGCCTTTTCTAGATAGAACAAGAACAAAAAGATCAAGGGAAGATTAAATCTTCATTAAAATTTGATGAATTTACTTGGGGAAAAAATGTCTACCTAGAAAGATTGATTGAAGTCACGATAGCCTAGTGGTTGGGTGATCGGATTTTGAATCAAGAGACCCGAGTTCGATCCCCAGGTGTCAGGCTCGTACAAATGGGTTTTTCAAAACTTATGTACGATTATAAGGTTGGCTTGGATATAAAGACGGCGACGGGCTCACCACCTTTCACGTTGTCCCGAAAAATGTCTTAATTGTCTAGACTATACCTCTGTCTATCCCTGTATTGGGAATGGCTTGAAGATATTTATTTTATTTATTATTATTTTACGATAGGTACATAGGGATACCATCACATACATTGGTCAGATCCCAAAGTAAGCTTTAGTACTTGTAATGTGGGATCAGTAACAAAGATGGTACCACAAACACCCAGACCCGAGAAAGTGTAGAAAAAGTGTTTTTTAAATTGATCTGAACTACGTCACATCCTCTCCGTGTGGTAACGGCGTCAGAATATTGCCAATACCTTTCTTCCCGTGGATGTTATAAGGGGCGACTAAGAGAAACGGCCTTGAATATCGTTATGGCAACCGATATGTAGCGGGATAACCATCTCTGAAATTATCAGACCAAAATGGGCGGGCGGGGAAAAAGAAACGGACAATTTAGAATAATTCGGAGTGGTTTTCCAAAGGCCAGGTTTCTGGCACGAAGGAGATTCTTTGAAATAAATCAACAGAATTTAAGTCAAAATTGACAAATTAACGCGGGCTAATGATTTCGCGTTAAAACATCTAGTATTGTAGAACTAGGACAATAAGCTATTGACAAACTGCAACTACATATTAAAAAAAAAACAATAATATGATTTTCTAAATAATAAATAAATATCTTCTCGCAATTCCCAATACAGGGGTAGACAGAGGTCTAGACGATAAAGTCGTTTTGAACCACCTTCCACCGAAGATAATTTTGGGACAACGTGACAGTTGATGAGGCTTCGCCGTCTTAACGTCCAGTCAACGATATAATTCGTACATAAGTTTAAAAAAAAAACCATTGGTTCGAGCCTGCCACATGGGCATCGAACACGGGTCTCTTGATTCGAATTCCGACCACCCAACCACTCGGCTATCGTGACTTTAAATCAAAGGGAGAGAGAGGCTGATGCAAAATGCTCCGATCAAGGTTTTATAACACTTACCTGGTAGGTACTGGTTCTAAGAGCTTTTTCGAATACTCCTTCGCTTCAAAAGCATGATGGTGGAAGTTTCTCGGTCCCAGCAGACTAGAAGGAGTTGGCACCTCTTGGGTTGCGATAACTTCGAGGAACAGGATAATTATAGGTAGGTGTTGCATGATTCGAAGCATTTTTGAAATTTCTGGGAAAAGTAACCTTCTGTTATACATAAATAAAAAATATCTTAACGCCATTCCCAATACAAGGGTAGACAGAGGTCTAGCCTAGACAATTAAGTCCCTTCGACCCAACTTCCACCGAAGACAGTTTTCCGGACAACGTGACAGGTGGTGAGCCCGTCGCTGTCTTTATGTCCAAGTCAAGGATATAATCGTACATAAGTCTTTGAAAAAACCCATTGGTACGAGCCGGCCACCTGGGGATCGAACTCGGGGTCTTATGAACCGAAATTCAGATCATTGAACCACTCGGCTATCATGACTTATCACCTTATAAGATAAATCACCTTCTGTTATAAATATGTTAAATTATAGCTACATTGCAACATTATGCATGGAAAACAAATGGCATGTAGCATGGTCCATAGAGAAGAAGTTCACCTCCCTTCCCCCCACACACGCGTGCACTAATTCTATTAGATGAACCACCACTACTACACTCGAAACCTGGTAACACATACACAAAACAAGAAATTATCAAACGTGTAGTGTAGATCGAGCTATGATGAGCGAGTGCAGAAAGACTGGTCACTCTCATGATAAAATTAAATAAATATCATCACGCAATTCCCAATACAGGGGTAGACAGAGGTCTAGTCTAGACAATTAAGTCCCTTCGACCCACCTTCCACCGAAGATATTTTCGGGACAACGTGACAGGTGTTGAGCCCGTCGCCGTCTTTATGTCCAAGCCAACGATGTAATTCGTACATAAGTTTTTGAAAAACCCATTGTTACGAGCCTGCCACCAGGGGGTCGAACTCGGGTCTCTCGACTCGAAATTCCGAACAACCAACCACTCGGCTATCGTGATTTTTCTATGGACAATGCGTGACCTCCCACAGATGCGTGCACTAATTTTACTGGATGCACTACCACCATTACACTCGAAACCTGTTAATACATACCACACTTAAAACAAAAAATTATCAAACGTGTAGATTGAGCTATGATCAGCGAGTGCAGAGACTGTGGTCGCTTTCATGGTAAACATCTTTATAATAAAAAATGTAAAGCTCGAGAATATTAATAATTTATAACCCTTTCTTGTGATGAGTACCGTAAAAGGCACTTATAGGCTTTAAAGCAACGGATACCGACAGATAGTGAGACCTTTTTTATATCTTGCTTTTTCTTAATACTGGGGGTACACAGATGTCTAGACAATAAAGTCAAAAACAATAAATCGAGAATATTTTCAATGTAATACTATAAAGCGTATTCCTTAAACAAAGCATTATTTTGTTATTTTAAATGAAAGTCAAATGAGCTGTTTATTGTTCTCTGTTAGGGTTGGAACTCACTAGTGTGAATCGCGTATATAATTTAAAATGTATTCAGATTTGACCTTCGGTATAGCATAGCTGAAGTACTGTCATGGCCTCCACACGGGTCTGTATTTTGCGAGAAGATAAACACGCATATTAGAGACGCATTCGACGTTACAGTATATAACTTGTTCATGAGGAAATGTATATGCTTCTACAAAAATCCCAGCAAATGTCCAAAGTGTGCTTTGGAATAGGTTTAAGAAAATTATCAAACACATATTATTAGAAGGGTTATTATAATTTAAATAAATGCCTGAATGACAAAAACCTTTGGGATGAAGTGATCGATCAAAATTTTTATCTTCATAACAAAAGAGAAAAAAATGAGGATACCTACCGAGATTCTTTCGCTTGTTTCTTCAACTTTGGTAGAATTGTATTGGTAGTCATTGCGAAACGGTGGTGGATTTAAAAAACACTAATGAAAAATAAAAAAAAAATGTATGTGTATTCTTATTCTTATAAAATAATAATAAATAATATCTTTACACAATTCCGTAGACAGAGGTCTAGATAATAAAGTCGATTCGACCCAACTTCCAACGAAGATATTTTGGGACAACGTGACAAGTGGTGAGCCCATCGCCTTATTTTGATGATTCTGATTTGATTTATTTTGCCCGGGCGTATTGTGTATGCTTTGCAGTTTCTTTTATCTTCTTTACAACATATAAATGTCCACTACTAAACACATACATCTCCCCAAATCCTGCAGTCTGCGTCTTAATGATGAATTGTATATTATTTTACCCTGACGCTTCCAAAGAAATGTAACTTATAAAAGAGTAAAAGAAATTTCACGCGTCAGAAGTAAAATTTTAAGTAAAAAAAAAAAATATTTTCACGCAATTCCCAATACAGGGGTAAACAGAGGTCAAGTCTAGACAATTAAGTCCCTTTGACCCACCTTCCACCGAAGATATTTTCGGGACAACGTGACAGGTGGTGAGCCCGTCGCCGCCTTTATGTCCAAGCCAACGATGAAATTCGTACATAAGTTTTTGAAAAACTCATTGGTACTGCCACCTGGGGATCGAACTCGGGTCTTTCGACTCGAACTTCCGACCACCCAACAACTCGGCTATCGTGACTTCTATGTAAAGAGAAAACTTTATGTAAAGAGGTACAATCTCCTCATGACCTCAAGTTTTCCAATTGAAAGAATTCACTATCTTGACTAAAAAGGTTTCATTTCAATTATAAATCAATTCTCCCCAAATATTGCAAGATCCGATCACGATAGCCGAATGGTTGGATGGTCGGAATTTCGAGTCAAGAGATCCGAGTTTGATCCCTCGGTGGCAGGCTCATACCAATGGGTTTTTCAAAAACTTAGGTACGAATTATATCGTTGGCTTGGACATAAAGACGGCGTCGGGCTCACTACCTGTCACGTTGTCCCGAAAATATCTTCGGTGGAAGGTGGATCAAAGGGACTTAACTGTCTAAAGTAGACCTCCATCTACCCCTGTATTGGGAATTGCGTGAATATGTTTTTTATATAAATCACTTGAGTGTACATGTACCTTTACACGCGAAATATGATTATTTTACTCTAGAGACATCCAACACGATTCAATTTCATTGTAATATTTCACGTTTTACTTAAACGCGCTCTACGTACGCGCCGTCTGTCAAGTATATCTTACGAATGTATTAATAAATATTTCATATCCAGTGTTAGTGTATGTTGATTTAAACATTGAAAATAAATGGAGAAATAATTTATTTTACAACAAACTATAATACAAAATACACAGGGGTTGGGGTCAAACTTTCAAGTATTATATTATTCTTGTGTCGAGAGACCACGCTCTTCAAAAGTGGACGAATTCTTAACTATTGTGAGATAAAAGTTGAAGATAGAAATCAAAGTACAATTTTAGAAAAACAATAATAATAAATAAATAAATATAAATATAAATAAATGTCTTCACGTAATTCCCAACATAGGGGTAGACAGAGGTCTAGTCTAGAAAATTAAGTCCCTTCGACCCACCTTCCACCGAAGATATTTTCGGGACAAAGACTTGTCTTTATGTCCACGCCAACGATATAATTCGTACATAAGTTTTTGAAAAATCCATTGGTATGAGCCTGCCACCTGAGGATCTAACTCGAGTCTCTTGTCTCAAAATTCCGACCACCCAACCTATCGACTATTGTGAAAAAAAAAATTATAAATACATACGTACATAGGGATAACATCACAAACCTTGTGATATTATCCCTATATACCATAATTTCGGGACAACGTGACAGGTGGTGAGTCCGTCGCCATCTTTATGTCAAAGCCGATATAATTAGTACATAAGTTTTTGAAAAACCCAATTCTGAACCTCTAAAATTCTGACCACCCAACCACTCGGCTATCGTGACTTATAGTCGATAAAAATAGCAAAAATCAGTTAAAATAGATGCTACTACAGCAATATATGTTTTAAAATAATTTAAACAGAACCTCGTAGATCCAATCAGTGTCCGAAAAAATTAAACGTTTAAAAAAAGAAGCACAGGCAACACACGCAATATTTGTTATCTTGATTGCGTCATTGTCTCCGGTGTGAACGCGGCCGTCACAGATAGTAGCCGCCATTTTGCCGTTGTCATGGCAACGTCATTGTTTTGCCGCGCTCGCGTGTGAATATCACGGAATTTGCATTTTCTGTAGTAGTGATGCTTTTAACTTTTTTTGGTCGGTATCGACGAATCATCACTTTGTCGATCTCAGTGGACGAGTGGTGTACATTCATCACGGTGTCGCCAGATCTGACCTTCCAGGTTCGATTCGTAGCTGGGTTAATAAAACCACTTTTTTTACGTTGTTTCGGTTGTCCATATTATATATACTACTATTTATATATAATACTATTTAGCTATATAATAATTGTACCACGGCCTCTTAGGTGTTACGGCCTTACAGTAAACAGTATCTACCATTGAAGAAGACATAATATTTCAGAGCCATGAATTATACTGGCTCACTGAAATTTTAAAACTTCAGACATGCAATTACAGAACCGATGTTTATTGGCAGAGTATACGTATTTCGAATTATTAACGTAAAGTATATACACATTCATGTTAATAATTCGTAACAGTGCGAGAAAAAAAATGTCGATTATGAATTGAATGTGTCGCCATTTCGTGGTCCCGAGTTCGATTCCCAGTCGGGTCAATGTAGAAAACCCACTTTTTCTACATTTTTCGGGTCTGGGTGTTTGTGGTGCCTTCGTTGTTTCCGGTTCCCATACCGCAAGTGCTTTAGCATCTTATGTTGTATCCTTTATCTACATATGTATTTATTTATTCTTTATAATTAGTTTGATGTAATCAGTTAGAATCGCTAACTGCCTAAAGCCACAGGTTCATCTATCGATTAGTTGTGCAGCACTTTAAATACAAGCAGATATGTAAAGTTGTAGTGGTTAACAGAAATATCGGCATTGCTAATATTCTGCCAAAAACATCGATTGCGTATGAGTTATATGAGGTGAGTATAAATACGTATACATACATACATAACAGCCTATAAAGTCCACTGTAAGAGATAGGCCTCTCCCATAGGGAGGATTTGCCATAATCGCCACGCTTAGCCAGTGGATTGGCGATCGCAGTACCAGACCGCTCGCTCCTCAGACGCTGCCCATCTTCGGTCTGATTATTTTGATCTAATATTTATAGAAGACGGCGAGGGGCTCACCACCTGTCACGTTGTCCCGAAAATATCTTCGGTGGAAGGTGGGTCGAAAGAACTTAATTGTTTAGACTTGACCTCTGTCTACCCCTGTATTGGGAATTGCGTGAAGATATTTTTTTTTCAATATTTATAGAGACGGTTATCCCGCCATCTTTCGGTAACCATAACGGTATTCAAGGCTGTTTCCCTTAGTCGCCTCTTACGACACCCGCGGGATGAAAGGGAGTGGCAATATTCTTACACCGTAACCTCACGGTCGTATATATAGTAGTTTTCTTAGTTATCGATATTGATAGTCGGTCAATTTTCACATCACTATACAAAATGGAGCGTATAGAAAATACGGTGCAGAATTTTGATTTGTCGATAGAGTAGTTCATTGTGTGATATATTAAAGTAATTTGTGTTAGATAGCTACGTGTTTGGCTTTTGTGTTGTTTGTGCAAACATTTGTTTATTTGTTGTTTTGCTGTTCGGCGCGATAATACGTTTATTAATGTGGAATTATATTGGATAGTTAATTTTATTCTACGCATACAATTTACATACATACATACATAGATAGATAGGAACACCATAACTTACCCTGATACAAATATCCCAAACTTCTTGTGTTACGGAATCGGAAAGAACGGACGAACCACAAACACCCTTGACCCGGGACAATCGAAAAAAAGTGGTTTATTATATTGACAAATCTAGGAATCGAATCCGGGATCGTAGAGCTGGCGATACCATGAAAAGTACGCCACTTGTCGTCACTTGAGGTTGTCAAAATTTAAAAGTAAGATAGTATAATTTATGTACAAGAGTACTCGGTAATCTGGACGTGTGCGTGTATGAAGAAAATTATAAATTTCAAAGAAGCGAAAGAGGAACCTAACAAGCGTGACATTTGGCGTTCTGTTCTCTCTGGCTACCCAGTCAGGGACTATGTGTGAAGACATATTATTACTATCAAAATATTATTTAAAGGCGAATCTGATTTCTTTGTCGCGGATAGTTTTAGATTTTGTAGACATGTTACGAAAAAAAGGCCCATTGAAGTGAAAACTTCTGAAGCGTTGTTATTTGAAACGATAAAGAAACATTAAATAACGACCAAAGGAATTTTACTGACTCGTCCGCTCTTAAAATAATGCATCTCAATGTACACTCAAACGTTAGAACTCTATAAATAATAATTTATGTATAAAAATAAATATACATAAAAAAGTTCTAATGTTTGAGAAACTCAACATTATACTAAACATACATACACATACATATATAGATATATAAAAAAGTTCTAATGTTTGAGAAACTCAACATTAAATTAAACATACATACACATACATATATAGATATATAATAAAAACTAAACATTAGAATTCGTTTATTGTCAAACATAGAAAACAATGTATGAACATTAGAAAGAATATACAGTGTTCTGCATTGTGACTACTGCCATATATGGTGATTTAACTAAAATATATTTTACAATATTATGTCACTTAAAAATAAACATATTAAACACAATTATTAGTAGTCACTATAGCCGAGAGGTTGAGTGGTCGGAATTTCGAGTCGAGAGACTCGAGTTCGATCCCTAGATGGCAGGTCGTACCAATGGGATAAAGGTGAGGAAGGAAATCTATTTTCTGACAAGAAAGGAATGATATAAAATCACTAAGCTTGGCCAGTGGATTGGCGTTTGCACGAGACACCTTGCGTTTTAGACGCTGATGTCCGTCCATTATTCCATCATCTGTCTGTCGCTATTAGGGTATAAATACATACAAAGATAGTGACAACTTGTGGCATGGAATCGGAAACAATGAAAGTATCACGAACATCCAGAGAAATCAGTGTTTTCTAAATCACGATAGCCGAGTGGTTTGTTGGTCGGAATTTCGAGTCAAGAAAGGTCGATCCCCAAGGGGCAGGCTCGTACCAATGAGTTTTTAAAAACTTATGTACGAATTATATCGTTGGCTTGAACATAAAGACGGCGACGGGTTCACCACCTGTCACGTTGTCCCGAAAATATCTTCGGTGGAAGGTGAGTCAAAGGGACTTAATTGTCTAGACTAGACCTCTGTCTACTCCTGTATTGGGAATTGCGTGAAGATACTTATTTATTTATTTATTATTATTATTTAGTGTTTTCTAAAATGACCCGTCCGGGAATTGAACTCAAGACTCCGGCACCATAAAACTGGTGTGTCTTAAATACATAATTTATTTAAAGTAAATTAGTAAATAGTAAAAAGTTAGCAATTTATTAATTATTAGTATCATAATACCCGTGTGGTTAGGTGACCGATCGGAATTTGAAGCAAAAGCCTCCTGTTCGATTCCCATGAAACTTTCGTACGATTTGTATCGTTGGCGTTAACACTTAGACAGGTTCATCACCTGTCCTAAGAAATGTCTTCGGTGAAAGGTGAGTCGAAAGGACTGAATTGTCTTTGGTCTACCCCAGTATTGGGATAACTTGGGCTTTTCAAACTTTAGTTTTCCTTGTTACCAGTTTAGCTTTATTCAAGCTAACTATTCGTGCTTTCTACAATTACAGACTTGTAAATTCCAAACATTTAGACTACAACTCTTATCTTTTTTCTTTAAAGGAGTTAATCTACTTTCTGGACATAAAGGAAGCAAAAGAGCATTAGAATCGATAAATGGTTACCGACGCCCACAAAAATTACAACATTTAAGGAACTGCAGATGCGTTACCGACCTTTGAGGAAAGAATAAGCTTAGAGGAATCTCATCACGAAACGGTGGTAGAAAATTACCATCGATGAAAGTAAGTTACTTATTTCGATAAATAAATCATTTGATTTGCTCTTTTCTTGAAGGACCCACAGTCGTACTTTCCATACCTTGGGAAATACCACAGGAGAGAGCTGTTCCATAATGATTCCACAAGACTGTTGTGTGTGAATAACAATTCTTTATGAAACGAACTTATTTGCCAGAATTCAAGATGGAATTTAATATTCCGTCGCGATGAACGACGGTGGAAGCTGGTTCTAAAATGCCTTTAGACTGGGTTTCGATGAAATTTCCATGGAACCAATAGGAACGTTTATCCCATGAATTAAAAAAAATATTTTTTTTTTCAAATCGGTTCACAATGACGGAGATATGAGGCAACAAACACAAGAAACTACTATCGGATTGAGAGCCTGTTAAATTTTTTTAAAGTCAGTAAAATAACGGAGTTTCTATTTCAAAGAGAAGCCATTTCAATAGTCGACAGCGTCTAGTATCTTGGCCTCATAATTACGTCAAACCTAAACGTGATGCAGACGTGGAAAGGCAGCGGAGAGCTCACTGCGTGGTAAGTGACATAGTCGCGATGAGGTTACGTCCCGTCATCGCCTGACGTGACAAGAACTTTGGACTAATTTTACCAGAAAGTTGCCATATTATTGTATTTAGATAGTGTTTCTTTGATTTGGACTATCCATTTCTATTTATTTATTTTAAATAAATAAAATAAAGATAGAAAAACCCATTGGTACTAGACTGCAATCTGGGGATCGAACTCGGGTCTCTAGGCTCGATGTTCTGACCACCCATCCACTCGGCTATCGTGTCTCTGACAATGAGGTAGAGTCGTTAAAAGAAAACAAAATTACTTAAAAATTATTTAAAAGCGACATCAATTGACGCCATCGAAGGTTGGTTCACCAGACACTATTGAATAAATACTTCATTTAGGTAGATCATAAATATTTATTACTCAAGAACGACCGAACCAATTTTCATGAATATCATGATGACGAATAGCATAACTTATAATAAACATAGTCACGGTAGCCAAATGGTTGGGTGATCGGAATTCAAGTCAAGAGACTCGGGTTCGGTCTCCAGCCAATGGGTTTTTTCAAAAACTTATGTACTATTTATATCGTTGGCTTGGACATGCAGACAGGGACGGTCTCACCACCTGTCACGTTGTACCAAAAAATTTCATCGGTGGAAGGTGGGTTGGTGCACTTAATTGTCTATACCTCTGTCTACCCCTGTATTGGTATTGAAGTGAAGATATTTTTAACAAACATTAAAAATTCATAACAACAGAGAAAACGAAAATATTTTTATTGAATTTCATTCAGCTAATGTCTTAATTCGAAATTGGGTTAGTGACAGTAGTTCATTCGCTGGGTAAACTAATAAAAAATCTTAACGCTATAAAATATGAAAAACATAATAACACTTACTTATTTCTAACTGCGAAATAACTAAAAAAAAATTCTATTTTTAATCTATCACATAACACAGAACAGCACAACAAATAGTTGCAACACTTATTAAAAATTTAAAACCGAACTTAGTTTCCCGAACGATGCGTTAAAAATTGTCAAGCGAGGGAAATTTTTAAAATAGTTTTAAAAATTAAAAGGCGCGCAAGTTTACAGCGCTATGGCTTCTAGTTAAATGGCACAGACCGTTCTACCACCGACTTATTTATTGCGTTCTTCTTTAAAGTTCCCTATTATAAGTTTTGCAACCGTATCGAGTTACTTGTTCAGAATTTTTAAATTATTTTCTCTTCGGATATTCAGGCGGAGTTGGTTTGACACAGTTGTATGATGCGATCCATTGAAAATGATCTATTATTAAGCCACGACATCGATAGGAACGTTGACAATTTTGTTGGACTGTTATATAATACTGAATAAACACTTTTATATAAACTTTGTGCGGGATCAGTATTGGATCATGATTTAAAACGTTGTTTATCCTATATATGCTGTGTGTTGTGCGTATAAATTCTATGAAATATGTTCTATTAAACTAATGTCAAAACAGCTTTTACTTGTGCATACGGAACTGAATATTTCATAAGAGACATTAGTGCAGAAGGAATACGATCTTTTTGTAAAATTTACAAAGGTCAAAATTCTTTGATATTGCGATGACCAAATCGTTACCCAAACTTGGCGATAGAATTCCTACAGGACAGCAGCTTTTGTTCCAATAATTTAAACTATTTTAAGGAAGGTTTGCCGCGTGTTGTTTTAACATAAGAATATCACGACTCCCTTTTTACCGTGGGTGTTTTAAGAGGTAACTAAGGAAAAAACTTTAATTGGACTATGCCTATCGACAGATGGCAGGATATAGCCATATAGAAAAAAGCTATACAAAAACTTGGCAAACTTAGTTAACTGCGATCACCAATTGAGTTGTACAATCAAGTGAGTTGATTGTAGCAAACCCTCACCTACGGGAGAAGTATATGTCTTGCAGTGGACTTTTACAGCCCGTTGTGATGATGAAGCTAAAGTAAAGCGGTAGCCAATGGACTCCTATAGAATAAATATAGATCTTTACACCATTCCCAATACTGGGGTAGAGGTCTAGTCTAGACATTTCAGTCCCTTAGACTCACTTTCCACCGAAGACATTTTTTGGGACAACGTGACAGGTGGTGAGACCGTCGCTGTCTTTATGTCCAAGCCAACGATATAATTTGTAAATAAGCTTAAAAAACCATTGGTACAAACCTGACACCTGGGGATCAAACTCGGGTTTCTTGACTCGAATTTCGATCACCCAACTACTCGGCTATCGTGACTCTTATGATGACTTTTTTACCTTCACTTGGAAGTCTTAAGAGGTTGCTTAAACCTTTGACGACTTCTGTGGACGGTTGGCGTAAACACCGGTTATCAAAGTGTCGCCATCTCGAGGTTCCGGGTTTGATTCCCGGACGGGTCTATGAAGAAAAACCACTTTCACTACATTTTCTCGGCTCTGGGTGTTTGTGGCATCTTTGTTGTTTCTGATTCGCATACCTGAAGTGCTTTAGCTTCTTACTTTGTGATCGGAGCAATGTATGTGATGTTGTCCCTATCTATCTATGTACATATTTATTTATTTAAGGTTATAAAAAGATTTCTGTATTCACGCGAATACTTACATTTAAATTAAAACATTATTTCGTGTTTTATTTTGTTTTTTAAGTTCGCTACGTTTCGAGTGCTTACAAGACTCTTGGTCATCAGGGGACTGAGGTCTTAAACGTACTGTTATCTTCGGCTATCGTCAACTTTTATCATGGTAATCTTTAACCGCAAACGTTAGAGCCACTTGCTCGTTTGCCTCCCTATTCTATATAAAAAAAAGATTATACCTTGTCCCAAGTGTAATCTATGTTCCTATGACGAAAATATAGATTCGGTTTATTGTTCTCTACTTTTAATTTTGTATCGTACTTAATACCTTCCACATAAGATAACGCAACGTTGTTGCGCCCAACAGTGGCCTTTGAGCGTCGAATCGATTCTAATTATTAGATTGTTTAATGTGGGCTAAGGTCCAGTTAACAAGTAACAATTATTCAATTATTTACATCACTATTTTTAAAATGAGAAAAAGCCTTGTATAGTATAATGACGTGTCGTAACAGTTTTATTACTTTAATATATAAATTTTCTTGGGAAACGTTTCGACTTCGCACAATTATCAAAGATTATACGAGTATACTACGTCTTTTTTATGTATTGCGTTAAATTTTTCGTAGGAAAAGTGTGAAAAATGTTTTTAAGTGATAACTTTGTATGAAAACTGTCAGCCAAAGATTCGTTCACTCAGAGGTCCCTTTAAGATTAAAACAATGCCCATACACATTTTTATAGGTGATAATGTAGAAACCACGCTTCTTACAGTGTTTCAGGTCTGGGAGATTACGATACCTCCGTTGTTTTGTAATAAATTAATAAATATCTTCACGCCATTCCCAATACTGAGGTAGACAGAGATTTAGACAATTCTTTTCCTCCCACCTTACTCCGAAGACATTTTTTGAGATAACATGACAGATGGTGAACCTGACGCCGTCTTTACGTCCATGGTAACGTAAAAATCGTACATCCGTTTTTGAAAAGTTACCCACTTATTGGTACGAGCCTACCACCTAGGTATCAAACTCGGGTCTCATGATCCGAATTCCGATCATCCAACCACTTGGCTATCGTGAGTTTCGTTGCTATCGCGACGTTCGTTGTTTCTGATCCGATACACCTGCGCTATACCTAATTACTTCTGGATTAGGTGTGTGTATGAAATATTGTCCCTATTTGTATATTTATTCCTTTGAGAAGTCACGATAGCCGAGTGGTTGTGTGTTCGGAATTTCGAGTCAATAGACCCAAGTTCGATCCCCACTTGACAGGCTCGTACCAATGGGTTTTCAAAAACTTATGTACGAATTACATCATTGGCTTAGACATAAAGACGGCTACGGGCTCACCAACTGTCACGTTGTCCCGAAAATATCTTCGGTGGAAAAGGGTCGAAGGGACTTAATTGTCTAGACTAGACCTCTGTCTACTCCTGTATAGGGAAATGCGTGAAGATATTTATATTTATCATTATCATATTATTAGTCACATGTGAGTCCCAAAATTGAGACTGAGAAAATTCATTAATATACGAAAAGCATTTAATTATTATTAAAAATAACACCCTATACCCCATGTAAGGTGTAATTCGTTAATGCTTTAATTCTATCAGTGACTTTGTAACAAATGTCGACTATTAGTTTCTTGTCTCCTTTTAATTAATGTGTGAGAAAAAGAAGGGTATACTGCATCCAAGTCATATAAGGTAAAGGTTATAACGTTTTGCGAGAGCGGTAAATATTTCGAGCGCCGTTTGATAATCAACTGACACGGGCGGGATTCGAACACGTGACGTCTGGCATATCATAGACGCTTACCATTAGGTGGTTTTTTCATTATAACACAATGAATCGGTGTTAATCTTTGAGCAATTTTCTAGAGTTATTGAGGCGACGGAGCTGTGTCAAGTCTTATCTTCCAGAGTGGTGGGAATTAGATAGGATATCCAAGTGCTTATATTAATAAAATGAATGCAAAATTGAATTGAATATAGATTGTTATATTATAGTAGTGTCAGTTGTGATGCTTTTTTCATTTTGTACTTTGGTAGCTTGCCTTTTTAAAATACTTTACGTTACATACATAAACACATATATAAAGGCCTGTTAAAGTCCACTGCAGGACATAGGCCTCTTCCAAGGAGAGGATTTTCCATAATGGCGGAGGCCAATTGGCGATCGCAGTACCAGACCAGGTTTCTTCAATACTGATCGACTTATATTGTTGGCTTGCACATAAAGACGGCTACAGGCTCACCGTCTATTGCGTTGTCCTAAAAAACCTAACGACTTAATTGTCTAGACTCTCTACCCCTGTATTGGGAATGACTTGAAGATACTTTTTTTTGGTATGTAATAAATAAAATAAAATAAATAATATCTTCACGCAATGCCCAATACAGGGGTAGACAGAGGTCTAGTCTAGACAGTTAAGTCCCTTCGACCCACCTTCCACCAAAGATATTTTCTGGACAACATGGCAGGTGATGAGCCCGTCGCCGTCTTTATGTCCAAGCCAATATAATTAAAACATATACATAAGGTTTTTTAAAACCCATCAAATCAGGATATAATTAATACATAAGGTTTTTTAAAACCCTTCAGTACAAGCCTGCCACCTGGGGATCGAACTCGGGTAACTCTATCATGACTTTAAATAATAAAAAAAAAATACAATAGTATTTTTTATATTTTTGTTACCGCTTGTTGCTCCGCTACACGCTCCACCTGTACCCAAAGACCAGTCTTTATTACGTGCGTAGTAAACCAGTATGTAGTTAGTACATTGAGCATTGTGAGAACCATTGTTCGCTTTTCTATAGGTTATTACTTAAGCTTAGCTACTATGTATTGGGAAATTAAAATGGAGTCCCCGTGACTTTGACTAAGTCGTTTTATTTACTCGTATATAATTGTAGTATATCCCGAACGGTTTCACATCGTCCCAAAAAATGTCTTCGGAGTAAGCTGGGTGGAAAAGACTTAATTGTCTAGACTTCTGTTTACTCCAGTACTGGGAATAGCGTGAAAATATTTATTAATTTATTATTAAACAACGGACGTATCATTATCACCCAGACCTGCAACATTGTAAGAAGTGTGGTTTTCTACACTATTACCTATAAAACATGCGTATCGGCATTTTTTATAATCTCAAAGAGACATCTGAGTGAAAGAATCATTGGTTGTCAGTTTATATACAAAGTTATCACTTTAAAAATAATTTTTCAGCCTTTTCCTACAAAAAGTTTAACGTACTTCATAACGTACCGAACGGTTTTTTCCAAAAACATATGTACGATTTATATCGTTCTTTTGGACACGAAGAGTGCGACAGGCTCATCACAACAAGTCGAAAGAACTTCATTGTCCAGACCTCTGTCTACTTCCATATTGGGAATGGCGTTAAGATATTTTATATATTTTACACATTTAATAACAATAAGCTTAACATGGTAAATGTCCACTGCAGGTTATAAGCTTCTTTCGTATAGGGGATTGCTATAATAGCCAAGCTTGGCAACTGCATAAGCTGCCATTCCGTATTCCGTGCTTTGGTCTGGTATTTTTTATGATGGTTATCCTGTCATTGGAAGAGATAGTCAAGGTCGTTCCCAAGCCACATAAAGAAGCAGGTGGTTTATTCCTATGACCTAACCCCACGGAAAATTTCTTTTATTTTTTTAATTTAAATTTCTATTTTAAATTTCTTTATTTTAAATTTATATAACTATTTTAAATTTATTCTTTTTTAAATTTATTTTATTTTAAAAAACCTTATGTATTAATTATATCGTGATTTGATGGGTTTTAAAAAACCTTATGTATATGTTTTAATTATATTGACTTGGACATAAAGACGGCGACGGGCTCATCACCTGCCACGTTGTCCAGAAAATATCTTTGGCGGAAGGTGGGTCGAAGGGACTTAACTGTCTAGACTAGACCTCTGTCTACCCCTGTATTGGGCATTGCGTGAAGATATTATTTATTTTATTTTATTTATGACATACCAAAAAAAAGTATTATTATTATTATTTTTATTATTTATCTTCACGCACAATCCCTGACGGGGTAGCCAGAGAGAACAGATCGCCAAGTGTCACGATCCCTACATACTTCATTCGCTTCTTTCAGATTCATCATCTTCTTCATACATGCACGTCTAGGTATCCGAGTACTCTTCGAGCAATTTGCTCACATGGTCTTCGAAAGTTAGTCTCGGTTTACCTCGACACCTTTTAATATTAACTTTCGCGCTATATATTTTCTTCACCATTCGGTCTTCACTCATTCGCTCAACGTGCCCAAACCATCGAAGCACGCCCTTATCCATTTTTGAGACAAGGTCATCTTTCAAACCTGCCATATTGCGAATCTCTTCGTTTCGCTTTCGGTCGGCCATGATAAGGCCGCACATTTTACGAAGAGATCGCATCTCCACTGTATTCAACCTGCTTTTATACTTCTTCTGGCATACCCAGGTTTCGCTGTCATATAACAAAGTCGGTACCAACACTGCGTTATGTATTGCAAGGCGTGCACTTTTCACAACGCCTTGCCTTTTGATTAACGCAGTCAGGGCACCATTGACTTTGTTCCCGGCACCGACACGCCTGTCCACATCTAAATCACATCTTCCATCCCGGCTAAACGTATACAATTTCATTCACCTGTTCTAGACATTCCTGATTTACCCAAATTTCGCACTTCGTTCTTTCTTCGTCCCTTTCCAATACCCATTAATTTCACATTCTTCTTTCATACACGTGACTAATGCCTGCAGTTCTGCCTCTGATGGTGCAATATGCAAAAAAAAAATTAAATAAACCTATACATAGATAGGGACAGCAGCACATACATTTCTCAGATACCAAAGTTAGTAGCCATAAATAACCAGACCCGAGAAGATGTAGAAAAAATGGTTTTCTATATTAACCAGTTCGGGAATTGAACCCGGGACCACAGAACTGACATCTTGAAAAGTAGTGTGTACCACTCGATTATGCGGGCTATCGTTACATGCGAATGACATTGCATCGATTCTTTAAAATTTTAACTGGCTGAATTGAAAAAAAAAAATATGAAAAAAGTAAGTCACCGCTATAGCATTGACCGTTTCAATAAGATTATATAATTGTCTATGACTGGCTGGGTTTTTTATTTGTTATCTGGCACGCGGGGATCACGACAATGACGTCACGATGCCTTTGTTGATGACAATTGATGGCAGATGACCGAATTATTAGTTCTCTGATTTCAGTTAGACATTTAGGGTTCTTTAACTGGGAAAGACGGACGCATGATAGTTTTTACGAACCGTAATTTCTGTTTTTTTATAACTCAAAGTTCGCTGCTAAATATAGGCCTTTCACAAATAGCTGAAGAAAATAAATACAAAGTAATAAAAAATAAAATAAAATAAATATCTTCACGCAATTCCCAATACTGGGGTAGACAGAAGTCTAGTCTAGACAATTAAGTCCCTTTGACCCATCTTCCACCGAAAATATTTTCGGGACAACATAAGACAACATGAAATAAATTGGTACATAAGTTTTTGAAAAACCCATTGGTACGAGTCTGCCACGTGGGGATCGAACTCGGGTCTCTCGCTTCGAAATTCCGACCACACAACCACTCGACTATCGTGACTATTAAGTGTATAAAATTAAGGTGCCATAAAAAATACCTCATGAAAATTATTTTTATGATAATTTGAATTCCTTCACACATACTTACACAAAAATTTTAATAATATCTATTGCGAGCTTGTTTTAGTTCTAATGATTCTATTTCTTATTATTAAAATTTTAAGTCACGATAACCGAGTCGTTCGATCATCGGAATTCGAGTCAAAAGACCCGAGTTCGATCCCGAGCCTTACAGGCTCGTAACAATAGCTTCTTCCAGAAACTTAAATAAGTTCTACTATATAACGATATAAAGGGATATATCCAAAACAACGATATACATAGTAAATACTATTTATATCGTTGTCTTGGGCATAAAATGCGACGGGCTCACCAACTGTCACGTTGTCCCAGATCTTCGGTGGAAGGTGGATCGAAACGACTTAAAACCTCTGTCTGTCTGAATTGGAAATGGCGTTTAAATATTTTATATTTATTTTACCTCCACGGCTTGTTTTCATGGTTTTTCATTGCAGCTCTTCAAAAAGTTACCAAGGTTGTATAACTAGTTATTAACGAAATATGTTTACGGAACAAATATGTGTAATCGTGCTAAGTTTAATTTATATGTTTTTGTTAGTATTATTCATATTGTTACTTAATATATAAGTATAAATCACGATAGCCTAGTGGTCGGGTGGTCGGAATTTCGAGTCAAGAGACCTGAGTTCGATCCCCAGTTAGCAGACTCGTACCAATGTGTTTTTCTAAAACTTATGTATGAATTATATCGTTGACTTGGACATAAAGACGGCGATGTGCTCACCACCTGTCACGTTGTCCCATATCTTCGGTGGAAGGTGGATCGAAACGACTTAAAACCTCTGTCTGTCTGAATTGGAAATGGCGTTTAAATATTTTATATTTATTTATGATTCCTTAATACAAGTGCTTAAGCTGCTTTGAGATCAGAGCAATCTCATAACGTCCCTATCTGTTTATTTATTTTATGCGGAACTGTGTATAATTCGAAGAGACTCTCGCTGACAATAAGCACTACGTCTTTGTTTATACAGACAGAAATTGTGTTGAAAGGGTATTAAAAGCGGGCCTTTGTTATCAAAGTAAAAGCCTCAGATCGATACTGATCTCGTTTGTGATGAAATCTCACAGCTTCCGGTTTAGGAACCGGATATTATGAAACGTTACGATTTTGTTTATAATTAGGAGATTACTTGTGCGAGTTTGAGTGGTGGGAGGCTTTATGATGAACATTGAAATGGGCTTGATTAAGATATTAATAGATAAATACTATAAACACGCATATTTCTATTACTGGGGTAGACGGTTATGTGCTTTCGACATACATTCAACCGAAGATATTTTTGGACCAACGTGACAGGTTGTGAGCCTGTCATGGTCTTTATATCAAAGAAAACGATATAAATCGTACATATGTTTTGAAAAAACTCATTGATACAAGAGACTTGGGGATCGAACCTGCCACCTGGGGTAAGAATTCGGGTCTCTTGCGTCGAATTCCAACCACCTAACCACTCGGCTATCGTGACTTTCTGAAATACTGAAATAAATATTACTGAATACATATTTCAGTAATATAGCTTTTCAGTAATATATAAATAACACTGTATATAAACATCTTCACGAATATTCTCAATAATTGGGTAAACTAGAAGTCTAGAAGGTCTAGAAGTCACGCCGAATGGTCCATCGGAATTCGAGTCAAGATACCCGATTTCGATAACCAGGTATCAATGGTTTTTTTCAAAAACTTTCGTACGATTAATTTCGTTGGCTTGGACATTAAGACGACGACGGGCTTACCACATGTCACGTTGTCGCAAAAATTGTCTTTGGCGGAAGGTGGTTCGAAAGGACTTAATTGTCTAGACCTGTCTACCCCTGTATTGGGAATGATGTGAAGATTTTTTTTTACAAAAGTCTAAACTCTTATTTCCTTTCGATCCACCATTCACTGGAGACTGTTTGGAACGACGTGACAGGTGGTGAGCCCGTCGCCAGCTTCGTGCCTAAACCGGTACAATATACTTACTTGATATTTATACAGATAAATACTCATATATTCATTTATACATTAATAAGTCACGATAGCCTAGTGGTCGGGTGGTCGGAATTTCGAGTCAAGAGACCTGAGTTCGATCCCCAGTTAGCAGACTCGTACCAATGTGTTTTTCTAAAACTTATGTATGAATTACATCGTTGGCTTGGACATAAGGACGGCGATGTGCTCACCACCTGTCACGTTGTCCCGAAAATATCTTCGGTGGAAGGTGGGTCGAGGGGACTTAATTGTCTAGACTAGACCTCTGTCTACCCCTGTATGTAGGGAATTGCGTGAAGATATTTAAAATATGAAATACTAATATTTTAACACTTTATAAGACATATAATATTTATACAACATTATACATCTTACTCATAGTTGCTCTTTATTGGATTTATGCTTTACTTTAATATGTATCATGTAACAAATTATAATATGTGTCAAAAGTTAAGTATAAATTAATGTGCTTGTTTATATATTTTACATTATTGCAATCCAGTAATTCATTCTATTTTCATTTGTATTTCTTAGTTATAACTTTTATGTGTATTTTGTGGCAACGAATAAATCTAATTTCTTTCTAATAATGTTTAAGTCGGGCTCACGAATTTATTATTTGTTTATTTATATATTTATTTATGATTCCTTAATACAAGTGCTTAAGCTGCTTTGAGATCAGAGCAATCTCATAACGTCCCTATCTGTTTATTTATTTTATGCGGAACTGTGTATAATTCGAAGAGACTCTCATGACAATAAGCACTACGTCTTTGTTTATACAGACAGAAATTGTGTTGAAAGGGTATTAAAAGCGGGCCTTTGTTATCAAAGTAAAAGCCTCAGATCGATACTGATCTCGTTTGTGATGAAATCTCACAGCTTCCGGTTTAGGAACCGGATATTATGAAACGTTACGATTTTGTTTATAATTAGGAGATTACTTGTGCGAGTTTGAGTGGTGGGAGGCTTTATGATGAACATTGAAATGGGCTTGATTAAGATATTAATAGATAAATACTATAAACACGCATATTTCTAATACTGGGGTAGACAGTTATGTGCTTTCGACAAACATTCAACCGAAGATATTTTGGACCAACGTGACAGGTTGTGAGCCTGTCATGGTCTTTATATCAAAGAAAACGATATAATTCGTACATAAGTTTTTGAAAAAACTCATTGATACAAGAGACTTGGGGATCGAACCTGCCACCTGGGGTAAGAATTCGGGTCTCTTGCGTCGAATTCCAACCACCTAACCACTCGGCTATCGTGACTTTCTGAAATACTGAAATAAATATTACTGAATACATATTTCAGTAATATAGCTTTTCAGTAATATATAAATAACACTGTATATAAACATCTTCACGAATATTCTCAATAATTGGGTAAACTAGAAGTCTAGAAGGTCTAGAAGTCACGCCGAATGGTCCATCGGAATTCGAGTCAAGATACCCGATTTCGATAACCAGGTTCGATATCAATGGTTTTTTTCAAAAACTTTCGTACGATTAATTTCGTTGGCTTGGACATTAAGACGACGACGGGCTTACCACATGTCACGTTGTCCCGAAAATATCTTCGGTGGAAGGTGGGTCGAGGGACTTAATTGTCTAGACTTGTCTACCACTGTATTGGGAATGATGTGAAGTTTTTTTACAAAAGTCTAAACTCTTATTTCCTTTCGATCCACCATTCACCGGAGTCTGTTTGGAACGACGTGACTGGTGGTGAGCCTGTCGCCAACTTCGTGCCTAAACCGGTACAATATACTTACTTGATATTTATACAGATAAATACTCATATATTCATTTATACATTAATAAGTCACGATAGCCGAGTGGTTGGGTGGTCGGAATTTCGAGTCAAGAGACCCGAATTCGTACCCCAGGTGGCGAGCTCGTACCAATGGGTTTACATAAACTTATGTACGAATTATATCGTTGGCTTGGACATAAAGACGGCGACGAGCTCACCACCTGTCACGTCGTCCCGAAAATATCTTCGGTGGAAGGTGGGTCGAATGGTCTTAATTGTCTAGACTAGACCTCTTACTACCCCTGTATTGGGAATTGCGTGAAGATATTAATTTATTATTTGTTTTTATTATTCATTTATACATGACTTCGATAACAAACATTGATACACAGCATACAAATGCATTCGAACTTGTAACCCGTAGCTTCGGAGGCTACTGGAAGGTTCACTACTAAGATGTCGGGTCTTCAAGAATATGCTTTATTAAATTAACGTTTACACTAAAATTTGACGACCTCCGTGGACGAGTGGCGTAAACACCGGTTTTCGTGGTGTTGGCATCTCTAGGTCAGGATCGATTTACAGTCGGGTGAATATAGAAAACCACTTTATCTACATTTTCTCGGGTCTGGGTGTTTTGGTGCCTTCGTTGTTTCCGATTCCCATACCTCAAGTGCTTTAGCATCTTATATTGGGATCGGAGCAATGTATGTGATGTTGTCCCCGTCTATATATGTATTTATTATTATTATTTATTTTAAGTCCTGTGATACCCCGTAAACGGCAATGTCCTGTAAATATATGCTAAGTAGATAAATCATCCTAAGTCAATGGCATAAATAGAAAAAAAAAAAAGGGTTATCATCACTATAAAAACAGTCATCATAGCCTAATGGTTGAGTAGTCGGAATTCTAGCTAAAGATATAAGTTTGATCCCTAGGTGGAAGGATCAGGACCAATGGTTTTCAAAAACTTATGTATGATTCATATCGTTCGCTGGGACATAAGGACCGAGATAGGCTTTCGTTGTCCAAAAATTGTCTAGACCTCTGTCTACCCCAATTTTGGGAAAGTCGCCAAGATATATTTTTTCATTATAAAAATATGTTGTTGTTCCCAATACAGGGGTAGACAGCGGTCTAGTCTAAATAATTAAGCCCCTTCCACCGAATATATTTTCAGGACAACGTGACAGATGGCGGGGTCGTCGCCATCTTTATGTCAAGCCAACGATTTAACCGTACATAAGTTTTGAAAAAACTCATTGATACAAGAGACTTGGGGATCGAACCTGCCACCTGGGGTAAGAATTCGGGTCTCTTGCGTCGAATTCCAACCACCTAACCACTCGGCTATCGTGACTTTCTGAAATACTGAAATAAATATTACTGAATACATATTTCAGTAATATATAAATAACACTGTATATAAACATCTTCACGAATATTCTCAATAATTGGGTAAACTAGAAGTCTAGAAGGTCTAGAAGTCACGCCGAATGGTCCATCGGAATTCGAGTCAAGATACCCGATTTCGATAACCAGGTATCAATGGTTTTCAAAAACTTATGTATGATTCATATCGTTCGCTGGGACATAAGGACCGAGATAGGCTTTCGTTGTCCAAAAATTGTCTAGACCTCTGTCTACCCCAATTTTGGGAAAGTCGCCAAGATATATTTTTTCATTATAAAAATATATAATGATTTTAGAGCTTATAATTTAATATCTATTTCAAACAGATTAGTGCAGTAAAACATCCGACACTTATGTTGATAGGCAAACGTCAAATATCTTCGATATTATGTATAGCATATACATTCATTTTATTGATTGAAATAATTGATTAAAACATGACGACCTTCGTAGACGAATGGCGTAAACACTGCTTCACCGGTGGTGTCGACATCTCAATTTCGGGTTTGTAATAATATCAATATCGTTATAAATACATATTTATAACGGTCTATAAAGTTAACAAAATTATTTATACATATATTCCAAATTGTTATTTATAATTACAAATTAGCTCCAATAAAATATAGGTTGACAGGACTTGGTTTTGTTTGACCGCATAATAATAATGTACATTTCACTGATAGGCGAGTGGTTGGGTGGTGGTGGTCGGAATTCTAGCTAAAGATATAAGTTTGATCCCTAGGTGGAAGGATCAGGACCAATGGTTTTCAAAAACTTATGTATGATTCATATCGTTCGCTGGGACATAAGGACCGAGATAGGCTTTCGTTGTCCAAAAATTGTCTAGACCTCTGTCTACCCCAATTTTGGGAAAGTCGCCAAGATATATTTTTTCATTATAAAAATATATAATGATTTTAGAGCTTATAATTTAATATCTATTTCAAACAGATTAGTGCAGTAAAACATCCGACACTTATGTTGATAGGCAAACGTCAAATATCTTCGATATTATGTATAGCATATACATTCATTTTATTGATTGAAATAATTGATTAAAACATGACGACCTTCGTAGACGAATGGCGTAAACACTGCTTCACCGGTGGTGTCGACATCTCAATTTCCCGGGTTTGTAATAATATCAATATCGTTATAAATACATATTTATAACGGTCTATAAAGTTAACAAAATTATTTATACATATATTCCAAATTGTTATTTATAATTACAAATTAGCTCCAATAAAATATAGGTTGACAGGACTTGGTTTTGTTTGACCGCATAATAATAATGTACATTTCACTGATAGGCGAGTGGTTGGGTGGTGGTGGTGGTCGGAATTCTAGCTAAAGATATAAGTTTGATCCCTAGGTGGAAGGATCAGGACCAATGGTTTTCAAAAACTTATGTATGATTCATATCGTTCGCTGGGACATAAGGACCGAGATAGGCTTTCGTTGTCCAAAAATTGTCTAGACCTCTGTCTACCCCAATTTTGGGAAAGTCGCCAAGATATATTTTTTCATTATAAAAATATGTTGTTGTTCCCAATACAGGGGTAGACAGCGGTCTAGTCTAAATAATTAAGCCCCTTCCACCGAATATATTTTCAGGACAACGTGACAGATGGCGGGGTCGTCGCCATCTTTATGTCAAGCCAACGATTTAACCGTACATAAGTTTTTAAAATACCCATTGGTACGAGCCTGCCACCTGGAGATCGAACTCGAACTAAACCGAAATTTCGATCACCCAACCACTCGGCTATCGTGACATATTACAGTAAAACATCCGACACTTATGTTGATAGGCAAACGTCAAATATCTTCGATATTATGTATAGCATATACATTCATTTTATTGATTGAAATAATTGATTAAAACATGACGACCTTCGTAGACGAATGGCGTAAACACTGCTTCACCGGTGGTGTCGACATCTCAATTTCGGGTTTGTAATAATATCAATATCGTTGTAAATACATATTTATAACGGTCTATAAAGTTAACAAAATTATTTATACATATATTCCAAATTGTTATTTATAATTACAAATTAGCTCCAATAAAATATAGGTTGACAGGACTTGGTTTTGTTTGACCGCATAATAATAATGTACATTTCACTGATAGGCGAGTGGTTGGGTGGTGGTGGTGGTCGGAATTCTAGCTAAAGATATAAGTTTGATCCCTAGGTGGAAGGATCAGGACCAATGGTTTTCAAAAACTTATGTATGATTCATATCGTTCGCTGGGACATAAGGACCGAGATAGGCTTTCGTTGTCCAAAAATTGTCTAGACCTCTGTCTACCCCAATTTTGGGAAAGTCGCCAAGATATATTTTTTCATTATAAAAATATATAATGATTTTAGAGCTTATAATTTAATATCTATTTCAAACAGATTAGTGCAGTAAAACATCCGACACTTATGTTGATAGGCAAACGTCAAATATCTTCGATATTATGTATAGCATATACATTCATTTTATTGATTGAAATAATTGATTAAAACATGACGACCTTCGTAGACGAATGGCGTAAACACTGCTTCACCGGTGGTGTCGACATCTCAATTTCGGGTTTGTAATAATATCAATATCGTTGTAAATACATATTTATAACGGTCTATAAAGATTAACAAAATTATTTATACATATATATTCCAAATTATTATTTATAATTACAAATAAGCTAGAATAAAATATAGGTTGAAAGGACATGGATTTTGTTTGACCATATAATAATAATGAACATTTCACTGATAGGCGAGTGGTTGGGTGGTGGTGGTGGTCAGATTCTAGTTGAGAGACTAGAGTTTGAGTTAGATTAACTAATAGATTATTTTCAAAAACTTATGTAGGACTTATATCGTTAATAACTTTGATGTCATTAAAATGACTATACGTGGGAGGCTATTCGGTTATTAATGAGTGACAAAAAAATGTTACAAATTTTAACTGATACGGGCGGGATTCAGATCCGCGATCTTGCCGTACTGTGGCAACGCTGTTTTCTCTGAGCTACCGTGACCTACACGCATCAGATGAAATTTTAAATATCTTTCTTCATTTATGCCAGATTTTGGCCTCGGCGCCATCTGCTGACTTTTCAGCCAGGAAAGAACAAAGATAAATAAAAATATAAAAATATGTAATGATTTTAGAGCATATAATTTAATAACAAAAAGTACAGCATAAATTTAATGCTTTAAAATCATTAAAGGCTCAATAAAAATATTCTCTATTAGGATATTCGGTAGTTTTTTTAAGTAAAATACGTTCTCGGAAAATATAACTAGCTGAATAGAAGAAAAAAAAAACAAAAAAAAAGGTTTTAAAAATAAATACCGGCGTGCATAGTACAAATGCAATAACTTTACAAACACCGATTTACGCGCACTGCAACATTACTCTGTGTTTGTATAAATAAAATCAACGAACATATATCTCAGTTTCGCCTGTCTGTCCGTTTAAACCAAACGTGAACGGCAATTAATATACTGTCTGTAGGTGGTCGTTAGCTCGGTACACTACGTAGGTACATCAGGCCGAGTTCATCAAACGTGTCCGCCATTGTTACCGATATTGGCAACTGTCCACAAACGCTCTATTAGGCCGAGTTTGGAAAACTTTTGGCGGGAACTATTTCTACTCTATGTTACATCGTAAAATGCGGCGTCTTTGTAGTTTGCTGCCAGAATAGAAGTGAAAAAATAATACTACGTAATAAATCACGATAAGTCACGATAGCCGAGTGGTTGGGTGGTCGGAATTTCGAGTCAAGAGACCTGAGTTCGATCCCCAGTTAGCAGACTCGTACCAATGTGTTTTTCTAAAACTTATGTATGAATTACATCGTTGGCTTGGACATAAGGACGGCGATGTGCTCACCACCTGTCACGTTGTCCCGAAAATATCTTCGGTGGAAGGTGGGTCGAGGGACTTAATTGTCTAGACTTGTCTACCACTGTATTGGGAATTGCGTGAAGATATTTAAAATATGAAATACTAATATTTTAACACTTTATAATACATATAATATTTATACAACATTATACATCTTACTCATAGTTGCTCTTTATTGGATTTATGCTTTACTTTAATATGTATCATGTAACAAATTATAATATGTGTCAAAAGTTAAGTATAAATTAATGTGCTTGTTTATATATTTTACATTATTGCAATCCAGTAATTCATTCTATTTTTATTTGTATTTCTTAGTTATAACTTTTATGTGTATTTTTGTGGCAACGAATAAATCTAATGTCTTTCTAATAATGTTTAAGTTGGGCTCACGAATTTATTTATTTGTTTATTTATATATTTATTTATGATTCCTTAATACAAGTGCTTAAGCTGCTTTGAGATCAGAGCAATCTCATAACGTCCCTATCTGTTTATTTATTTTATGCGGAACTGTGTATAATTCGAAGAGACTCTCGCTGACAATAAGCACTACGTCTTTGTTTATACAGACAGAAATTGTGTTGAAAGGGTATTAAAAGCGGGCCTTTGTTATCAAAGTAAAAGCCTCAGATCGATACTGATCTCGTTTGTGATGAAATCTCACAGCTTCCGGTTTAGGAACCGGATATTATGAAACGTTACGATTTTGTTTATAATTAGGAGATTACTTGTGCGAGTTTGAGTGGTGGGAGGCTTTATGATGAACATTGAAATGGGCTTGATTAAGATATTAATAGATAAATACTATAAACACGCATATTTCTATTACTGGGGTAGACGGTTATGTGCTTTCGACAAACATTCAACCGAAGATATTTTGGACCAACGTGACAGGTTGTGAGTCTGTCATGGTCTTTATATCAAAGAAAACGATATAATTCGTACATAAGTTTTGAAAAAACTCATTGATACAGGAGACTTGGGGTTCGAACCTGCCACCTGGTCCCGAAAATATCTTCGGTGGAAGGTGGGTCGAAGGGACTTAATTGTCTAGACTAGACCTCTTACTACCCCTGTATTGGGAATTGTGTGAAGATATTAATTTATTATTTGTTTTTATTATTCATTTATACATGACTTCGATAACAAACATTGATACACAGCATACAAATGCATTCGAACTTGTAACCCGTAGCTTCGGAGGCTACTGGAAGGTTCACTACTAAGATGTCGGGTCTTCAAGAATATGCTTTATTAAATTAACGTTTACACTAAAATTTGACGACCTCCGTGGACGAGTGGCGTAAACACCGGTTTTCGTGGTGTTGGCATCTCTAGGTCCGGGGATCGATTTACGGTCGGGTGAATATAGAAAACCACTTTATCTACATTTTCTCGGGTCTGGGTGTTTTGGTGCCTTCGTTGTTTCCGATTCCCATACCTCAAGTGCTTTAGCATCTTATATTGGGATCGGAGCAATGTATGTGATGTTGTCCCGTCTATATATGTATTTATTATTATTATTTATTTTAAGTCCTGTGATACCCCGTAAACGGCAATGTCCTGTAAATATATGCTAAGTAGATAAATCATCCTAAGTCAATGGCATAAATAGAAAAAAAAAGGGTTATCATCACTATAAAAACAGTCATCATAGCCTAATGGTTGAGTAGTCGGAATTCTAGCTAAAGATATAAGTTTGATCCCTAGGTGGAAGGATCGGGACCAATGGTTTTTCAAAACTTATGTATGATTCATATCGTTCGCTGGGACATAAGGACCGAGATAGGCTTTCGTTGTCCAAAAATTGTCTAGACCTCTGTCTACCCCAATTTTGGGAAAGTCGCCAAGATATATTTTTTTTCATTATAAAAACTATAGTAAGGTTAACAAAACTTTGTGATTGTGTGTATCTATGGCCATGAAATAAGTTTTAACACTGATACAGTCTTGTCATAACTTTATAGTACATTAACTCCGCTACTTTGTAAAAATAAAATAAAATAAATATCTTCACGCAATTCCCAATACAGGGTCTAGTTTAGACAATTAAGTCCCTTCGACCCAATTTTCACCGAAGATATTTTTGGGACAACGTGACAGGTGATGAGCCCGTCACCGCCTTTATGTCCAAGCCAACGATATAATTCGTACATAAGTTTTTAAAATACCCATTGGTACGAGCCTGCCACCTGGAGATCGAACTCGGTTCTTTTGACTCGAAATTCCGACCACCCAACCACTCGGCTATCGTGACATATTACAGTAAAAACGACTTAACTAATTTATTTTTGATATAATTTAATATCTATTTCAAACAGATTAGTGCAGTAAAACATCCGACACTTATGTTGATAGGCAAACGTCAAATATCTTCGATATTATGTATAGCATATACATTCATTTTATTGATTGAAATAATTGATTAAAACATGACGACCTTCGTAGACGAATGGCGTAAACACTGCTTCACCGGTGGTGTCGACATCTCAATTTCCCGGGTTTGTAATAATATCAATATCGTTGTAAATACATATTTATAACGGTCTATAAAAGTTAACAAAATTATTTATACATATATTCCAAATTGTTATTTATAATTACAAATTAGCTCCAATAAAATATAGGTTGACAGGACTTGGTTTTGTTTGACCGCATAATAATAATGTACATTTCACTGATAGGCGAGTGGTTGGGTGGTCGGAATTTCGAGTCAAGAGACCCGAATTCGTACCCCAGGTGGCAGGCTCGTACCAATGGGTTTACATAAACTTATGTACGAATTATGTCGTTGGCTTGGACATAAAGACGGCGACGGGCTCACCACCTATCAAGTTGTCCCGAAAATATCTTCGGTGGAAGGTGGGTCGAAGGACTTAATTGTCTAGACTAGACCTCTTACTACCCCTGTATTGGGAATTGCGTGAAGATATTAATTTATTATTTGTTTTTATTATTCATTTATACATGACTTCGATAACAAACATTGATACACAGCATACAAATGCATTCGAACTTGTAACCCGTAGCTTCGGAGGCTACTGGGAGGTTCACTACTAAGATGTCGGGTCTTCAAGAATATGCTTTATTAAATTAACGTTTACACTAAAATTTGACGACCTCCGTGGACGAGTGGCGTAAACACCGGTTTTCATGGTGTTGCCATCTCTAGGTCCGGGGATCGATTTACGGTCGGGTGAATATAGAAAACCACTTTATCTACATTTTCTCGGGTCTGGGTGTTTTGGTGCCTTCGTTGTTTCCGATTCCCATACCTCAAGTGCTTTAGCATCTTATATTGGGATCGGAGCAATGTATGTAATGTTGTCCCCGTCTATATATGTATTTATTATTATTATTTATTTTAAGTCCTGTGATACCCCGTAAACGGCAATGTCCTGTAAATATATGCTAAGTAGATAAATCATCCTAAGTCAATGGCATAAATAGAAAAAAAAAGGGTTATCATCACTATAAAAACAGTCATCATAGCCTAATGGTTGAGTAGTCGGAATTCTAGCTAAAGATATAAGTTTGATCCCTAGGTGGAAGGATCGGGACCAATGGTTTTTCAAAACTTATGTATGATTCATATCGTTCGCTGGGACATAAGGACCGAGATAGGCTTTCGTTGTCCAAAAATTGTCTAGACCTCTGTCTACCCCAATTTTGGGAAAGTCGCCAAGATATATTTTTTTTCATTATAAAAACTATAGTAAGGTTAACAAAACTTTGTGATTGTGTGTATCTATGGCCATGAAATAAGTTTTAACACTGATACAGTCTTGTCATAACTTTATAGTACATTAACTCCGCTACTTTGTAAAAATAAAATAAAATAAAATAAATATCTTCACGCAATTCCCAATACAGGGTCTAGTTTAGACAATTAAGTCCCTTCGACCCAATTTTCACCGAAGATATTTTTGGGACAACGTGACAGGTGATGAGCCCGTCACCGCCTTTATGTCCAAGCCAACGATATAATTCGTACATAAGTTTTTAAAATACCCATTGGTACGAGCCTGCCACCTGGAGATCGAACTCGGTTCTTTTGACTCGAAATTCCGACCACCCAACCACTCGGCTATCGTGACATATTACAGTAAAAACGACTTAACTAATTTATTTTTGATATAATTTAATATCTATTTCAAACAGATTAGTGCAGTAAAACATCCGACACTTATGTTGATAGGCAAACGTCAAATATCTTCGATATTATGTATAGCATATACATTCATTTTATTGATTGAAATAATTGATTAAAACATGACGACCTTCGTAGACGAATGGCGTAAACACTGCTTCACCGGTGGTGTCGACATCTCAATTTCCCGGGTTTGTAATAATATCAATATCGTTGTAAATACATATTTATAACGGTCTATAAAAGTTAACAAAATTATTTATACATATATTCCAAATTGTTATTTATAATTACAAATTAGCTCCAATAAAATATAGGTTGACAGGACTTGGTTTTGTTTGACCGCATAATAATAATGTACATTTCACTGATAGGCGAGTGGTTGGGTGGTCGGAATTTCGAGTCAAGAGACCCGAATTCGTACCCCAGGTGGCAGGCTCGTACCAATGGGTTTACATAAACTTATGTACGAATTATGTCGTTGGCTTGGACATTAAGACGACGACGGGCTTACCACATGTCACGTTGTCGCAAAATTGTCTTTGGCAGAAGGTGGTTCGAAAGGACTTAATTGTCTAGACTAGACCTCTTACTACCCCTGTATTGGGAATTGCGTGAAGATATTAATTTATTATTTGTTTTTATTATTCATTTATACATGACTTCGATAACAAACATTGATACACAGCATACAAATGCATTCGAACTTGTAACCCGTAGCTTCGGAGGCTACTGGGAGGTTCACTACTAAGATGTCGGGTCTTCAAGAATATGCTTTATTAAATTAACGTTTACACTAAAATTTGACGACCTCCGTGGACGAGTGGCGTAAACACTGCTTCACCGGTGGTGTCGACATCTCAATTTCCCGGGTTTGTAATAATATCAATATCGTTGTAAATACATATTTATAACGGTCTATAAAAGTTAACAAAATTATTTATACATATATTCCAAATTGTTATTTATAATTACAAATTAGCTCCAATAAAATATAGGTTGACAGGACTTGGTTTTGTTTGACCGCATAATAATAATGTACATTTCACTGATAGGCGAGTGGTTGGGTGGTGGTGGTGGTCGGAATTCTAGCTAAAGATATAAGTTTGATCCCTAGGTGGAAGGATCAGGACCAATGGTTTTTCAAAAACTTATGTATGATTCATATCGTTCGCTGGGACATAAGGACCGAGATAGGCTTTCGTTGTCCAAAAATTGTCTAGACCTCTGTCTACCCCAATTTTGGGAAAGTCGCCAAGATATATTTTTTTTCATTATAAAAATATGTTGTTGTTCCCAATACAGGGGTAGACAGCGGTCTAGTCTAAATAATTAAGCCCTTCCACCGAATATATTTTCGGGACAACGTGACAGATGGCGGGGTCGTCGCCATCTTTATGTCCAAGCCAACGATTTAACCGTACATAAGTTTTTAAAATACCCATTGGTACGAGCCTGCCACCTGGAGATCGAACTCGAACTAAACCGAAATTTCGATCACCCAACCACTCGGCTATCGTGACATATTACAGTAAAAACGACTTAACTAATTTATTTTTGATATAATTTAATATCTATTTCAAACAGATTAGTGCAGTAAAACATCCGACACTTATGTTGATAGGCAAACGTCAAATATCTTCGATATTATGTATAGCATATACATTCATTTTATTGATTGAAATAATTGATTAAAACATGACGACCTTCGTAGACGAATGGCGTAAACACTGCTTCACCGGTGGTGTCGACATCTCAATTTCCCGGGTTTGTAATAATATCAATATCGTTATAAATACATATTTATAACGGTCTATAAAAGTTAACAAAATTATTTATACATATATTCCAAATTGTTATTTATAATTACAAATTAGCTCCAATAAAATATAGGTTGACAGGACTTGGTTTTGTTTGACCGCATAATAATAATGTACATTTCACTGATAGGCGAGTGGTTGGGTGGTGGTGGTGGTCGGAATTCTAGCTAAAGATATAAGTTTGATCCCTAGGTGGAAGGATCAGGACCAATGGTTTTTCAAAAACTTATGTATGATTCATATCGTTCGCTGGGACATAAGGACCGAGATAGGCTTTCGTTGTCCAAAAATTGTCTATTAGGCTATTCGGTAGTTTATTTTAAGTCCTGTGATACCCGTAAACGGCAATGTCCTGTAAATATATGCTAAGTAGATAAATCATCCTAAGTCAATGGCATAAATAGAAAAAAAAAGGGTTATCATCACTATAAAACAGTCATCATAGCCTAATGGTTGAGTAGTCGGAATTCTAGCTAAAGATATAAGTTTGATCCCTAGGTGGAAGGATCAGGACCAATGGTTTTTCAAAAACTTATGTATGATTCATATCGTTCGCTGGGACATAAGGACCGAGATAGGCTTTCGTTGTCCAAAAATTGTCTAGACCTCTGTCTACCCCAATTTTGGGAAAGTCGCCAAGATATATTTTTTTTCATTATAAAAACTATAGTAAGGTTAACAAAACTTTGTGATTGTGTGTATCTATGGCCATGAAATAAGTTTTAACACTGATACAGTCTTGTCATAACTTTATAGTACATTAACTCCGCTACTTTGTAAAAATAAAATAAAATAAAATAAATATCTTCACGCAATTCCCAATACAGGGTCTAGTTTAGACAATTAAGTCCCTTCGACCCAATTTTCACCGAAGATATTTTTGGGACAACGTGACAGATGGCGGGGTCGTCGCCATCTTTATGTCCAAGCCAACGATATAATTCGTACATAAGTTTTTAAAATACCCATTGGTACGAGCCTGCCACCTGGAGATCGAACTCGGTTCTTTTGACTCGAAATTCCGACCACCCAACCACTCGGCTATCGTGACATATTACAGTAAAAACGACTTAACTAATTTATTTTTGATATAATTTAATATCTATTTCAAACAGATTAGTGCAGTAAAACATCCGACACTTATGTTGATAGGCAAACGTCAAATATCTTCGATATTATGTATAGCATATACATTCATTTTATTGATTGAAATAATTGATTAAAACATGACGACCTTCGTAGACGAATGGCGTAAACACTGCTTCACCGGTGGTGTCGACATCTCAATTTCCCGGGTTTGTAATAATATCAATATCGTTATAAATACATATTTATAACGGTCTATAAAAGTTAACAAAATTATTTATACATATATTCCAAATTGTTATTTATAATTACAAATTAGCTCCAATAAAATATAGGTTGACAGGACTTGGTTTTGTTTGACCGCATAATAATAATGTACATTTCACTGATAGGCGAGTGGTTGGGTGGTGGTGGTGGTCGGAATTCTAGCTAAAGATATAAGTTTGATCCCTAGGTGGAAGGATCAGGACCAATGGTTTTTCAAAAACTTATGTAGGACTTATATCGTTAATAACTTTGATGTCATCAAAATGACTATACATGGGGGCTATTCGGTTATTAATGAGTGACAAAAAATGTTACAAATTTTAACTGATACGGGCGGGATTCGAATCCGCGATCTTGCCGTACTGTGGCAACGCTGTTTTCTCTGAGCTACCGTGACCTACACGCATCAGATGAAATTTTAAATATCTTTCTTCATTTATGCCAGTTTTTGGCATCGACGCCATCTGCTGACTTTTCAGCCAGGAAAGAATAAAGCTAAATAAAAATATAAAAATATATAATGATTTTAGAGCTTATAATTTAATATCTATTTCAAACAGATTAGTGCAGTAAAACATCCGACACTTATGTTGATAGGCAAACGTCAAATATCTTCGATATTATGTATAGCATATACATTCATTTTATTGATTGAAATAATTGATTAATACATAACGACCTTCGTAGACGAATGGCGTAAACACTGCTTCACCGGTGGTGTCGACATCTCAATTTCCCGGGTTTGTAATAATATCAATATCGTTATAAATACATATTTATAACGGTCTATAAAAGTTAACAAAATTATTTATACATATATTCCAAATTGTTATTTATAATTACAAATTAGCTCCAATAAAATATAGGTTGACAGGACTTGGTTTTGTTTGACCGCATAATAATAATGTACATTTCACTGATAGGCGAGTGGTTGGGTGGTGGTGGTGGTCGGAATTCCGAGACAAGAGACCCGAGTTCGATCCTCTGGTGGCAGCCTCGTACCACTAGACTAGATCTCTGTCTATCCCTGTATTGGGAATTACGTGAAGATATTTATATCTTTATTTATTTATGTAATAAATGTATTTTTAATGTTCAATTGTTTATATTCACAAAGTCTACGACCACTAGTCACGATAGTCGAGTGGTTGGGTGGTGGTGGTGGTCGGAATTCCGAGACAAGAGACCCGAGTTCGATCCTCTGGTGGCAGCCTCGTACCACTAGACTAGATCTCTGTCTATCCCTGTATTGGGAATTACGTGAAGATATTTATATCTTTATTTATTTATTTATTTATTTATTTATTTATTTATTTATTTATTTATTTATTTATTTATTTATTTATTTATTTATTTATTTATTTATTTATGTAATAAATGTATTTTTAATGTTCAATTGTTTATATTCACAAAGTCTACGACCACTAGTCACGATAGTCAGTGGTTGGGTGGTGGTGGTGGTCGGAATTCCGAGACAAGAGACCCGAGTTCGATCCTCTGGTGGCAGCCTCGTACCACTAGACTAGATCTCTGTCTATCCCTGTATTGGGAATTACGTGAAGATATTTATATCTTTATTTATTTATTTATTTATTTATTTATTTATTTATGTAATAAATGTATTTTTAATGTTCAATTGTTTATATTCACAAAGTCTACGACCACTAGTCACGATAGTCAGTGGTTGGGTGATCGGAATTCTAGTTGAGAGACTAGAGTTTGAGTTAGATTAACTAATAGATTATTTTCAAAAACTTATGTAGGACTTATATCGTTAATAACTTTGATGTCATTAAAATGACTATACATGGAGGGCTATTCGGTTATTAATGAGTGACAAAAAATGTTACAAATTTTAACTGATACGGGCGGGATTCGAATCCGCGATCTTGCCGTACTGTGGCAACGCTGTTTTCTCTGAGCTACCGTGACCTACACGCATCAGTTGAATTTTTAAATCTCTTTCTTCATTTATGCCAGATTTTGGCCTCGGCGCCATCTGCTGACTTTTCAGCCAGGAAAGAACAAAGATAAATAAAAATATAAAAATATATAATGATTTTAGAGCTTATAATTTAATATCTATTTCAAACAGATTAGTGCAGTAAAACATCCGACACTTATGTTGATAGGCAAACGTCAAATATCTTCGATATTATGTATAGCATATACATTCATTTTATTGATTGAAATAATTGATTAATACATAACGACCTTCGTAGACGAATGGCGTAAACACTGCTTCACCGGTGGTGTCGACATCTCAATTTCCCGGGTTTGTAATAATATCAATATCGTTGTAAATACATATTTATAACGGTCTATAAAAGTTAACTAAATTATACATATATGTTTCAAATTATTATTTATAATTACAAATAAGCTAGAATAAAATATAGGTTGAAAGGACATGGATTTTGTTTGACCATATAATAATAATGAACATTTCACTGATAGGCGAGTGGTTGGGTGATCGGAATTCTAGTTGAGAGACTAGAGTTTGAGTTAGATTAACTAATAGATTTTTCAAAAACTTATGTAGGACTTATATCGTTAATAACTTTGATGTCATCAAAATGACTATACATGGAGGGCTATTCGGTTATTAATGAGTGACAAAAAATGTTACAAATTTTAACTGATACGGGCGGGATTCGAATCCGCGATCTTGCCGTACTGTGGCAACGCTGTTTTCTCTGAGCTACCGTGACCTACACGCATCAGTTGAATTTTTAAATCTCTTTCTTCATTTATGCCAGATTTTGGCCTCGGCGCCATCTGCTGACTTTTCAGCCAGGAAAGAATAAAGCTAAATAAAAATATAAAAATAAATAATGATTTTAGAGCTTATAATTTAATAACAAAAGTACAGAATAAATTAAATGCTTTAAAATCATTAAAAATTGTCTATTAGGATATTCGGTAGTTTTTTTAAGTAAAATACGTTCTCATATAATACTAAAATGAAAATATAACTAGCTGAATAGAAAAAAAAAAAACAAAAAAAAAGGTTTTAAAAATAAATACCGGCGTGCATAGTACAAATGCAATAACTTTACAAACACCGATTTACGCGCACTGCAACATTACTCTGTGTTTGTATAAATAAAATCCAACGAACATATATCTCAGTTTCGCCTGTCTGTCCGTTTAAACCAAACGTGAACGGCAATTAATATACTGTCTGTAGGTGGTCGTTAGCTCGGTACACTACGTAGGTACATCAGGCCGAGTTCATCAAACGTGTCCGCCATTGTTACCGATATTGGCAACTGTCCACAAACGCTCTATTAGGCCGAGTTTGGAAAACTTTTGGCGGGAACTATTTCTACTCTATGTTACATCGTAAAAATGCGGCGTCTTTGTAGTTTGCTGCCAGAATAGAAGTGAAAAAATAATACTACGTAATAAATCACGATAAGTCACGATAGCCGAGTGGTTAGGTGGACGGAATTCCGAGTCAAGAGACCCGAGTTCGATCCTCTGGTGGCAGCCTCGTACCACTAGACTAGATCTCTGTCTATCCCTGTATTGGGAATTACGTGAAGATATTTATATCTTTATTTATTTATTTATGTAATAAATGTATTTTTTATGTTCAATTGTTTATATTCACAAAGTCTACGACCACTAGTCACGATAGTCGAGTGGTTGGGTGATCGGAATTCTAGTCAAGGGACTCGAGATCGATAAACCAATATGTTTTTAATTATGTACGATTAATATCGTTGGCTTGGACATAAAGACGACAACAGGCTCACTACCTGTTACTTTGTCTTAATAAATGTTTCCGTGAAAGGTAGGTCGAAAGGACTTTATTATACAGACTTGTGTCTACTCCAGTGTTGTGAATGGCGTGAAGATAAAAAATTATGTTGCATTTAGCAGCCTGATAGCTTATTTGGTAGTTAACTTGCATTCGAAACTGACGGATTCGTATTCAAATCTCGCTGGGGGCGAGATTTTGACACATTTATTATTTAATAAGTTCTACCTACTTAGACGAGTAACGAACATCGCATTTCATGGTGTTTTAATGCTTTATTATTTTTATTGCTTTTTACTTAAATAAATAAATAAATATCTTCACGCAATTCCCAATACAGGGGTAGATAGAGGTCTTGTCTAGACAATTAAGTCCCTTTGACCCGCCTTCCACCAAAGATATTTTCGGGACAACGTTACAGGTGGTGAGCCCGTCGCCGCCTTTATGTCCAAGCCAACGATATAATTCGTACATAAGTTTTTGAAAAACTCATTGGTACGAGCCTGCCACTTGGGGATCGAACTCGGGTCTCTCGACTTGAAATTCCGACCACCCAACCACTCGGCTATCGTAACTTCTTATTTATTTTAATTTATTTATAATTATGTTTAGAAATGAACTAGTGGTGTTTGCATAAGAATTTAGAACCCCATTTCTTCCTGTGGGTGTCGTAAGGGAAATAAGGTGGGAGGTGTCTGGTACTGAGACCACCACCGTTTGATTATGGGAAGCCCTTTCTGACGGAAGAGGCCTTTATCATGTAGTGGACGTTAACAGGCCGAATAGATGGTTAATCGAAATTCCTGTCGAAAAACTTATGCCTGATTTGTATTGTTGGCTTGGATATTAAATCGGCGGCAGGCTCACCCATTGTCACGTCGGTCGAAGGGACTTAATTGTCTTGACCTTAGCCTACGCTAGTATTGGGATTGGCGTGAAGATATTTTTTACTAGATAACAAGCTTTGTTTCTCGACATTGTCGCATATTCTCGCATATTCGATCCGTGTAAAAGCTCACATGTTTCGTACATAAACCTGCATAAAAATATCCTCGCGAAGGCGTCTCGTGAAAGATACTTAGCAGTTTTAGAGGTTATACGTGTTTTCGCATAGTAATTTGTCGTCGCTATAGATTGCTACTGGATGTGAATACTTATAATTAATCAATATTGTCCGAAAATATCTTCGGTGAAAGGTGGTCGAAGGGACTTAATTGTCTAGACTTGTCTACCACTGTATTGGGAATTACGTGAAGATATTTATATCTTTATTTATTTATTTATTTATTTATTTATTTATTTATGTAATAAATGTATTTTTAATGTTCAATTGTTTATATTCACAAAGTCTGCGACCACTAGTCACGATAGTCAGTGGTTGGGTGATCGGAATTCTAGTCAAGGGACTCGAGATCGATAATCCAGGAAGTAGGCTCGAACCAATATGTTTTTAATTATGTACGATTAATATCGTTGGCTTGGACATAAAGACGGCAACAGGCTCACTACCTGTTACTTTGTCTTAATAAATGTTTCCCTGAAAGGTAGGTCGAAAGGACTTTATTATACAGACTTGTTTCTACTCCAGTGTTGTGAATGGCGTGAAGATATTTATATCTTTATTTATTTATTTATTTATTTATTTATTTATTTATTTATGTAATAAATGTATTTTTAATGTTCAATTGTTTATATTCACAAAGTCTGCGACCACTAGTCACGATAGTCAGTGGTTGGGTGATCGGAATTCTAGTCAAGGGACTCGAGATCGATAATCCAGGAAGTAGGCTCGAACCAATATGTTTTTAATTATGTACGATTAATATCGTTGGCTTGGACATAAAGACGGCAACAGGCTCACTACCTGTTACTTTGTCTTAATAAATGTTTCCCTGAAAGGTAGGTCGAAAGGACTTTATTATACAGACTTGTTTCTACTCCAGTGTTGTGAATGGCGTGAAGATATTTATATCTTTATTTATTTATTTATTTATTTATTTATTTATTTATTTATGTAATAAATGTATTTTTAATGTTCAATTGTTTATATTCACAAAGTCTGCGACCACTAGTCACGATAGTCAGTGGTTGGGTGATCGGAATTCTAGTCAAGGGACTCGAGATCGATAATCCAGGAAGTAGGCTCGAACCAATATGTTTTTAATTATGTACGATTAATATCGTTGGCTTGGACATAAAGACGGCAACAGGCTCACTACCTGTTACTTTGTCTTAATAAATGTTTCCCTGAAAGGTAGGTCGAAAGGACTTTATTATACAGACTTGTTTCTACTCCAGTGTTGTGAATGGCGTGAAGATATTTATATCTTTATTTATTTATTTATTTATTTATTTATTTATTTATTTATGTAATAAATGTATTTTTAATGTTCAATTGTTTATATTCACAAAGTCTGCGACCACTAGTCACGATAGTCAGTGGTTGGGTGATCGGAATTCTAGTCAAGGGACTCGAGATCGATAATCCAGGAAGTAGGCTCGAACCAATATGTTTTTAATTATGTACGATTAATATCGTTGGCTTGGACATAAAGACGGCAACAGGCTCACTACCTGTTACTTTGTCTTAATAAATGTTTCCCTGAAAGGTAGGTCGAAAGGACTTTATTATACAGACTTGTTTCTACTCCAGTGTTGTGAATGGCGTGAAGATATTTATATCTTTATTTATTTATTTATTTATTTATTTATTTATTTATTTATGTAATAAATGTATTTTTAATGTTCAATTGTTTATATTCACAAAGTCTGCGACCACTAGTCACGATAGTCAGTGGTTGGGTGATCGGAATTCTAGTCAAGGGACTCGAGATCGATAATCCAGGAAGTAGGCTCGAACCAATATGTTTTTAATTATGTACGATTAATATCGTTGGCTTGGACATAAAGACGGCAACAGGCTCACTACCTGTTACTTTGTCTTAATAAATGTTTCCCTGAAAGGTAGGTCGAAAGGACTTTATTATACAGACTTGTTTCTACCACCTGTACGCTGATGATCTTCAAATTTATTATTTGTATGTATTATAAGTTATACATAATTTGACTTTTTGTAATTTTTATTGGTTTTAATTTTTTTTGTTCCATGTGTTAGTGTACACCTAACCTTATACTTGTTTTAGTTCTTTTTATGGGTTGCCTGGAAGAAATCGCTTATCAGCGATAAGGCCACCATTGTACATTTTTGTCACATATTATTTTTATAGGTGTACAATAAAGTATATTTCATTTCATTCATTTCATTCATTTCATTCATTTCATTCATTTCATTCATTTCATTCATTTCATTCATTTCATTCATTTCATTCATTTCATTCATTTCATTCATTTCATTCATTTCATTCATTTCATTCATTTCATTCATTTCATTCATTTCATTCATTTCATTCATTTCATTCATTTCATTCATTTCATTCATTTCATTCATTTCATTCACTTTTATATTTACCATACTTATTGACTAAAAACTTAAATAATCGCGGAGCCCTACTCCTCGTGGCACGGTATCAAAAACGCTGGCTGCATTTCACGTTAACAGTTGAGCGAGAAAAGAACCAGCCGTCTTGTCACCAGCGGCTACGAGCTGTCATGAATACAATTCCTGTAGAAACTGTATCTCGTGAGGACACCTCGTAGTTTTATAAACTTATTTAAGAGTCTATGTTAACAATAAACATAAATAAATAAATAAATAAATAAATAAATAAATAAATAAATAAATAAATAAATATCTTCACGCAATTCCCAATACAGGGGTAGATAGAGTTCTAGTCTAGACAATTAAGTCTCTTCGACCCACCTTCCACCGAAGATATTTTCGGGACAACGTGACTGGTGGTGAGCCCGTCGCCGTCTTTATGTCCAAGCCAACGATATAGTTTGTATATAGTTTTTAGAAAAACCCATTGGTACGGCCACTTGAGGATCGAACTCGGGTCTCTTGACTCGAAATTCCGACCACGCAACCACTCGGCTATCGTGACTTCTCATTTTTTTTAATTTATTTATAATTATGTTTAGAAATGAACTAGTGGTGTTTGCATAAAATTTAGAACCCCATTTCTTCCTGTGGGTGTCGTAAAATAAGGTGGGAGGTGTCTGGTACTGAGACCACCACCGTTTGATTATGGGAAGCCCTTTCTGACGGAAGAGGCCTTTATCATGTAGTGGACGTTAACAGGCCGAATAGATGGTTAATCGAAATTCCTGTCGAAAACTTATGCCTGATTTGTATTGTTGGCTTGGATATTAAATCGGCGGCAGGCTCACCCATTGTCACGTCGGTCGAAGGACTTAATTGTCTAGACTAGACCTCTTACTACCCCTGTATTGGGAATTGCGTGAAGATATTATTTATT
Source organism: Sericinus montela (assembly GCA_029286605.1). Lineage (NCBI taxonomy): Eukaryota > Metazoa > Arthropoda > Insecta > Lepidoptera > Papilionidae > Sericinus > Sericinus montela. Next base: position 1,254,864 of record JAGSMR010000050.1, read on the forward strand.
TTAATTTATTTATAATTATGTTTAGAAATGAACTAGTGGTGTTTGCATAAATTTAGAACCCCATTTCTTCCTGTGGGTGTCGTAAAATAAGGTGGGAGGTGTCTGGTACTGAGACCACCACCGTTTGATTATGGGAAGCCCTTTCTGACGGAAGAGGCCTTTATCATGTAGTGGACGTTAACAGGCCGAATAGATGGTTAATCGAAATTCCTGTCGAAAACTTATGCCTTGACGGTATTGGTGCTGGCTTGACATTAAGACGACGACGGGCTTACCACATGTCTCCTATGGGCGTTGATTGGTTTTATAGTTACTTGCATGGGCGCCGGCAACGTATTCGGATCGAGGAAAAGTACTCGCACTGGTGCTCGATCTTTGCACGGATGGTGCTGGATCGGTACCGCAGGGTGGCGTGTTGTCTCCTCTTCTCTTTTCAATCTTTATAAGTTCCATCACTCAGCAGTTATCTTATCTCTACCACCTGTACGCTGATGATCTTCAAATTTATTATTTGTATGTATTATGAGTTATACATAATTTGACTTTTTTTTGTAATTTTTATTGGTTTTAATTTTTTTTTGTTCCATGTGTTAGTGTACACCCTAACCTTATACTTGTTTTTAGTTCTTTTTTTATGGGTTGCCTGGAAGAAATCGCTTATCAGCGATAAGGCCACCCATTGTACATTTTTTTTTATTTTTTTTTATTTTTTTGTCACATATTATTTTTTTATAGGTGTACAATAAAGTATATTTCATTTCATTCATTTCATTCACTTTTATATTTACCATACTTATTGACTAAAAACTTAAATAATCGCGGAGCCCTACTCCTCGTGGCACGGTATCAAAAACGCTGGCTGCATTTCACGTTAACAGTTGAGCGAGAAAAGAACCAGCCGTCTTGTCACCAGCGGCTACGAGCTGTCGCGGATACAATTCCTGTAGAAACTGTATCTCGTGAGGACACCTCGTAGTTTTTATAAACTTATTTCAGAGTCTATGTTAACAATAAACATAAATAAATAAATAAATATCTTCACGCAATTCCCAATACAGGGGTAGATAGAGTTCTAGTCTAGACAATTAAGTCTCTTCGACCCACCTTCCACCGAAGATATTTTCGGGACAACGTGACTGGTGGTGAGCCCGTCGCCGTCTTTATGTCCAAGCCAACGATATAGTTTGTATATAGGTTTTTAGAAAAACCCATTGGTAGGGCCACTTGAGGATCGAACTCGGGTCTCTTGACTCGAAATTCCGACCACGCAACCACTCGGCTATCGTGACTTCTCATTTTTTTTAATTTATTTATAATTATGTTTAGAAATGAACTAGTGGTGTTTGCATAAGAATTTACAACCCCATTTCTTCCTGTGGGTGTCGTAAGGGAAATAAGGTGGGAGGTGTCTGGTACTGAGACCACCACCGTTTGATTATGGGAAGCCCTTTCTGACGGAAGAGGCCTTTATCATGTAGTGGACGTTAACAGGCCGAATAGATGGTTAATCGGAATTCCTGTCGAAAAACTTATGCATGATTTGTATTGTTGGCTTGGATATAAAATCGGCGGCAGGCTCACCCATTGTCACGTCGGTCGAAGGGACTTAATTGTCTTGACCTTAGCCTACGCTAGTATTGGGATTGGCGTGAAGATATTTTTTACTAGATAACAAGCTTTGTTTCTCGACATTGTCGCATATTCTCGCATATTCGATCCGTGTAAAAGCTCACATGTTTCGTACATAAACCTGCATAAAAATATCCTCGCGAAGGCGTCTCGTGAAAGATACTTAGCAGTTTTAGAGGTTATACGTGTTTTCGCATAGTAATTTGTCGTCGCTATAGATTGCTACTGGATGTGAATACTTATAATTAATCAATATTGTCCCGAAAATATCTTCGGTGAAAGGTGGGTCGAAGGGACTTAATTGTCTAGACTCGACCTCTGTCTACCCCTGTATTGGGGTGCGTGAAGATATATATTTTTATAATATTCTTTTCGTATCTCTACTTTGCTTAATACTGGAGTTGACAGAAATCAATCTCACCTTTCTAGAAATATCTAGTCACTTAAATAAAAAATAAATATCTTCACGCAATTCCCAATACAGGGACAGACCGAGGTCTAGTCTAGACAATTAAGTTACTTCGACGCACCTTCCACCGAAGATTTTGGGACAATGTGACAGGTGGTGAGCCCGACGCCATCTTTATGTCCAAGCCAACGATGTAATTCGTACATAAGTTTTCGAAAAACTCATTGTTACGATCCTGCCATCTGGGGATTGAACTCGGGTCTTTTGACTCGTAATTCCGACCACCCAACCACTCGACTATCGTGACTTCTTATTTATTTTAATTTATTTATAATTATGTTTAGAAATGAACTAGTGGTGTTTGCATAAGAATTTACAACCCCATTTCTTCCTGTGGGTGTCGTAAGGGAAATAAGGTGGGAGGTGTCTGGTACTGAGACCACCACCGTTTGATTATGGGAAGCCCTTTCTGACGGAAGAGGCCTTTATCATGTAGTGGACGTTAACAGGCCGAATAGATGGTTAATCGGAATTCCTGTCGAAAAACTTATGCTTGATTTGTATTGTTGGCTTGGATATAAAATCGGCGGCAGGCTCACCCATTGTCACGTCGGTCGAAGGGACTTAATTGTCTTGACCTTTGCCTACACTAGTATTGGGATTGGCGTGAAGATATTTTTTACTAGATAACAAGCTTTGTTTCTCGACATTGTCGCATATTCTCGCATATTCGATCCGTGTAAAAGCTCACATGTTTCGTACATAAACCTGCATAAAAATATCCTCGCGAAGGCGTCTCGTGAAAGATACTAAGCAGTTTTAGAGGTTATACGTGTTTTCGCATAGTAATTTGTCGTCGCTATAGATTGCTACTGGATGTGAATACTTATAATTAATCAATATTGTCCCGAAAATATCTTCGGTGAAAGGTGGGTGGAAGGGACTTAATTGTCTAGACTCGACCTCTGTCTACCCCTGTATTGGGAATTGCGTGAAGATATATATATTTTTTATAATATTCTTTTCGTATCTCTACTTTGCTTAATACTGGAGTTGACAGAAATCAATCTCACCTTTCTAGAAATATCTAGTCACTTAAATAAAAAATAAATATCTTCACGCAATTCCCAATACAGGGACAGACCGTGGTCTAGTCTAGACAATTAAGTTACTTCGACGCACCTTCCACCGAAGATTTTGGGACAATGTGACAGGTGGTGAGCCCGACGCCATCTTTATGTCCAAGCCAACGATATAATTCGTACATAAGTTTTTGAAAAACCCATTGGTACGAGCCTGCCATCTGGGGATTGAACTCGGGTCTCTTGACTAGAAATTCCGACCACCCAACCACTCCGCTATAGTGACTTAAAAAGTAAATAATATAGTATAAATAAATTCATAATAAAAATAAAGTAGAAAAGATAGCAAAATTGTGTCTACATTGACCCGACCGTGATCCAACTCGGGACCTCAGATACCAGGAAAACCGAGACCCTATTTAGCTTATTTGGAACAACGTGACGTGGTGGTGACCTTATCGCCTATATAACTAAGAATTAAGATTATGATTATAATTTAAGATACATAAATAAATAAATAAATAATTGTCTAGATTAGACCTCTGTCTACCCCTGTATTGGGAATTGCGTGAAGATATATAGATACATATTTATACAAACTAATAAACATCTATCAATTGAGTAGTACAATCGTTTACCCCCAGATGGATTTGAACTCACAACCCTTAGCTTCGGAAGCCATCTTAGCTTTGAAATGAAAGGCTCTATGAAAATTAGGCTTCGAACCACCTAAGCGCTATTTACAATTGTCCATGCGGACGAAGCAGCAGAAGGAAAGTTAGTTTCGCTTGGCCTAGTTTACTTTGGTTAGTATAACAATTTCTCAATAATATTATAACAATTCGGGTATCGACTTCTAATTATAACAATTATGTTTGATTAGAATTTCACTGTTTACATTTCTACTCATGTTATAAAGTTAATATAATCGAGCGCGCAATTATCAATCAATTATTAAGTAAACATTTGTCTGTTTGTTTTAACTGTGTCTACAATATGATGTACATAATTAGTTAGTTACCTGATACTGTAATTCTTACATAAATCAATACACAAATTAAACATTCATATGTCTAAGCGTATTGGATAGCTCGTAGAACTGACAACCGTTGGGGAAGAAAGATTCTCGAGTGGCAACCTGGGACAGGCAAACGCAGTGTAGGACAAACCCCCACAAGATGGAGCGACGACCTGAATAATATTGCGGCGAGTTGACTGTTCGATGTGACAATCTTTGGGGGAGGCCCATCTTCAGAAGTGGACTTCTGATAGGCTGTTATGATGATGATGATGTGTCAGCTTCTACTACAAAATGTGCAAAGCCTGTCTACTAATAGGTTCGAGATAATTAGTACATAAAAACTTTATAAACTATAACTAATAATAACAAATATGTAGATAGAGACAACATCACATACATTGATCTGATCCCAAATTTAGTAGCTCAAGTAACATCCAAACATATTTAAATTTAAAATATTTTAAACGTCTCGTAAATAAAAAATGTCAGAGAAGAACTAACAAGAAAGTGGTGTTTTTCGTTTCCATTTTTTTAACTCTGTAATATAATTTTATTTTTTAGTGTGCATTTTATATACGTATTCTATGCACTCAGGGAAACATTTGTTTTATTTTTTTAAGGTCCCAAGTCTACGCCCTGCATGCCATATCCAGTAAATGTAATTGCGTAAACAACGTTGTATCGGATAAACAATATTTTAAATATTATCTGTGTCGACGCGACCCGGCGACGTATTAACGTGACCTCTATTACTGGATCTCGATTACTGGAGCTCATCATTTAAAATATTTGGGTCAGAGGATGCCAGTGACAGGAATGATCAAGTTTTCCGAGTGGTTGGGTGAACGGAATTCGAGTTGAGACACCCGAATTCGATTCCCAAAGCTTTACCAATGGGGTTTTTCAAAGACTTATGTACGATTTATATCTTGGACATGAACATAAAAGACGACGACGGCGACCACCTGTCACATTGTATAAATCTGTTACACTGTATAATGTAGAAATAAACGCATTATTATTATTATTATTGTCCTAAAAATGTCTTCGATGGATGGTGGTTTGGAAGGACTTAATAGTCCAGACATCAGTATATCACAGTATTGGAATCGGCGATCACCTCATTCCCAGGGGTTTATTTAATTAATTATTTATAGCAAATTTTTTATAGCAAAGTTTATCAAATAGGTCACGATAATCGAGTGGTTGGGTGGTCGGAATTTCGAGTCAAAAGACCCGAGTTCGATCCCAGGTGGTAGGCTCGTACCAATGGGGTTTTTCAAAGACTTATGTACGATTTATATCTTGGACATGAACATAAAAGACGACGACGGCGACCACCTGTCACATTGTATAAATCTGTTACACTGTATAATGTAGAAATAAACGCATTATTATTATTATTATTGTCCTAAAAATGTCTTCGATGGATGGTGGTTTGGAAGGACTTAATAGTCCAGACATCAGTATATCACAGTATTGGAATCGGCGATCACCTCATTCCCAGGGGTTTATTTAATTAATTATTTATAGCAAATTTTTTATAGCAAAGTTTATCAAATAGGTCACGATAATCGAGTGGTTGGGTGGTCGGAATTTCGAGTCAAAAGACCCGAGTTCGATCCCCAGGTGGTAGGCTCGTACCAATGGGTTTTTCAAAAACTTATGTACTAATTATTTCGTTGGCTTGGACATAAAGACGGCGCCGGGCTCACCACCTGTTGAAGATATTTATTTATTATACATTATAAAGTTTAATTTCAAGGCATTTCCCATGCTCTTGTTAGTTGTTCTTTTACGGAGACCAAAAGAAGAAAGGGAGTGGCCTTTTTTTGGGGGGTTTATTAGGGCGAAAATAATCTTATGTCCTGATCATATGTAAGTAAGATTTACATTACGCAAAGTTAAGTAAAATATTTTAATGTACTTCCCTTCCTTTAAATCCCTTAATCAGAATTTTAATTTTATACTTATAATCTTAAAATCCTGGATTTCAAAAAACGAGTAAGGTTATTAATAAGTAGTTTGAGGAATATAAAACTGTGCGAGGGTTGTTACGTAAACTAGAGCTTTTATCTCTTTAACAAGTTTAAAAGTACATAAATCCTTTAAAAAAGCACTTATTCTGAAACGTAGACGCCATTTATTTTTTGATAACGCTCATATAAAAACAAAAAAAAATGAGAATATCATATCTTAGCTGTTGAAGGCCTAATAGCTAAGCTGGTAGTCTCCCTGTCTTCAAAGCTGAGGGTTGATGGTTCGAATCTCGCATAACATTTGCGTGATATCATGATATCAATGTTTGTACTGAAGCCATAGACGTCTATATGTATTATGTTATTATTTATTTATCTATGTTTATATCCTACCCATTTCTCAGCACTGACGTAGGCAGAGGCCAAGAAAATTTAGTACTAACCATCTACTTTTTACAGAAGCTTATTTAGGACAAAATGATAGTGAAGTGAGCCTACCACCGTCTTAGTGCCCAAGATACTTTTTACTTTTAATACCGTGATGTTAAAGAATCCCGTGGGAATTTTAAGATAATCCGCGGATGGAGCTACGAACAGTATCTAGTATACTTAAAGTTCTTCATTGCCATCAATGTTATAAATTTGTATATTTATTGGAACAGGAATACTTTACATAGGACAACATATTTCATATGCTGGCGATTATGGTGTCTATGTGTGATGTTCTTTGAACGTTATGGTTAAAGAAATTCAAATTCTAGACTCTCTAAAGTTACTGCCATAAAGGGGAAAAGTATTAAAAATGTAAACTTTTAATTTAAACAAAAATAGAAAAATAAATAGTGTAGAAAGTGTGAATTCGAATTTATTTTACACATTACGTTATATTTTACAGAAGTAATGTAATGTATTAAGCCTCTATAGCTTAACGCCATTTGATTATTCTCTAACAGGAATACTAGTAACGTTATTGGTCTTGCTAGTATTTTAAGAGTCAAGATAGCCGAGTGGTTAGGTGGTCGGAATTTCGAGTCAAAAGATCCGAGTTCGATCCTCAGGTGGCAGGTCCCGATGGGTTTTCAAAAACTTACGTACGAATTATATCATTGGCTTGGACTTAACGACAGCGACGGGCTCGCCACCTGCCACGTTGTCCCGAAAATATCTTCGGTGGAAAGTGGGTCAAAGGGAGTTAATTGTCTAGAATAGACCTCTGTCTACCCCTGTATATATTTGTGATATTTAAGATTTGATAGATTCGTAGTATGTAAAAAAAGGGAATAATGAAATGTAATGGGTGAGTGAAAATTGATCGAAATGAGATAATATCGGAATGCGAAGAAGAAATGTATTTTGCCACTTGATGCAACATCACAGAATCATAAAGACGACCATAGATTAGACTAAACTAATTGAAGTTGAAGGAGCAATAGCAGAACAATATCAGAAACAGTAAACCTCATGCCGTATCAATAAGCCGAAATGTTGGCCAAAGTGCGAAATGGTTGAAACCCCATTCCACCTACGAGAGAAAAGCTCTTAAATATACAAGAAAAGTCACATTTTGAAACTACGCTAAATTTCCAGAATAAGCCCCTTCCTCTCGACTAGTTTTGCATACAAATCTTAAGCGTCCGCATTGTATGCACTGTGTGTCTGTGGCTTTACTGCGAAGGCGATACAAAGGCTTACGTTTGTGTGTTCAACTAATACGTATGCAAACCGGAAGTTTGATACAAGCAGACAATGTCTTCTGCTTTGCTATCAAATCAAAATCAAATTTCATTTAAAGAACAAATTTCGAAATAGAAAAAAGATAATGGCATCATCCATTTGTTATTGATGGATAATGATAATTTATTAAAATTAAAAGTCAAGATGGTTGGGTGGTCGGAATTTTAAATCAAAAGCAAATTTCATTTCAAGAAAAAATATCGAAATAGAAATAAGATATTGGCATCATAACTTGTTTCTGGTGGTTAGTGATAATTAATAATAATAATAAATTAATGAGAAGTTTAAAAAATCTACTGACACAGGCAGGACTAAAACTCACGACTTCTGTCGTATCGTGACAACGCTCTTTCCTCCGTCCCACCGTATCTTACATGCATCAGTTGATGTTTAGATGTCACTAACTTCCTAGGAATAGAACGAAAGAGATTTAAAATTTCAACTGATACATTAAGGATCCGGAAGACAAATTCCGTGTTGAGTGGCTTTTTTCAAGGTGTCGTCAGCGTTGAGGTATCGGGTTCGATTCCCGAACTGGTCATACAGAAGAAGTGGTGTACAACACCAAAAGTCTCGGGTTTGACTGTTTGTTACTTACTTTGGGATCGGAGTTATCTGTCTATATATCGTCTGTCGTCATCTATCTATATATAGTCTACCATGAGCCCACTGCCGACAGGCCTCCCAAAAGTTTTCTACAAAGAATTGAGGATCATTCTTTGTAACTTTCCCACTCGCATCCATCGACTTCCCGCAATATATTGTAAGTTGTCACTCCTTCTCGTCCTGCACTGCGTTTGCTCATACGAGGTTGCCACCCGGGAACCATTTTTCACCAACGGTTGTTGTCCATGACTATTTATATTTATATTTCAATACAAAAAGTCCAGCATGACATAAAATCAATAAAAAATGTTTCATCAACTTGATACTAATTGCGAATGTATTATTCCCCATCACTAACAATTAGCTTTTATCTTTTTTATTGATTCGGAATCTAATTAATTACAATTTCAATTTACCGCGCTCAATTTTCTGTAGAGCAATTATTTTTAAATATTCCACATTGGAGCACCAATCGAGAGTCCCTCGCATTCCGCAAATGAAATTGACACAGATTTAAAAACCTGGCTAGTTTCAACAATTGATGTAATTTTTTACGTGAAGATAAATAAAAAAAAAACCTTTCTTGCCGTGGGTATCGTAAGAGGCGACTAAGGGAACCTAGAATCGTTATGGCAACTAACAGATGGCGGGATCCCTTAAAATACCAGGCTTAAATAATTAAACCACAGATCCAAGGTGCGTGTTGCAGATCCCTTGGTGAAGGGCTCGTACCAATGGGTTTTTGTTTAAAACTTATTTACGATTTATATGGTTGGGATAAGTTCAATAAATATGAAGTAAAAATGACCTCCGCTCAAATGTTTTGCAAACTTCTTAAAAATTTGACAAACGAATCCCAATTCGTTGTTGTCACAAAAATGCACATTTTATAAAAATGTCCGTATACTTATTACCATGTGCAGTCAGGCATGTAGCTGACGTATTTTTTGAGCTAACTTTGTGCGAGCTCTGTAAGTATTTAATGTAATTTTCAACGTACATTTTTACTATTCGGAAACATTCAATTGATGCACTACAAAATAAATATCTACACACATAGTCAGTCAGAAAACAGATCGCCAAGTTACGATCCTTATATACGTCTTTCTTCTTTCAAATTTATCATATTCTTCGTAAAAGACTAAGAATCCGAGTACTCTTGTCGATATAAATTATACATTATTTGTATCGTGAATTATATCTATGAATAGGCTTTTTTCATAAATTATGTTTGATTTATATCGTTGGCTTAGTTATAAAGATGTCGACATTTATTTATATTTTTTAGACATTGATTTTTTTTCCCGAGGGTGCTTTTAATTCCCAATGTCATTGGCAAATGGTGGGAATGTAGTAGATTAGTAACGGAGCTACTCGTCTTAGGTATACTGCAATCATCCTTGCAGTACTTTTGTCATTCAATCATCCATTCAATTATGCAAGGATGACTGCAGTACCATTGCAATGCAATCATCCTTTCAATACCAAGGATGATTGCAGATGACATAATCATCCTTAATAATCTTCTTGGAAAGCGCTGCAATCATGCAAATTCATAGAAAAGTCTTGTCCCATAATGAGTTCGTAGATTCCTATTGTGTATATTATAATGTATGTGTTTGACAAGCGTTTATAAAATAAATAACGGGTCCCCCAACGCAGGCCCGTGGCAACTCTAGCGATGTGCAAAATGTTTATTGTACTAATTTAAATACAGAAACTATAATACTGAACTTCTTTAAATGTTTTGGCATAATAGTCAAATGCTTTTTGCATTATAATTATACTAAATGTAAATATTGTATTGTAATCTAAAATATATTTTCATGCCATTCCCAATGATAGAGCAGAGAAACGTCTAGACAATTAAGTCCTTCCGACAAACGTTTCACCAAGACTTTTTGAGTCAACGTAACAGGTAGTGACCTCGTCTCCTTCTTTGCCTCGGTAACTATATAAGGCGGACAGAAGTTTTTTTTGAAAAAACCAATTGTTACAACCTCGCTACCTGAGGATCGAACTCGGTCTCTTGAATTGAATTCCGATCACCCACCCTCGGCTATCGTACGTAAAGACACTAATGTGTTAATTATACTAAGCATGTTGAAGTCGTGTTAAAAATAAAAAGGCTGTAGGCATAACACCTGTCACTAGGTCTCAAATAAGCTATAGTAAAAATTCGGCGCAAAACGTTACGTTTTCTCCACTTCTGTCTACCACAGTATTGCGATATACATAATAAAAATAGATGGGAGTTTGACTTTTTGTAGAGATCTCAAAATTTTTATATAAAAAGTTAGTCGCTGATAATGTAGCTGAAGGTGAAAATTTCAAGATCGCTTCAGTAGTTATTGTGTTTATGCATTACAATATGATTTCCTAGGTGTTAATGCCCTGCCGTCGAAACTAAGGGTTGTGAGTTCGAATCCTGTTGGGGGAAAATATTTCTGTGATGAGTATTACTATATTCTATCTGGTATGTACTCTAGTCATGGATGATATATATACATTAAGACGGCGATGGACTTACAACATGTCATGTTGTCAAATAAGCTTCGCAGAAAGGTGGGACGAAAGAACTTTATTGTCTAGAGCTCTGTCTACCCCAGTTGTAGAAATATTCACGAAGATAAAAAAATACATACATTGCAACCAAACGAACAAATATTAGTTAGCAGATATTATGGGATAACTGATTTCACAAAACGAAAATACGGTTTACTAAGAATACAGAAACTGGATTAAAGTGGTGTATACTAGAGCAATGATCTCCGAACTAGAAAATATGGATACATTGGCTCGTCTGTTCTCATAGAGCAGTTTGTTATTGCATGCATTTTCTGGGACATGGATATTTGTAAAAGCTTAGCTATGGGTAGGTAATATTATGTAACTGCCAAATCTCAACTTTTAACCTTGGCTATTCGAAACGACTCTTAAGACACAATTTTTTTGTTTTTAAAAATCTTCACACCATTCCCAACACTGGGTAGACAGAGGTCTAGACATTAGGTCTTTTCGACCCACCTTTCCACGAAGACGTTTTTTGTTTTATCGAATCTGTTCACTCTGCATTGGAATTTATCATTAATAGTTCTCTTAAAATTTCTCATTAATAGTTTTCAAGCTACTAAACTGGAAAGGATACGTTGTGAACATCAATGGCGAATTCATCATTCACCTTCGGTTTGCCGGTAACTAGGTAAGTCCAACTTCGATCCAGAGGTCAATCGGCGATTCCAACTCGGTTGGGCAGCGTTCGGGAAATTACGCCATATCTTCTCGTCAAGTATACCTCAAAACCTTAAAAGCAAATTATACAACCAGTGCGTGTTGCCAGTGATGACCTACGGAACTGAGACATGGTCCTTCTCTGCTGGCTGGATGCGGAAGCTCAAAGTTGCTCAGCGGGCCATGGAGAGGGCTATGTTAGGTGTTTCTCTGCGTGACAGAATCCGCAAAGATGATATCCACAGCAGAACTAGGGTAACCGACATAGCCATGAGGATTAGCACGCTGAAGTGGCAATGGGCCGGCCACATAGCTCGTAGAACGGACAACCGTTGGGGAAGAAAAGTTCTCGAGTGGCAGCCTCTTTCTGGTAAGCGCAGTGTTGGACGTCCCCCCAAAAGATGGAGTGACGACCTGCACAACATTGCGGGAAGTCGATGGATGCAGGTGACTCGGGATCGTTCTCTATGGAAATCTTTGGGGAAGGCCTTTGTTCAGCAGTGGACTGTTGATAGGCTGTAAAGAAGAAAGAAGAAGAAGTTCTCTTAACATACATGATATTCAAACATACGTAACGGCCTGTAACGGATTATGCGATGCTCTAATTATAACATAAATCTTACTGTGCTGTTTCTGTTAAGCTTTACCACCCTGCACTGGGGTGGACAGATGTCCTTTCGATCCACCTTTAACAGAAGATGTGTTTTGGTACCACGAGACAGATTGGAACCACAGACAGAGAGAGATCCGCAATTATGTCCAAGCCAGCGATATCGTATAGAAAGCGACTGTAATTTCAGGCTATGATTCATTCCATTTTAGATATGAGGGGTGACAAAGTGTATGTTATAATCTTCTTTCGAAATGGTTTGCAGGTGTTTTGGTCTGCAGTAGCCACTTACAATCTAGAAGTTACAAATTGAGAGCTCGTTTTTGACCCTAGTCCCATATAAAGAAGAGTTTCTAACACGCCAGTTATTAGAGGTTTAAAGACACCACAGAGTTTGTACGTCTCGAACCTCTCAGCTTTTTAAAATGGATTGAACTCGGGCTTAAAGTGGCACAAAGCATATTCAATTACATAGAAAATTTTATCTGGCTATCGGCGACTAAACAAAGTATCATTAATTAAGAGACAGATACGAAAGACAAATAACGAATTCTTCCTGTTGCAGGACTTGAGGTTTTATGAAGACAATTCTAACGTCATGTTATGATTGTATTTTGTTTTATTGTTTATGGCCAGCATTTTTTACAGAATATTTTTTTTATCTTAGACAATTTTTAACACCGGGTTTATATCTTTCTGTTTTTTCACACGATCCTGTTTTGTTTTGTTTAATATGTGTGATTTATCGTCTATTTAGAACTTTCTTTTTTATACAAAAGCCTAGTCTTGCTGTATAGTGCAGGGCGTAAGAATTTATCATTTCCTTCACGTAATGGTAAAGAGAGTCTAAGCCTTATAAATCATAATGGCCAATGTATCACATTAGGTTTGACCCACCGAACAGACGCCCCTAAAGTTATTTATTACAATTTTAAGTGTTAAAAAAATAAAGTAATAATGTAAAAATAAATAATTTAAACAAACCTTAGGCAGAAAGGGAGAAGTCTGCCAACAACACAAGACATTATACTTTAACTTTGCTAATTCTTTTTTCCTAATCCCAAAGAGTCCGGGTCCGCTTTTCCACTATTGTGAACAATTCCAGACACAGGCATTACAGCTTATATGGAATGGTTAACAGAAACACTAGTTATGAATTCTAAGACATTACCAGAATTCTTTTAAAAATTCCTTTCTTAAAGAATGGTCAGACGTCTGCCGCCACTCTGGTGGTACGAGTGTACATAAGCGTCAGTTGTCACTTATCATCACGTAAACTTGTCACATTCTCCTTTAAAAATTAGACAATCGGCGCTTTGCTTTGTGGTAGTACATAGATAGGAACAACATCACTTCAAATTCTAGGGAGTTATTCACTATTTGGGATATAATCCCAAAGTAAGCAGCTTAAGCACTTGTATTATGGAATCAGAAACTACGATGTTTGCACAAACATCCAGACACCAGTATGCAAGTATGAATATCTGAAATTGGGTATAATTTTAAATCTTTCATGTATTGTCTCCTACATGTTGTACGTTTATAGATACGACATTATTTTTGTTTTGTCATTTATTCTTAACAACATAAATATATATATATATATATATATATATATATATATATATATATATATATGTATATATATATATATATATATATATATATATATATATATATATATATATATATATATATATATATATATATATATATATATATATATATATATATATATATATATATATATATATATATATATATATATATATATATATATATATATATATATATATATATATATATATATATATATATATATATATATATATATATATATATATATATATATATATATATATATATATATATATATATATAGTATTTTCTTTAACGACTTTTAGGCAAAGTAGATGTCTATGTCAGCCACAGCTACCATTAATAGTCGTCCTATATACAAAATGTCACTCGTCCTGTACATTCACTCAGTTCACAGTGTCACTTTGACGTGGACAAGTTAATTAAAGCGCTGTTACAAACGGCCACCATCAGGCGCTAAGTCCGCGCTAACCGGACGGCTTATTTGATTATAGAGATTTCTTTGTCGTTCTGTTTAATGTTATTTATCATTAAAAAAAGCTATTACTTATTAAAGTGGCAACATGTTGAAATTCTTCCGTGTGTATGAATGAGAATACTGGTGGTATATTTCACTTTCTTACTGTGGGTATCGTAAGAGGCGAATTAGAGGAAAGCCGTGAAAATTCACGTTTCGAAAAATACTAGACGAACATTTAGTTTGGCGATTATGGCAAACCCTTCCGTGGAGGCCTATGTCTGTGAACTGTTACATGTCTTTGGTGAGATTTTGGGTGAAACATTTTAAATAAAAACTTATCTAGAATTATTTTAGTGAATTTTGCAATTGAGGTGTGACGTTATTTTAAATTATTATCCTTTGACACTATTCGAATAGATTTAATTTTGAATTCAAGGACTAGAACTTTAAACATTTTTTTATAAATCAAAACAAATTATATATAATTTTAAACAACTTTTGTATAATTTTGAGTCAATAGTCAAATTTAAGTAATCGACATGTTTCAAACGTGGGACGTAATTCTTTAAAATATAACATTATACTGTTAATTGATTTATTTCCCAATACAGGGGTGTTCAGAAGTCTATTCAGTATACTCCTTGGGAACCAAATTTGACCGTGGGTAATTTTGGGACAACATGGAGGGTGGTAAGCCTGTGCCTGTCTTTTTATTCAAGCCGACGGAACAAGATTTTTACTTAGTTATATATTTACACAAATAAATATTTACATTTTTTTATAGGAAAACAACAAGCAGGTGGCTCACGTGATGGTAAGTGATTACCGCCCGCCCATGAACATCCGCAATACCAGAGGCATTAGCAGATGCGTTGCCTCCCTTAGAGTGCCCCTCTCCCCCATAATTTGGGGAGGAGGGTATGTGGGCCATCGGTTACCTGCACTCACCAGACGAAACGCAGAAGTTTGTTAGACTTCTACTTTACGCCGGTATTCTGTGAGGTCGTACTTCCCCGGTCAATTCGTGCAACAACAAAAGCTGATGCATGGCTCTACCACTGTTAAAACATATATTAATATGCATATAATTACATATACATATATTAATTAAATGCCACGACAGCCGAGTGGTTGCGTGGTCGGAACTTCGAAACGAAAACTTAAGTACGAATTATATCGTTGGCTTAGATTCAACGACAGCGACGGTCTCTCCACTAGTCCCGTTGTACCAAAATATGTCTTCAGTGGAAGGTGGATCGAAAGGGCTTAATAATGATAGAGCATGAAGATATTTACATGGGCTGCGCAGAAAATCAGTGTTGTGTCTTTTGCTGGCATTACCGACAAGCAATGTCGGTAATGCCCGATACAATTTTTTCATTTCTATATTTTTATTATTCTACTATTCAGTTTATACTTCATAAGACAATTTCCAATTTGTTATTTAGAATCACTCTATTTTTTTATATTTGTCGTACAGAACAAAAAAAAAATAAGTATTCAAAGGAATACTTATTGCTTTTTTTTGTTCTGTTACAGTAAAAAAAGCAACTAATGAAGCGGGTTGCGGGATCGAAACTGCTTATGGCAAATTTTGTGTAATATTTATGGAATATGAATGTTTTTACTCGAGTCATGGATGTTTAAATGTACACGTACATGTGAATATTGTTCTATTTAAATATTTGTCAATGAAAACTTTGTACCAAATAGGCGTTACCAGTGTTTTATTTGGCGTTGTGGTATCGGCGTTAGGATATACCACCCCCCTTTCTTAGAGGATGTCGTATAAGTCGCCTCAAGCAAAACCAAAATATCATAAGCTATACATAGCGGGCGTAGCGTAGCGAAGCGGGCAAGTCACGTTAGCCGAGTGGTTGGGTGAAGGGTGTCCCATCCCTTGAACGAAGGCTTATTTACTCGAGACATGGATTATTATATAAATTAAATAAATAAAGAAATAAAGAATAAGTACATAAATAAATAAATAAATAAATTAATAAATTAAAAAAATTAATAAATAAATAAATAAGTAAATAAATAAATATCTTCTTAACGTACATTACTTTTTGGAAAAACCGATTGGTACGAGCCTATTAGAGGGATCAAACTCGACTCGATTTCCGATTTCTCAACCACGGCTATCGTGACTAGACTATTGTATCAAATTATTCATTTACTTTTCGAAAGTCAAGTCCTATACTGAAATTTCAAATTCATGAAAACATAAAACTACATCGCGTTGCGGCGAAAGCCAGCCACCGGCAAATCCTTTGCGCAAACGTCTCGCGCCGCGAGCCGGCACGCAGGCACCGCAGAGTGGGAGTTACGTGGCTTAAACTGTATTTGCATCGCCATTAGCCTAAACCTCGGGGGAGACGTCTGTAATGCTTTCATACATTACTTACATAAATGAAAAGAAAAGTAAAGAGATTTACATTCACGTGCGCAGGTTAGAAAACTCATAGAGACAAATGCAGTGAGCCCTAGATGCTGTTTTTGTTTTATTTGATTACTATTTTGCCTGCCGCCGTCTTCATGTCCAAGCCAACGATATAAATCGTACATAAGTTTTGAAATGATCCATTGATACGAGCCTTCCTGGGCCGATTTCATCGAAATCGGACTCGAGTCTCTTGACTCGAATTCCGATCACTTAACCACACGGCTATCATGACGCCTGAATGAACAAAATGATGAATTTGAAAGCAGCTATGCTTTTACAATGCACTTTTATTAACTTTTCAAGCACGGGGGCCAAGCTGTGCTTTTTTATTAAATGTTAAATATATATCTCATTAATGTAAGTATTTAAAATGGTAGCCAGTGGTGGTATCGGCTTCTGAACCGATGTTCTTTAGGTAGGTAACTATGGGAAATAACTTGACAATATCTATAGCTACTGACTGACAGCGTGATAATCATCTCGACATAAATAAAGACCAAAATAAACAGTCCGATGACGGGCAGCAGCATCTAAGGTGCAAGGTGTCTGTCTGCGGTAGCCAATCCGCAGATTTGTTTCTTTTTAATTATTTTTTAAAAAAGAATACGGGCGAATCCTAATAACATTACTATTATTTCTGTAAAGCACTCCATCTAAGCTGCAATGCTTGCGCCTGGAGTTGGTTTTAAAACAATAGTCTAATGCGGGCCCGAATCTGCGACGTTATACTAGTATTTCTCATCCCATTCCCTAAACCATTCAGCTATTGATGCTATTATGGCAAACCCTCCGAACGGAGAGACTTATGGATAAATGTATTTAAAATGAAACTTGCAAATAATAATATTGTCGCGATTAAACTTTTAACCTTTCAGCTCAGTCCAGAACGTGACTGCTTTAGCTCCGCCGCAGGCGACACGTTCATCCAATGAATTATCCGACCTCCCACTCTAACTAGACTGAGATTGTGATTTAATTTCTTAGTAAAAATTTAATGCTTTCGCTGATTTTGTATTCTTTTTTTATATATTTTTATATATTTTTTTTACGTTACCTCGATGTGATGGATTGAAATGCCACTATGCCTTATCAGTACGACACTATCACAAGTTAGCTCTTCACGTATCTCCCAATTAAAGGGTAGACAGACAGTGCGCGACAGTTTAGTTTTTTTGACAAATTTTTCATCGGAGCTTGTTTGGGACAACTTGACAAGTGGAAAGCTTATCGCCGGTTTCGTGTCCAAACCAATGGTAGTATACACAGACATATACTTCGATGGATAACAGGTATCATCTTGTGATTTTGTGATCGGACAAGGACCAATGGGTATTTTGAAGCGCAAGCAAGACAAAACCTAATGCTTTGCATAAGCGCCGATCTCATAAGGAGCTGAAAGAAAGTCCGCGGCCTTGTCGTTGGTGATGTTACCGCAATAGTCTTTGCAATGGAAAGTTATAGCGGGATTTTTTTTTATAGGAAAGGGAGGCAAACAAGCAGGTGGCTCACGTGATAGTTAGTGATTACCGCCGCCCATGAACAACCCGCAATACCAGAGGCATAGCAGATGCGTTGCCAGCCTTAGAGTGCCCCCCCCCCCCAGAATTGGGGGAGAGGGGCACTCTTTTGTATTGAGGTTATGATTGGTGTGAGGGCCTCCGGTTACCTACACTCACCAGACGAAACGCAGAAGTTTGTTAAACATCTACTTCAAGCCGGTATCCTGTGAGGTCGTGGTACTTCCCCGGTCGAGCCGGCCCATTCGTGCAACTTCAAAAGCTGTTGCGTGGCTCTACCACTTTACTAGTGAACAGTAAATTGTTTGAGAGATAAAATAGAATTAAATAGTCACGATAGCCGCCTAGCTTGGAGATCAGAATTCGAGTCAAGAGACCCGAGTGGTGGGGTCATACTAATGGGTTAAAAAATTATATAACTTATATTAATATCGTTGGCTTGTACATAAAGACGGTAACAGGCTCACAGACATAAACTGACACGGGTGGGATTCGAAGCCGCGACCTTTGCCGTGCCGTGGCTACACTCTTATATCCGAGCCACCGTGTCATACACGCGTCAGTTAAAATTTTAAATCTCTCTCTTTGATTTTTACGCCTGTTAAGTCGACGGGATATTTTTACTGTACATATTTTATTGAAATTTTCAGTATAATATATAAGTTAAACAACGCTTTTCACAATACAGGGGTAGACTGAGGTCTAGTCTAGACAATTAAGTCTCTTCGACCCACCTTTCACTGACAGGTGGTGAGCCCGTTGTCGTTATCATATCTAAGCCAATCATATAAATTGTACATAGGTCTTAGAAAACTCCATTGGTACGAGCTGGGATCGAACTCGGGTCTCCCGACTCGATACGTCATGATAACCGAGAGGTAGGGTGGTCGGAATTATACAACTATAATAGTTATAGGTACTAAATCAATCAACTCAGTCAAAATTCGAACCCGCAACTTCTATTATAAAAATTCAAAATATCCTCCTCCTGTCCCAAAAATTCCTTGTTATCTTCGGTGAGATTTTATTAGGTTGACATGACAGGTGATGAGTCCGTCGATGGGTGATCGAAACTCGAGTTTCGATCACCCAACCACTCCGCTATCTTGACTCCTAATTTCATTTGTTATCATTATTTGTTTCAGAGTACCTAATTTTATTGAAACAACCCACACGGGAGAGGCCTATGTGCAGTGGAATTTCATAGGTCACTATGTTGATGATGATAATACTTGGTTGAATGTGGGAGGATGTGATAAATGACGTATAAGAGAACTTATGATGATGAGTATTACTATATTCTATCTGGTACGTACTCCAGTCATGGATGATATATATACATTAAGACGGCGATGGACTTACCACATGTCATGTTGTCAAATAAGCTTCGCAGAAAGGTGGGACGAAAGAACTTTATTGTCTAGAGCTCTGTCTACCCCAGTTGTAGAAAAATTCGCGAAGATAAAAAAATACATACATTACAACCAAACGAACAAATATTAGTTAGCAGATATTATGGGATAACTAAAAAAATATATCTTCACGCAATTCCCAATACAGGGGTAGACAGAGGTCAAGTCTAGACAATTAAGTCCCTTTGACCCACCTTCCACCGAAGATATTTTCGGGACAACGTGACAGGTGGTGAGCCCGTCGCCGCCTTTGTGTCCAAGCCAACGATGAAATTCGTACATAAGTTTTTGAAAAACTCATTGGTACTGCCACATGGGGATCGAACTCGGGTCTCTCTACTCGAAATTCCCACCACCCAACAACTCGGCTATCGTGACTTTTATCGTGACTTTATGGGATACCTGATTTCAGAAAACGAAAATACGGTTTACTAAGAATACAGAAACTGGATTAAAGTGGTGTATACTAGAGCAATGATCTCCGAACTAGAAAATATGGATACATTGGCTCGTCTGTTCTCATAGAGCAGTTTGTTATTGCATGCATATTCTGGGACATGGATATTTGTAAAAGCTTAGCTATGGGTAGGTAATATTATGTAACTGCCAAATCTCAACTTTTAACCTTGGCGTATTCGAAACGACTCTTAAGACACAATTTTTTTGTTTTTAACAATCTTCACACCATTCCTAACACTGGGTAGACAGAGGTCTAGACGTTAGGTCTTTTCGACCCACCTTTCCACGAAGACGTTTTTTGTTTTATCGAATCTGTTTACGCGTTCACTTTGCATTGGAATTTATCATTAATAGTTTTCTTAAAATTTCTTATTAATAGTTTTCAAGCTACTAAACTGCAAAGGATACGGTGTGAACATCAATGGCGAATTCATCACTCACCTTCGGTTTGCCGATGACATAGTTCTGATGACAGGGTCGCTTGAGGAGCTTAGCACTATGCTCAATGACCTCAATAGCGTTTCTCAACGGGTTGGTCTTAAGATGAACATGGACAAGACTAAGGTCATGTTTAACGTCCATGTCAGACCAATGCCGGTTATTGTTGGGTACACTACGCTCGAAGTTGTTGACGAATACGTATATCTGAGACAAATAGTCAAACTAGGTAAGTCCAACTTCGATCCAGAGGTCAATCGGCGATTCCAACTCGGTTGGGCAGCGTTCGGGAAATTACGCCATATCTTCTCGTCAAGTATTCCTCAAAACCTTAAAAGCAAATTATACAACCAGTGCGTGTTGCCAGTGATGACCTACGGAACTGAGACATGGTCCTTCTCTGCTGGCCGGATGAGGAAGCTCAAAGTTGCTCAGCGGGCCATGGAGAGGGCTATGTAAGGTGTTTCTCTGCGTGACAGAATCCGCAACGATGATATCCACAGCAGAACTAGGGTAACCGACATAGCTATGAGGATTAGCACGCTGAAGTGACAATGGGCCGGCCACATAGCTCGTAGAACGGACAACCGTTGGGGAAGAAAAATTCTCGAGTGGCAGCCTCGTTCTGGTAAGCGCAGTGTTGGACGTCCCCCCACAAGATAGAGTGACGACCTGCACAACATTGCGGGAAGTCGATAGATGCAGGTGGCTCGGGATCGTTCTCTAAGTAAATCTTTGTGGGAGGCCTTTGTTCAGCAGTGGACTGTTGATAGGCTGTGAAGAAGAAAGAAGAAGAAGTTCTCTTAACATACATGATATTCAAACATACGTAACGGCCTGTAACGGATTATGCGATGCTCTAATTATAACATAAATCTTACTGTGCTGTTTCTGTTAAGCTTTGTCAAAATTCAAAAAAATCTTCATGCCATTCCCTGCACTATGGTGGACAGATGTCCTTTCGATTCACCTTTAACAGAAGACGTGCTTTGGTACCACGAGACAGATTGGTACCACAGACAGAGAGAGATCCGCAATTATGTCCAAGCCAGCGATATCGTATAGTCATGATAGAGAGCGACTGTAATTTCAAGCTGATGATGATGATATGATTCATTAAACTTTAGATCTGAGGGGTGACAAAGTGTATATTATAATCTTCTTTCGAAATGGTTTGCAGGTGTTTTGGTCTGCAGTAGCCACTTACAATCTAGAAGTTACAAATTGAGAGCTCGTTTTTGACCCTACTCCCATATAAAGAAGAGTTTCTAACACGCCAGTTATTAGAGGTTTAAGGACACCACAGAGTTTGTACGTCTCGAACCTCTCAGCTTTTTATAATGGAATGAACTCGGGCGTAAAGTGGCACAAAGCATATTCAATTACATAGAAAATTTCATGTGGCTGTCGGCGACAAAGGAAAGTAACATTAATTAAGAGACAGATACGAAAGACAAGTAACGAATTCTTCCTGTTGCAGGACTTGAGGTTTTATGAAGACAATTCTAACGTCATGTTATGATTGTGTTTTTTGTTTTATTGTTTATGGCCAGCAATTTTTACAGAATATTTTTTTTATCTTAGACAATTTTTAACACCGGGTTTATATCTTTCTGTTTTTTCACACGATCCTGTTTTGTTTTGTTTAATATGTGTGATTTATCGTCTATTTAGAACTTTCTTTTTTATACAAAAGCCTAGTCTTGCTATATAGTGCCGGGCGTAAGAATTTATCATTTCCTTCACGTTATACTTCACGATAGTCACGATAGCCGAGTGGTTGGGTGGTCGGAATTTCGAGTCAATAGACCCGAGTTCGATCCCCAGTTGGTAGGCTCGTACCAACGGGTTTTTCAAAAACTTATGTACGAATATCGTTGGCTTGGACATAAAGACGGCGACGGGC
Source organism: Sericinus montela (assembly GCA_029286605.1). Classification (NCBI taxonomy): domain Eukaryota; kingdom Metazoa; phylum Arthropoda; class Insecta; order Lepidoptera; family Papilionidae; genus Sericinus; species Sericinus montela. The sequence continues at coordinate 1,277,402 of JAGSMR010000050.1, forward strand.
TCACCACCTGTCTCGTTGTCCCGAAAATATCTTTGGTGGAAGGTGGGTCGAAGGGACTTAATTGTCTAGACTCGACCTCTGTCTACCCCTGTATTGGGAATGGCGTGAAGATATTTTTTTTCCTTCACGTTATGGTAAAGAGAGTCTAAGCCTTATAAATCATAATGGCCAATGTATCACATTAGGTTTGACCCACCGAACAGACGCCCCTAAAGTTATTCATTACAATTTTAAGTGTTAAAAAAATAAAGTAATAATGTAAAAATAAATAATTTAAACAAACCTTAGGCAGAAAGGGAGAAGTCTGCCAACAACACAAGATATTATCCTTTAACTTTGCTAATTATTTTTTCCTAATCCCAAAGAGTCCGGGTCCGCTTTTCCACTATTGTGAACAATTCCGGACACAAGCATTGCAGCTTATATGGAATGGTTAACAGAAACACTAGTTATGAATTCTAAGACATTACCAGAATTCTTTTAAAAATTCCTTTCTTAAAGAATGGTCAGACATCTGCCGCCACTCTGGTGGTACGAGTGTACATAAGCGTCCGTTGTCACTTACCATCACGTAAACTTGTCACATTCTCCTTTAAAAATTAGACAATCGGCGCTTTGCTTTGCGGTAGTACATAGATAGGAACAACATCACTTCAAATTCTAGGGAGTTATTCACTATTTGGGATATAATCCCAAAGTAAGCAGCTTAAGCACTTGTATTATGGAATCAGAAACTACGATGTTAGCACAAACATCCAGACACCAGTATGCAAGTATGAATATCTGAAATTGGGTATAATTTTAAATCTTTCATGTATTGTCTCCTACATGTTGTACGTTTATAGATACGACATTATTTTTGTTTTTGTCATTTATTCTTAACAACATATATATATATATATATATATATATATATATATATATATATATATATATATATATATATATATATATATATATATATATATATATATATATATATATATATAGTCTAGTCCGGTTAGCGCGGACTTGGCGCCTGATGGTGGCCCATCAGGCGCTAACTCCGCGCCAACCGGACGGCTTATTTGATTATAGAGATTTCTTTGTCGTTCTGTTTAATTTTATTTATCATTAAAAAGCTATTACTTATTAAAGTGGCAACATGTTGAAATTCTTCCGTGTGACTGAATGAGAATACTGGTGGTATATTTGACTTTCTCACTGTGGGTATCGTAAGAGGCGAATTAGAGGAAAGCCGTGAAAATTCACGTTTCGAAAAATACTAGACGAACATTTAGTTTGGCGATTATGGCAAACCCTTCCGTGGAGGCCTATTTCTGTGAACTTTTAAATGTCTTTGGTGGGATTTTGGGTGAAACATTTGAAATAAAAACTTATTTAGAATTATTTTAGTGTATTTTGTTGTTGAGGTGTGACGTTATTTTAAATTGTTATCCTTTGACACTATTTGAATGGATTTAATGTTGAATTCAAGGACTAGTACTTCAAAAATTTTTATAAATCAAAACAAATTATATATAATTTTAAACAACTTTTATATAATTTTGAGTCAATGGTCAAATTTAAGTAATCAACATGTTTCAAACGTGGGACGTAATTCTTTAAAATATAACATTATACTGATAATTGATATATTTCCCAATACAGGGGTGTTTAGAGGTCTATTCATTATACTCTTTGTGACCCAAATTTGACCGTGGGTAATTTTGGGACAACATGGAGGGTGGTGAGCCTGTGCCTGTCTTTTCATTCAAGCCGACGGAACAAGATTTTTACTTAGATATATATTTACACAAATAAATATTTACATATACATATATTAATTGAATGCCACGACAGCCGAGTGGTTGCGTGGTCGGAATTTCGAAACGAAAACTTAAGTACGAATTATATCGTTGGCTTAGATTCAAAGACAGCGACGGTCTCTTCACCAGTCCCTTTGTACCAAAATATGTCTTCAGTGGAAGGTGGATCGAAAGGACTTAATAATGATAGAGCATGAAGATATTTACATGGGCTGTGCAGAAAATCAGTTTTGCGTCTTTTGCTGGCATTACCGACAAGTAATGTCGGTAATGCCCGCAACAATTTTTTCATTTTTATATTTTTATTATTTTACTATTCAGTTTATACTTCATAAGACAATTTCTCAATTTGTTATTTAGAATCACTCTATTTTTTATATTTGTCGTCTTTGAATACTTATTGTTTTTTTGTTCTGTTAGAGTAAAAAAAGCAACTAATGAAGCGGGTTGCGGGATCGAAACTACTTATGGTAAATTTTGTGTAATATTTATGGAATATGAATATTTTACTTAATATTGTTCTATTTAATTATTTGTCAATGAAAATATTTTGTACCAAATAGGCGTTACCAGTGTTTTATTTGGCGTTGTGGTATCGGCGTTAGGGTATACCACCCTCCTTTCTTAGAGGATGTCATATAAGTCGCCTCAAGCAAAACCAAAATATCATAAGCTATACGTAGCGGGCGTAGCGTAGCGTAGCAGGCGAGTCACGATAGCCGAGTGGTTGGGAGAAGGGTGTCCCATCCTTTGAACGAAGGCTTATTTACTCGAGACATGGATTATTATATAAATTAAATAAATAAAAAATTAAGAAAAAATAAATAAATAAATAAGTAAATAAATAAATATCTTCTTAACGTATATTACTTTTTGGAAAAACCGATTGGTACGAGCCTATTAGAGGGATCAAACTCGACTCGATTTCTGATTACTCAACCACGGCTATCGTGACTAGACTATTGTATCAAATTATTCATTTACTATTCGAAAGTCAAGTCCTGTACTGAAATTTCAAATTCATGAAAACATAAAACTACATCGCGTTGCGGCGAAAGCCAGCCACCGGCAAATCCTTTGCGCAAACGTCTCGCGCCGCGAGCCGGCACGCAGGCACCGCAGAGTGGGAGTTACGTGGCTTAAACTGTATTTGCATCGCCATTAGCCTAAACCTCGGAGGAGACGTCTGTAATGCTTTCATACATTACTTGCATAAATGAAAAGAAAAGTAAAGAGATTTACATTCACGTGCGCAGGTTAGAAAACTCATAGAGAGAAATGCAGTGAACCCTAAATGCTGTTTTTGTTTTATTTGATTACTATTTTTTAATTCAAGCAGCCGGTTACCTGCTTGCTTAAGGTTAATATATAATATTTTAAGAAACAAATATCTAAAGTCCTTAATATCATAGTATAGACAATAAAGTTGTTTCGAATCACTTTTTTTCGAAGACTTTTTGGGACAACATGACATGTGGTGTGCCTGACGCCGTCTTCATGTCCAAGCCAACGATATAAATCGTACATAAGTTATGAAATTATCCATTGATACGAGCCTTCCTGGGCCGATTTCATCAAAATCGGACTCGAGTCTCTTGACTCGAATTCCGATCACTTAACCACACGGCTATCATGACGCCTGTATGAACAAAATGATGAATTTGAAAGCAGCTATGCTTTTACAATGCACTTTTATTAACTTTTCAAGCACGGGGGCCAAGCTGTGCTTTTTTATTAAATGTTAAATATATATCTCATCAATGTAAGTATTTAAAATGTTAGCCCGTGGTGGTATCGGCTTCTGAACCGATGTTCTTTTGGTAGGTAACTATGGGAAATAACTTGACAATATCTATAGCTACTGACTGACAGCGTGATAATCATCTCGACATAAATAAAGACCAAAATAACATTTTTATTGTAATTAAGTAATATTGAAATACAATTTAATACGGAAAAAATTATGTTAATATTTACAATACTTATTAACTAAAAACTATTATAATCGTAGAGCGCTACTCCTCGTGGCATAGTTCCAAGAACGCTGGCTGCATTTCCACGTTCAATGGCTAGACTTAACCGTTGAGCGAGAAAAGAAACACGGACCGATTGTCTCTACGGCAAATGGAACAAATATATAGTCTCCTTTCAAAGAATCATATTTACGCCATTTACCCGATTCAGCTGCCTCTGATGCCGCCCCGGCCATTATCGAAGTACCCTTGATATGAGAGGCCGCTCATATATCGACGCAAATTGCTTCCCACACAAGAGCTTTGCCTCTCTCCCAAGGGACTAAAGTCAAGCCGCCGGGTCTCTTACCATCCTCCTAAATATTCCACAAGGCTCTAAAACCGATGGAATATTTATGGAAACAAACCCTTCGGATGACCTTATTCAAGGAACCGTGACGAGATAGTCTGCCGGCACTTTTTGGCATGAAAGTCCGTGGAGGCCTAACTCGTCAACGTCGCTACCACAAGGACATCGATGTGGTTGACAAATCGATGCTCCCAATCGTATTCCTACAGCTATAAGTAAACTTTCGTTATCTAGTAATTTACCAAGGTTACTTAATTGTAAAGCATGTAGCCAGTAACTGGATTCCTTTGTCGAAACACCTAGAAAGCGGGCGCGGTCTCTGTCACAGTAAAAATTGTTCAGTAAGCATTTCTGCACATTCTGAACCAACGGGATATCCCACCGTTTTTGTGAGTTAGTTTCCAGTGGGATATCCTCGCCGGGACAGAGACGAAACCATGCTTCTCTTGCCTCGTTAGCAAAGGTCAAGTCCAAATCATTCTTAAGAATTTTACGTGACAAATCACGAACACTGTGTACGGAGGCAAGGAAAGCCGGCAGCGCAATATTTGAAACCTCTCTTATACCGATACCTCCAAATCTAACAGGCAAAGTAGATTGAGTCCAGCTAGATGAGACTAAAGATAAATTTAGAATTTTTCCAAAGCTATTTTGAGATTAAGGTCAATTTGTTTTAAAAATCAGAACATTTCCATGCTGGACTCGAGCGGAGTAAATAAGTAAATTTAGGAACAAGAACGCAATATTTTAAAATAGTAAGCGCTATATGAGAATTTAGAATATACAGTTTATTAACATGTTCTAAAAATTGATCAAATTTTACTTTGAAAAGAGGTTTCATACTCTCTATAAATAACGGCTCTCCAAGGAGGTAAAGAGAATCCGCCTCAGTTACTTTAATGCCAGGAGATATATTGTTAAAATTTTGAAACAAACTGTGACTATGAGAAGACAAACGGTCAGGAATAAAAAGTTCACATTTAGTATTACATATATTTAATTCAAGGCCAATGTTTTAAAATTTTGAATAATTTTTTGAAGGTCATTTTGCACGTCATCTGGTTTTCCTCCTAGGGTTCCGTCATCTAGGTACCAAACATTGAGTTTGGATTTCAACTTAATCTTAATCGGTTGAATTCCCAAACTAAACAATGCTGGGCCCAGTGGATCACCCTGCTGAACTCCGACGGCTGAGTCAATTAAATGATTTTCGTAAAATAAATTAGAGTTTTGAATGTAACATTGCCAAACGTAATGGTAAATTTCCGGGGTATGTTTCGCAACCTCCTTCAGCAGGGTTGATCTGTCGAGGGAGTTAAAGGCATTCCTAAGGTCAACTTTCAAGAGAACATCTGTTTGACAATTCGTTAAAAAAGTACTGAATGTACAGCTGCCTCACAACCTCCTCTGCTACCGAAGCCTAACTGAATAGGCTGAAATTTTGACTTTAGATCGGAGGTTATGTGCCTACATGCTAATTTAGAAGTTAAACGTCTAAAAGTGGAACCAACAGCTATAGGGCGGATACCATTATCTTTTTTTAAAGGCACATAACCTTGCTCCATATATGATTTTTTAATTATTTTTTTAAAAAAGAATACGGGCGAATCCTAACAACATTACTATTATTTCTGTAAAGCACTCCATCTAAGCTGCAATGCTTGCGTCTGGAGTTGATTTACAACAATAGTCTAATGCGGGCCCGAATCTGCGACGTTATACAAGTATTTCTCTTAGGGAATGGGATTCCCTAAACCATTAAGCTATTGATGCTATTATGGCAAACCCTCCGAACGGAGAGACTTATGTATAAATGTATTTAAAATGATGCTGAAAATAATAATATTGTCGCGATTAAACTTTTAACCTTTCAGCTCAGCCCAGAACGTGACTGCTTTAGCTCCGCCGCAGGCGACACGTTCATCCAATGAGTTATCTGACCTCCCACTCTAACTAGACCGAGATTGTGATTTAATTTCTTAGTAAAAGTTAAATGCTTTCGCTGACTTTGTATTCTTTGTAAATTTTTTATTGTTTGTATTGAACTACAGATTCGATAGCCGAGTGGTTGGGTGGTCGGAATTTCGAGTCAAGAGACCCGAGTTCGATACTCAAGTGGCCGCACCAATGGGTTTTTCTAAAAACCTATGTACAAATTATGTCGTTGGCTTGGTGGAAGGTGGGTCGAAGGGACTTAAATGTCTAGACTAGACCTATGTCTACCCCTGTATTGGGAATTGCGTGAAGATTTTAATTTTTTTTTATATTGAACTACAGATCCGCCGCTCCGCAAAGGGAGAGTGTAAACGGCTACATTTTTTTTACGTTACCTCGATGTGATGGATTGAAATGCCACTATGCCTAATCAGTACAACACTATCACAAGTTAGCTCTTCACGTATTTCCCAATTCAGGGGTAAACAGACAGTGCGGGACAGTTTAGTTTTTTTGACAAACTTTTCAGCGGAGCTTGTTTGGGACAACTTGACAAGTGGAAAGCTTATCGCCGGTTTCGTGTCCAAACCAATGGTAGTATACACAGACACATACTTCGATGGATAACAGGTATCATCTTGTGATTTTGTGATCGGACAAGGACCAATGGGTATTTTGAAGCGCAAGCAGGACAAAACCTAATGCTTTGCATAAGCGCCGATCTCATAAGGAGCTGAAAGAAAGTCCGCGGCGGTCGTTGGTGACGTAACCGCAATAGTTTTTGCGTTGGAAAGTTATTGTGGGATTTCTTTTTATAGGAAAGAGAGGCAAACTAGCAGGTGGCTCACGTGATAGTTAGTGATTACCGCCGCCCATGAACAACCCGCAATTCCAGAGGCATAGCAGATGCGTTGCCAGCCTTAGAGTGCCCACTTGGGGTGGGGAGAATGCGTGATGATAAAATATGTGATAGTGTTTTACTAACATGGCATGGTGTCGTTTCTGCACACGTCATTGCGGTAACGACTAAATACATAGTCGTGTTCGGTCTGTCTATGAAGTGGCGGATCTCTTATTCTTCTGATTCAATACAAACAATAACAAATTAACAAAGAATACAAAATCAGCGAAAGCATTAAACTGTTACTAAGAAATTAAACCACAATCTACCCATAGCTAAGATTTGAAAAATATCCTTATCACAGAATAATGCATGCAACAACAAACTGCTCTATGAGAACAGACGAGCCAATGTATGCATGCTTTCTAGTAAGGAGATCGTTGCTCTGGTGTACACCACTCTAATCCAGTTTCTGTATTCTTAGTAAACAGTGATATTTCATAAAATATATTTTATAATAGTTTTCTCGTTTCGTGAAATCAGTTATCATGTAATATTTAAACGAATATATATTCGTTTGGTTGTAATTAATGTATTTATTTCATAGAACTGGGGTAGATAGAGGTGTAGACAAATAGCTCCTTTTAATCCAGCTTTCTGCTAAGCTTATTTAAGTCAGCATGACAGGTAGTAACACCATCGCCATCTTTGTGTTTACACGAGCAATATACTTACACAGATATACATTTATAGAGGTATATGTACATATAAACATCCATGACTCGATTACAATCAATATAGTATATAGTACAATATTAATACTCATTACACAAATGTTCTCCGCCAGCGGGATCGAACCCGCAACCCTTAGTATCGAAGGCAGGGTATAAGCTATCATATTGTATTGTATAAACACAAAAGCTACTAAAATAACTGAATAATTATTTTACCTTTAGCTACATAATCAGCGACAAACATTTTAATTAAAAATAAACAATAGTTTAAAAAAACTAAAATACACGCTTTTTATAGAAAACCGGACTAAAAATAGAAAATAAATTTTAATAAGTTTAAATAAAGAATAGCGTTAAAAATTTCAATAAAAATAAATTAATCATAGTGTGAATAAAAAAATTATTAATTTTAAAAAAGCGTGGGGTGCTTTTTAAGGTATTATCCAAATGAAAATCACTCTACTCATATCTGCCAATAAAATATTTATAACTATTGACACCATGCACCCATCGCTTTTTTCTAAAACAAAATAGTTTATTCACACTATTATTAATTTATATTTATTGAAATTTTTAACGCTATTCTTTATTTAAATATGTTAAAATTTATTTTTTATTTTTTAATTCGGTTTTCTATAAAAAGCGTGTTTTTTTAGTTTTTTTTTTAAACTATTATTCGTTTTTCACTTTTTATTTTTTTATCAAATTAGTGTATTGTCATCGGTCCTCGATAAATCTACAAAGTTTGTACGAAATCGGGCTGTTTAAAGTGGGTCGAAACGCGCCCAAAGAGGTCGGTTACAGACATACATACATTCAAGTGAAGCTAATATAAAGCGTGTAAAATAGAGATAACTCAATATCCAATCAATCTATCTTCATGCATTTGCCAATCCTGGCATAGACAGATGCCGAGACTATTTTAACGTTTTGGCAAAGGAAAGGCAAAGAAACTGGTAGTAAGACTGTAGCCATCTTATTTTTCAAGCCAAAATTTAAATTTAAAAATTAAGTCACGATAGCCGAGTGGTTGGGTGGTCATCATTGGCTGGGACATCGTTGGCTGGGACATAAAGATGGCGACGGGCTCACCACCTCTCACGTTGTCCCGAAAATATCCTCGGTGGAAGGTGGGTCGAAGGGACTTAACTGTCTACACTAGACTTCTTTCTACCCCTGTATTGGGAATTGCGTGAAGATATTTATTTATATTTATTTATAACATTACAATATACTTACATTTAGCATAATTATAATGCAAAAAGCATTTGACCCTTATGCCAAAACATTAAAGAAGTTAAGTTTTCTAGTTGAGCTTCTGTATTTAAATTAGTTCAGTAAGCATTTCGCATAACGCTGGAGTTGCCACGGGCCTGCTTTGGGGGACCCGGTGTTTATTTCATATAACTTCGGCACAAGTTGCGAAATATTACGCGACACCACCAATTTAACAAATGTTAAGTTTGAACTTTGGCTTGGAACGTATTTATTATTCAGTAGCGTCCAATATACACATACATCTTAACAGATACAATATGAATACAAAAACTTGTTATGGGAGAACACTTTCCCATAATGAGAATTTACATGATTGCCATCTTTGCCAAACAGACTTATAAGAATGCATTTCTCGCCATCTGTTGGTGACTATTGACATTTTAAGGCACTGACAGGAAGAAACAAAATCAATGAATAACTGATTTGATTTGATAAGTACTAAGTTATTTATGTCAATCTTTTGTGATTACTTACAAAAAATTCCGCAAGGATTTAGGTCGAAATATTATAGTCAACTCAGATTATTGCCTTTTATTCAAAATATTCAATCAAAGTCCAAGCAGAATCGGTATCATGCGATGCCGGGGCAGGAAGCTGCTAAATAAATTAATCATTTTATAACTAAATCTTACGCCGAAACACAACTATACAATTCAAGTGGCAGCCTTAAAGACGACTTTATCACTAAAATGGATAAGGGCGTGCTTCGATGCAGTGGGCATGTTAAGCGAGTGAGTGAAGAATGAATGTTGAAGAAAATATATAGCGTAAAGTTATTAATAAAAGGGAGCGAATTAACTTTCAAAAACAATACGTCAGCAACATGCCTGAATGCACATGATGATAACAATACGTACGTTTCTACGAAATGTGAAATTGTAATACGAATTTGGTGACGACGAATTGGAATTCGTTCGTCGAATTTTTAATCAGAAGTTTGAAAATTCTGATTAAAAATCCGTTCTAAACAATTAAGTACTTTCGTTCCACGTTTCACCGAACACACTATTTGAAATAACATGACAGGTGGTGAGCCTGTCGCCATCTTAATGTCGCGAAGTCAACAAGCAGTATATTAATACTTCACGCAATTCCCAATACAGGGGTAGACAGAAGTGAAGTCTAGACAATTAAGTCCGTTGGACCCACCTTCCACCGAAGATATTTTCGGGACAACGTGACAGGTGGTGAACCCGTCGCCGTCTTTTATGTCCAAGCCCACGATGAAATTCGTACATAAGTTTTGAAAAACTCATTGGTACTGCCACTGCGAACTCGGGTTTCTCGACTCGAAATTCCGACCACCCAACAACTCGGCTATCGTGACTTTTTTTTAATACTAACATACATATTTACTTAAAAAAATTAATCAATACACATAAACGTCCATGACTCGAGTACAAACATTCATTTTCACTACACAAATGTTTGCAACTAGCCGGTACCGAACTTACAACCCTTTGTTTCAAAGTATGGTTCACTAACAACACGTATATCTGGTCGGGAGTCTTGTTAGAATTGTTTTTATTTACTTATGTATGTACATAACAGCCTGTTAGAGTCCACCGCAGGATCCAAACCTCTCCCATAAGGAGGATCTTCCATAATCACCACGCTTTGGTGGCAACTCACACTTCAGATGCTGCTATAAATCTGCGGTCTAATTATTTTGGTCTGGTATTTTAAGGTATCCCGCCATCTGTCGGCTGCCAAAACGATTCAAGGTTCCATGAGTTGCCTTTTACGACACCCACGACAAGATTTTTTTTTATCTTTAAGTAAACAAATTCACGTTAATTGTCTTACTAACCAGGCTTTTAAATCCGTGTCAATTTCATTTGCGGAATGCGAGGGACTCTCGATTGGTGCTCCAATGTGGAATATTTAAAAATAATTGCTCTACGGAATATAGAGCGCGGTAAATTGGAATTGTAATTCATTAGATTCCGAATCAATAAAACCGTAATACCTAATGGTTACTGACGGGGAATAATATATTCGCAATTAGTATCAAGTTGATGAAGCATTTTTAATTGATTTTTATGTCATGCTGGACTTTTTGTTTTGAAATGTAAATGTAAATAGACATGAACGATAACCGTTGGAAAAAAAGATGCCCGTGTGACAACCTAGTATAAACAAACGCAGTGTCAGACGGCGCCCCACGAGATGGCGTGATGATATAGACAGATGACGATTGACGATATATTGTCTATAGATAGTTCAGTTCTCAAAATAAATAATAATCACTCAGACCCAAGGCTGCCGGTGTTCTACACCACTTCATTTGTATTGACCAGTCCGGGAATCGAAGCTTGTACCTCAGAGCTCGTGACAGCATGAAGAAAGCCACCTAGCCACGGAGTCACCTCAGAATCCTAAAAGTATCCGTTGACATTTTAAATCTCTCTTTCGTTGTCTCAAAAAATTTCTTCCGCGATAGGTCGAAAGGACTTAATTGTTGACTTGACTTAATTAGACCTCTGTTTACCCCAGTATTGGGAATAGCATGTTTTTTTGCTTCACCGCGTCTGATATGTATTAATGGTTGTCTGGAAGAAATCGCTTTGAGCGATAGGGCCGCCCATTGCGCTACCATTTATGTTTAGACTGTTTGTCATATTATCTTTTTTTATTGTGTACAATAAAGTGTACTCTCCCTCTCTCTCTCTCTCTCTCTCTCTCTCTCTGTCCCTCTTGCGCCGCATCACAAGGATCACTAATCCGATGAGTAAGTCTCGTATTCGTCAGATTTAGAAGCATCCTAAAAATATGTTTATAACTGTAATCTATTTACTTTTGTGGATTATTCTTTTTATTTTTATAATGAAGTTATAATAAAGTCGCTTATAATAACGATACTTTTTTATTATAATAACTACACTGCAAAATTTTACCTTAAGTATGTAATGAACAATAATGATAAAATTGAAAGAAACTAAAGAGATATACATAGATATGTATATCTACTTGGTGATAATTGGTGGTCTGTTAGAGTATGTAAGTACCTTATTCTGATTAGATCTGTTAGTAAGCGCCTTAACTATTGTCTTACTGTTTGCGATTCTAAATAAATAAATATTGATATTGCAATATTTTTAACAATACCAAACCAATAGCTTCCAAATAACCAGACAATCGACATCGATAAATCAGAACAGATATCTCGGAACGCCCCATCACTACTGTTAACAAAGAGCCGGTGATTTGTATCTGAAAATGTTGTTTTTGATTCCCCATAGAGCACGGCTGGGATTATAGTGTCCTTATTGCTTTCGCGATTTATACTGTTTTTATTTCAACGGGTTCTTGTTGGGACATAGTATGTCTGAGATGTCCGAGAGAATCGAATTACAATAAATCGTCTCGTCCCCTATAAAAGCATTCAATTACTTATCGGGGAATATTTGCTTAGGTAGTTCACCATTTTATATTCCAACATGGATATAAAACTTAATGTCAACACATATTTTATTTTTATTTACATTATTTTGCGACATGATGATGTTATCAGTCAGGGATACTCATCCTAACTTACCTGTCCGGTAGTTGTGGTATGGTATACGGGTATGCGACCCCGGCTTCCCTAGCTATTACTGTCCTATCCCTTGCCTTCCTGGGCGGTAATATCCTACCTTTCCTAATTCCCACCTTAACTTACCAATCTTCCTTTTCTCACAACCTATACTTCCCTTTCCTTACTCCTATTCTCTCCGCCAATCCAACGTCTGCCGTGCGGATGGATGCATGGCTAGGGGCAAGCCTAGTCGTTAGCGTGCCACACTGCCCTGGGACCGGGCGACCCAGAATTAGGCTAGCCTTACCCTGGCATGCGGGGCTCTGCTGGGGTGGACAAACCTTTCCCTTGCTACTCGTGGGAACGCAATGGTGAATTTTACTTACCAAAATGGCGGCGATGTGGTTCGCCACCCATCACGTCTCGTTTCTCGCGGGGCGAAAAGCGGTCCATGGAGAGCCGCTTCGCTACGTTGAATGTAAGAGGAGGAATGGATGGTAAGGTAGATGAAGTATGTCAGATGATGGACGAACGATGTATAGATATCCTGTGCGTGAACGAAACCAAGAGGAAAGGATGTGACACCACGGTTCATGGTCCCTACACGGCATACTGGTCGGGAGTCCCCCAAACCAGCCGAGGCTGTCAGGGAGTTGGTGTGATTCTTTCCTCTCGAATAGTTGAATGTGTGATAGAGCATGAATGTGTAAGCCCAAGACTCCTCTGGGTTAGGTTAAAAGTTGGACTCACCCGCTTGTTTATCCTTGGGGTTTATGCACCGACGGATCTGCGGGGTGGGTCATTAAAAGCCCAAAAAGAGAGAGAGGAATTTTGGGATAGCATGAGAGAGGTCTTGAATAAATGCGGAGAAAATGAACGGATCGTGATGTTAGGGGACTTTAATGGGTGGGTTGGAGTAAAGCGTGATGGGTATGAAGGAGTACTGGGTACATTTGGGGACGAGAGAGTGAACAAAATGGGAGAAGCCTACTTGAAGTATGCTTGGAATGGAATCTGTGCGTGGCCAATACAATGTTTGATCACAAAAGATCCATTTGTATACAAGAATTGAGGGTGAGTCTAAGTATAATTGATTTTGTTATTGTGGATCAAAGATTGAGGAAGAACCTGCTAGACACTCGAGCATACCGCGGTGTAGGCCTTGACACAGACCACTTCCTGGTCATAGCCCGAATACATGGCATCTTTAAACGGTGGCGACACCGAGGAGCCGAGCCTACGAGTGTTTTGGACAGAATAAAAGTGGAAAATCTACAAGAAAAGATAAGAAAGACGAGTATGTAGAGAAACTGATAGAAAGTTTTAAAGGCATAGAAGAGATATGTGTGATTGAAGATTTGTGGGAGACATTTAAGAAAGGAGTCGTGAATGTTGCTGTTGAGGTATGCGGAGTAGCTAAACGGAGGAAAGGAAGAAAGAAGTATAATGTGTGGATGGATAAAGATGTACAAAAGGCTGTGCAAGAAAAGAAGAAAGCGTGGTTGGATTGGTTAGCAACAAAAGCTAACCAAAAACTTCAAAAGGCGACGAATGACGAGATAAAGGAAGCGAGAAAGAAGTATAAAAGATTCAAATCAGCTGCGAAAGATGTTGTGACTAGAAAGAAAGAAGAACAAAAGGATGATTTTGATAGGAGGCTCACTGAAGATTTCCAGTCAAACATCAAGTTTTCTGGAAATCCGTCAATACAGCCAGAGGAAAAACCTCTACCTCGGAGCTGAATACAATCAGGAGTCAAGATGGGAGCATTATAAAAGGAGAAGAATATGTGTTAAAGAGATGGAAAGAGTATTTTGAATGTTTATTTGAAAGAGAGGAAGTGCAGGTACAACACCCGGCACCTTCCATGGTTAATATAAATGTTGATGACAGTGAGATAAGCGTGGATGAAATAGTAAAAGCGTTGAAAAGTATGAGATTTGGTAAGGCTGCCGGATATGATAGGATTACCGTCGAGATGCTGAGGACTGGACAGGGCTTAGTGGCTAGTCAGCTGTACCGCCTTTTCAATATGTGCTGGCAAAATGGGCAAGTACCGGGAGACTGGTGCAAAGCCGTAATCGTGCCATTATATAAGGGAAAGGGGTCACGGCAGGACTGCGTAAATTACCGCGGTATAAGCCTTCTCAGCGTCGTCGGTAAATTGTATGCGAAAGTGTTGATTGAAAGGGTTGTGAATGAAACGGACGAAAAAGTATGGGATGCACAAGCGGGATTTAGAAAGGGAATGGGGTGTACGGATCAGGTCTTTTCCTTGCGGTGCATAGCCGAAAAGTGTCTGGCTAAAAACCAGAAGGTCTATTGCACGTTCGTGGATTTAGAAAAGGCCTATGATAGAGTGGTGAGGAATGAATTGTGGTCAGCATTGTCCGTGAAAGGTGTCAGCAGTATCCTCATACGAGCATTGCAATCTCTTTATAGGGATTCCTGTGCTTGTGTAAGGATAAACGGGGCGTACACTGAATGGTTTAATATCGAAAAAGGTGTTAGACAGGGATGTGTAGCGTCACCGTGGCTGTTTAATCTGTTTATGGACAATTGCTTGACAGATTTAAAAGAGAATGAAAGTGGGTTGAGAATGAATGAGTTACTCGTCAAATGTTTTCTCTATGCTGATGATCAAGTATTACTTGCGTCTTCAGCCGAGGAGATGCAGGATATGGTAACTGCTATGAGTGAAGATTTTGTTAGGAAGGGATGAAGATGAATGTAAAGAAGACGAAAGTAATGGTGTTTGAAAGAGATGAGGTCATGACAGACTGCAATATAGTGATTGAACAAATTGAACAGGTGAATGAGTTTGTGTATCTGGGTTCAAAGTTCACAAGAGATGGAAAGTGTGAGAGTGATATTGAAAGAAGAGTGAATGCAGGAAACATGGTGAATGGAGCTTTGCACTCCTTTATGAGCAGTCGGATGGTGTCTAACAAGGCTCGTTTGGCTGTGCATAGGGGAGTTTTGGTTCCGACACTCATGTACGGAAGTGAAAGTTGGGTATGGCAGAAGAAACATGAAAGCAGAGTAAATGCAGTTGAGATGAGAGCATTAAGAAGTATGTTAGGAGTTAAACTGAGCGACAGGATAAGGAATGGTGAAATAAGGAAACGTTGTGGTCTGAAAGAAGATGTAGTGACTAAAATTGAGAAAGGTATGCTGACATGGTTTGGCCATGTCGAGAGAATGAATTGACGATTGACGAAAAAGCATATAAGGCGAGTGTGAATGGAAGTGTAGGAAGGGGAAGACCTAGGCGGACGTTTCAAGACCAAATCAGGGACGTCCTGAAAAAAGGCCAGGTCAAGAGTACCCTGAATCGAAGAGAATGTATGAAGGGAATAATGAAAGTGGACGAAGCGAAACAAGTATGTAAGGATCGTAGCAAGTGGAAAGAAGTGGTCTCTGCCTACCCTACGGGAAAGAGGCGTGATGATATGTATGTATGTATGTATGATGATGTTATTAAGCCGAGTTTTAGCTTATAAACTTAATGGGGTTTTGTAACCGACTTTACTACTAAAAGAGTGGAAATTATAATCTTTTCTTTTTGAATTCGATTGATTTTATATGCCATGTAGTTTATGAACAGATCTTTTTGACACTCGTGTATAAAATCAAGTAAATATTAGTGATTTGTTGTCCATGCCTTAAAATTGTTCCCAAGTAAGTGTCGTCTCTATAATGTCCAGCAATAAGATATTTCAATGCAGGCCAATCCCATAAGGGAGGGTTTCCCATGATCGGGATTGGCGATCAGTACTAGACACATTGCACCATAGGAGCTGATCGGCGCCTTTCTACTGAATGGCAAAAGCCAAAAAAAAAATCTTTGATTTCTCCATGATGATCTCTATTGCCGAGTGGCGTACACACCGGTTTTCATGGTGGCGCCAGCTCTGAGGTCCCGGGATCGATTCCCGGTCGGGTAAATGTATAAAATACTTTTTCTCGGATCTGGTGTTTGTTTTACTAATTCCATAATGCAATTGCTTAAGCTGTTTATTTTAATTATCAATTTTTATTCCGGAATATTATTCCCGATTAGTCGATTTAGTCCCTACGTACTCGTATGAATGTAAATATTGGTTCGTTAGCACACGGCTCTGCAGAGCATTGCTATTTGAACGAAAGTCAAGCAAAATTCAACCTGAAGTTCGAGTGTTAAGACCCTAAATAATGTTTCAATATCCCGCTAACCGTGTCTTGTTAGGAGTCAATTGACAATAGCAAAAGAAATACTAGTTGTTCTAGAAACGAAAATAATGTTTACAAGTAATATAAAGAAAGCAAAAAGCTACCTTAGATATAAATAAAAAAGCAGTAATACATATCAGACGCGGTGAAGCAAAAAGAAAACACGCTATTCTCTATATACTGGGGTAAACAGAGGTCTTGACAATTAAACACTTTCGACCTTTCGGAGAAGATAATTTTTGAGACAACGTAATAGGTGGTAAGCATATCGCCGTCCAAGCCAATGATATAAATCGTTCATAAATTTTAGTAAACCCGTTGCCTACCACCTGGGTATCGGTCTCGGGTCGCTTGAGTCGAATTCCGATAACCTAATTATTCGGTTATTGTGAAATTTTCTGCCTATTACCTGTCAGCGTAACTTTAAAAATAAAATAAATATCTTCACGCAATTCCCAAGACAGTGGTAGACATAGGTTCTTCCACCGAAGATATTTAGAGTGAAAAATGTTTTTACGGTATTGTATTATGTTGTATATCGTGTTATGTATTTTAAAATACTTCCTTTCCTTAAACAAAATTCTTATTTCATTCTTATAGTCTTAAAAGCCTTGTTATTAATAACCGTTTAAGGTTATTACCGTGTGTGAGAGAAAATGTTTCGCCAAATTACGATTCTGACTTACGTCTTTCTTCTTTCTAAATTATCAATTTCTTCGTTAATGTCTAGGTATCCGACTATTGTTGAACCTCCTCTCTATTCTCAGTATGTCCGCTCGTACCAATGGTTTTTTTTATAACTTATGTTCTATTTATACCGTAGGCTTAGGTATAGAGATGGCGATAGGCTCATCTTAAGTTGAAAGGTATCTGGTATGATGATCGCTAATTCCAGATGACAATCGTGGCGGCTGTGGCATATCCTGACTAACGGGAGAGGTCATTATCATGCAGTGAACGTTTGCATGGAGTTATGTATGTATGCATAAATGAGGGTTAAAAGCCGGCTTTTTTAAATTAAAAACTCACGTTTCAATCAATCGTTGTATGTACCGGCTAGTTTCGGACCCGTTGGAGGTCCTTTATCTGAGTGCGTGGGATGAGTACAGAGATTGTTTAATAATGTCTCTCGAGAGTTTTAATAATTTAAACGATTTTGTCGATGGCTTGGACATATAGACGGCAACAGTCTCTCCACCTACAACTTTGTCTCAAAAATGTCTTCTGTAAAAGGTGGGTCTTAATTGTTTAGACCTCTGTCTACCCCAGTATTAGGAACGGCGAGACGATATTTATTTATATTTTTTAGATATCGATTTATTTTTCTTCTCGAGGGTGCGTTAATATGTTATTAGTGACAAGCAAATGGCGGGAAATGAAGTAGATTATTAAAGGAACTACTCGTCTTAGGTGTACTGCAATCATCCTTGCAGAACCTGTGCAATACAATCATCCATTCAATACCTTTGCAAGGATGATTGCAGATGATAATATCCTCCTTAAAAATCTGCTTGGAAAGCGCTGCAATCATGCAAATTGATACGAAGGTCTTGTCCAATAATGAGTTCGTAAATTCCTATTGTATCTGTTATAATGTATATGGGTGCTGGACGCTACTCAATAATAAATTCGTTCCAAGCCAAAGTTCAAAGTTAACATTTGTTAAATTGCTGCTGCCGCGGAATATTTCGCAACTTGTGCCGAAGTTTGACAAGCGTATATAAAATAAACAACGGGTCCCCCAACGGTCCATCGGTACAATCATACAAGTCCGTCGGTGTTTCTATATCCAAGTCAACAATATAATGCGTCCTTAAATTAAAAAAAAAACCCTTTGATACGAGGTACGACATTTTTTCGTGATAATATGCCAGGTGGTAAGTCTGTTGCTTCCTTCAAGCACAAGTAAACTAAAAAACAATATATTAATCATATCACACAACCACTTGACTATCGTAACATTTGACCTCGTTTCTATTATTGTGGTCTAGACAATTAAGTCAGAAAGAAACTTTTCACTGAAGCTTATTTCGGACAACGTGACAGGGCGAGCGTGTCGTTATATTCGATAAAAAATAAATTTAGGAAAGTTATGTCATGAGATGATACTGAACTTCCTCACCGAAAGAGGCCTTAACTTCTTAAACTAAAACCAACATCCAGCATTAAGTCAATGCATAACTAACTTAAAAAGTTCCACGACGGAAAACAATTTACTGCGGCAGTGTTAATTGTTTGCTGCCTTTAAGCAAACTTTAATCGAAGTAAATCTGTATTAAACTAGTTTTTGCGTCGGCATACAGGGTGTATGCCGGTCTGGATCTTTCAACTGAACTGTTGTCTAAGTTCTCTTATACGTCATATATCACACCCACCCACATTCACACAAGTATAATACTATTATTATCATCAACATAGTGACCTATGAAATTCCACTGCACATAGGCCTCTCCCGTGTGGGTTGTTTCAATAAAATTAGGTACTCTAACAAATGAATTAGGAGTCAAGATAGCGGAGTGGTTGTGTGATCGAAACTCGAGTCAAGAGCGAGATCGACCACCACTAGGTTAAGCTTGTATTAATAGTTTTTTTTTTTTCAAAAAGTTATGTACGATTTATATTGTTGACTTGGATATAAAGATGACGACGAGTTCTCAAAAAGAGTCTGCTTTAGAAGGTGGGTCGACTGGTGGGACTTGGTTATATGTATATATCTTTCTTTACGGGAGAGCGCTATGTCGCTGTGGATTTTATCATGCCGTATACATCTTTTGAATAACACGAGTTATCAAAAAAAATCTTCACGCAATTCCCAATACAGGGGTAGACAGAGGTCAAGTCTAGAAAATTAAGTCCCTTTGACCCACCTTCCACCGAAGATATTTTCGGGACAACGTGACAGGGCGAGCGTGTCGTTATATTCGATGAAAAATAAATTTAGGAAAGTTATACCATGAGATGATACTGAATTCCCTCACCGAAAGAGGCCTTAACTTCTTAAACTAAAACCAACACCCAGCATTAAGTCAACGCATAACTAACTTAAAAAGTTCCGCGACGGAAAACAATTTACTGCGGCAGTGTAAATTGTTTGCTACCTTTAAACAAACTTTAATCGAAGTAAATCTGAATTAAACTAGTTTTTGCGTCGGCATACAGGGTGTATGCCGGTCTGGATCTTTCAACTGAACTGTTGTCTAAGTTCTCTTATACGTCATATATCACACCCACCCACATTCACACAAGTATAATACTATTATCATCATTAACATAGTGACCTATGAAATTCCACTGCACATAGGCCTCTCCCGTGTGGGTTGTTTCAATAAAATTAGGTACTCTAACAAATGAATTAGGAGTCAAGATAGCGGAGTGGTTGGGTGATCGAAACTCGAGTCAAGAGCGAGATCGACCACCACTAGGTTAAGCTTGTATAATAGTTTTTTTTTTCAAAAAGTTATGTACGATTTATATTGTTGACTTGGATATAAAGATGACGACGAGTTCTCAAAAAGAGTCTGCTTTAGAAGGTGGGTCGACTGGTGGGACTTGGTTATATGTATATATCTTTCTTTACGGGAGAGCGCTATGTCGCTGTGGATTTTATCATGCCGTATACATCTTTTGAATAACACGAGTTATCAAAAAAAATCTTCACGCAATTCCCAATACAGGGGTAGACAGAGGTCAAGTCTAGAAAATTAAGTCCCTTTGCCCCACCTTCCACCGAAGATATTTTCGGTAGTTATCAAAGTAAATATTTATCTAACCAGGTTTGCATAAAATTTATTGAACAGTGCTTTGTTTGTGGTGCAAGCGTGTGTGTGGGCCGCACACGCGTCGCATAAATTAAGCAAGCTGCAGATCTGTATGCGGAATGAGATGCTGTGAAACAATGCATTCGAATTTTAGTCATATTATGTTCTGTACTGAGACAATGGTTTACATTACTGTGTTGAATAGAGACCAGTTAGTGGTTGGAAAATATATCTACCGAAAAAAGTAAATAAGTAATCATCTCAAAATAAGTTATAAAAAATATGTTACAGACATTCTCAATTCTAAGGTAGATAAAGATCTACATAATTAAGCACCTAGATTTTTTTTGGGACAACGTAACAGGTGGTGAGCCTACCGCTGTCTTTATGTCCAAGCTAACGATGTAAACCGTACATGTGTTTTTTAAACAAAAGCATACAACCTTGGGAATCGAAATCAAGTCTTTTGACTCGAATTCCGATCACCCAACTACTAGCCTATCGTGATTTAAATTTACTTTAAATTTAAATTACTGTATTAGGAATGGGGTGATGATACTTTTTAAAGTAGTCACGTCAAGCAACACTAGAGAAGAATGAAGAAATAAACATGAAGGATGAAGGGACAACTTCATATTCATTGTTCTTATGCCAAAGTTAGTAATACAAAGCACTTGTGTCATGGAATGAAAAAGAATCTATCACGGAGGTCGTCAAACCTTGTACAATATACTGTCGAGCTCCGTGGTCGAGTGGCGTACACGGTTTTCATGGTGTCGCCAGCTCTGTGGTCTGGGGTTTGATTCCCGTTCGGGTCAATGTAGAAAACACTTTTTCCACATTATCTCGGGTCTGGGGGTTTATTGTACCTTCGTTGTTTCTGGTTTTATAATACAAGTACTTAAGCTTTTTCTTTTGAATGAGAGCAATATACGTGATGTCCCTATCTATGTATGTGTTTATTTATTATGTAGTAAAATATTTGTTTCTACGAAGGCACCTTCAGGAAATTTTATTCGGTAAAAATTTTTATATTTAATTCTGCGTAGAACTAAACCCTACTCAAGACATACACAGCCGAAACCGCTTTACGGTTGGTGGTCTCTACTTTTTACTCCTTCAAAGCGGACATTTATCCCGGAAGCTTTGCGCTCGTCTTGCTTTTTATAATGCTTTGAGTACAGATTTTTAATTTATTTCCAGAACTTTCTAAGCTTCGCGAGTATTACAGAATATATTTATTCTGCTCCCAAACATTGTGTAATGTATACAAATGTGTGTATATCGGTTCTTGAAAGACAACGTCGAATAGGCAAACGCTGTGTAGGATGAACCTCCACAGGATGGCGACTGCCAGTACAATGTTGCGAGGAGTCGCTGGATACTGTTGCCACCGGATCGTTCTGTGTCGCAATTCTGGGGGAGGCCTGTTCAGCCGAAGACTTCACATATGGTATAATGGTGATGATGATGACGAATATGCAATATTCTGTATGAAAGTCCGTTCCCATGGGTACTTTGGGATATATTTATATTTAACATGTATATATAATACATTATAGGCTGCTTTTTAATCCGTGCCGATCCTGCGGAAAGAACCCGGGAACTCCAATTATTTTAAAAGGTATTCCTATTTTGTAAGTAATTGTATTTAGTGGTGCGCCGCATCGCAAAGGATCGCTAATCCGATGGATAAGTCTCTCTGCTGACTAAAGCTGAGGTTTGGGAGAATTGTACGTGTTACATTAAACGATTCTCGATTCCTGTGTTCACAGAGGTTCTGGATTAAATAAATACTAAAGTAGTGGTACTAAAAAAATCACGCCATTCTCTCAATACAGGGGTAGATAGAGGTCTAGACATTTAAGTCCTTTCGACCCACCTTACTCCGAAGATATTTTGAAACAACGCGACAGGTGGTGAATCCGTTGTCGATGTCCAAGCTAACGATTTAAATTGTATATGAGTTTTTGAAAAAACCCATTGGTACGAAGACGTACGAGAACGGTGGAGACGAGCCTGCCACCTGAGGTTCGAACTCGGCACCCAATCACTCCGCTATTGTGACTTATTGTAATTGGGATACGATATTAGCACTTTCGGATATTGACATCACCATAAATTGAATTTATAAATATCCAGATACAATTTATAAAATACTATTACAATTTATAAAAATTGAATTTATAAAAATCGATTAGGTATTGATTACCGCGAATTACTTAACGGAATAACAGCTTAACATAAATACATATATACTTTAGAAGTCCACTGCAGGACATTGACATGTCCTATAAGCGACGTTTTGGCTAAATCGACAAGCAATCAGGTGGTAAGGTGAGTCTATCGCCGGATCTATATATTAATTTTTCCAAATCAATAATATTCTTATAACGGGAATTGAACACGCTTTGTTGAGCGAGCTTGAAGATTTTCACTACCAACTAAGCTATCGGGTCATGATGAAAAGACAAATAATTCCTTGCACGCTATAATATTGAATGATACATAGTAACATCGTTATGTATTCAAAGACTGTCATCCTATATATAGGCAGTAGACACGTCAGAAGCCTGAATGACTACAGATAATAAATTGGCGGCAATTTGCCGATCCACGCCGTCAGCTACAGCCTACCTAAGTATAGATTGAAAACACAGTGAAATGTTTATCATCGATAAATTATGAATCGATTTTTTGAGCTATTGAAAGAAAGAAAGGAAGAGATTGTATTGCTTTTGTTAAAAGGTAAAATAACTCTATATCTCTAAAGTAACGACTCTGTATACCAACAAACGTAATAACTACTACTTTATAAATAATCCTTAATAGTTTTCTGGGAAGGCGGGCTAAAAGAAATTAATTGTGTATACCTATGTCTACTCCACTATTAGAAATATGCGTGAAGACATTTGTTTAGAATGAAGGACCTTGTACCTGAAGGACCTGAGTAAAATGGCCATCGACTATTGTATTATAATTCCAAATATTACATCGGTTTTGCTTATAAAATATTTTTTTATTCATGCAGTTTACGGATAATGTTTATGTTAAACAAAATGTCTAAAAAATCTTGACATAAATTTATATTTATTATATTATTTTTATAATGTTCTTTGTTATTTCTATGTCTGCTCTATACCAAGGTTGTCTGGAAGAAATTGTTTTTTTTTAGTAAATATTTTATTTTACCTTTTGTACTATTTTGTTGTTACTTACACTTATTTTTAATGTGAAAATAAAATAAACATATGGCGCCGCATTTATCCGATTTGGACGCACCGTAAAAAGAAGTTTATAATTGTAACCTAAAACATGTAGTAAAACATGTATTTTTTTAAAGGGAAGGGAGGCAAACGTGCAGGTGGCTCACGTGATGATAAGTGATACCGCCGCCCATGAACATCCGCAATACCAGAGGCATAGCAGATGCGTTGCCGGCCTTTGAGAAAGGTATAGGCTCTTTCCTTAAGGTCCCTAAGTCGTATCGGTCCAGATAAACCGCTGACGGTAGCACATTCCATAAAGTACAAGTGCGTGGCAGGAAATTCCGCCAAAATTCCGCGAAAAACGCACACGTATAAATGTTAAAATGTTACAATGTTTAAATGTTTTCGATTTATCTGTTTTTTTCTATAATAAATTTATTACGTCTATCGGGTTTATGCATGCTGTAGTCGCTTATAATTGTACCGACACTTAATTTTTGATTTGTAAAATTTTACTTTAACTATGTAATGAACAGTGACGTATTTGAAAGAAGCGACTTTGACTACACCGTAAGGGACTGTGCGAGAAAAGAAGTAAGGGGCGCGATAGCCTCACAGAATGTCAATTTCTTCTAGTCTTTGGTGCAATGTCGGAGGAAAGAACTTATTTGTCTAAATCTCTGTCTATTCCAGTATTGAGAATATGCGTGAAGATATTTACTTCTTTACATTTTTATTTTCTGTTTTCTGTTTATAACAATTTTATTTTTTGTTCAACAAATTATTTATTATTCATTAATTTATAAATAAACAACAGATTAAAAATCTACTGCAACTCCCTTAAACTTAAAACCTTAAAACTAAGGTTCTGGTATATGAAAGGAACGAAGTAACAATGAAGTGTGAAATATGGGTACATCAGGAATGTCTAGAACAAGTGAATGAAATTGTATACGTGTATACTTGGGGAGTGCTTTTAGCCGGGATGGAATAGTTGATATAGATATGGACTGGCGAATCAAGGTCAACGGTGCCCTGACTGCGTTAGTCCAAAGGAAAAATGCACGCTTTGCGATACATAACGCAGTGCTGGTACCGACTTTGTTATCAGCAGCGACACTCTGCGTACACGACTACAATTTTTTTACCTTATCTCGATGTCATTGAATGAAATGCCATTATGCCTTATCAGTACGCAACTATCTCATGTTAGATCTTCACGCATTTTCCATTTCCGGGGTAGGCAGACAGAGCAGGTCAGTTTAGTCTTTTCGACAAACTTTTCATCGGAGCTTATTTGGGACAACTTGACAAGCGGAAAGCTTATCGGCGTCGAAGTGTCTAAACCACCGGTTAATATAAAAATATTTAAATAAATATATTAACAAGTTATAATACTCATTTTTATATTCCATATTTCCAAAACGGTCTGTAAAAAAGTCTGTAAATGTTTACTGAATTTTGCTCTGGTATTTTTGAACGAAGTAATTTTTTATAAAAAAAAGTCACAATAGGCGAGTGGTTGGATGGTCGGAATTTCGAGTCGAGAGGCCCGAGTTCGATCCCCAGGTGGCAGGGTTTTGGGTTGACCAATGGGTTTTTCAAAAACTTATGTACGAATTAAATCGTTGGCTTGGTCATAAAGACGGCGACAGGCTCACCACCCGTCACTTTGTCCCGAAAATATCTTCGGTGGAAGGTGGGTCGAAAGGACTTAATTGTCTAGACTAGACCTCTATCTACCCCTGTATTGCGAATTGCGTGAAGATATTTATATATATTTTTTTGTTTTGTGTCCCGTAATCCTTAAATTTCTACACTGTTTCAAACTTATCTCATTTAGTGTCGGGGCTGGCTGTTTTTGGTACCTCCGTTATTTCTGATTCTATGATACAAGTATTTTAGCTAGTTACTTTGGGATCAGTGCAATATAATACGTGATTTTGTCTACATTCTATTAAATTTTTAATTATTATTAAGCATAGACAAGTTTATATTTGGTATCTGAATATATTGTTGTTTACAACCCGAGTAGAACGTACGTGAACGTGAACATGCAAGCCCCATGCAGTGTGGAGCGCAAGACGACCCCTAATACTTTGGATAAACGCCGATCTCGTAGGGAGTTAAAAGAAAGGCCGCGGTGGTGTCGTTGATAATTTATCCGTTTTGGCTTTGGTAGTGTTCGAGTTAAATTACCGGAAAGTAAGAGAATTAAATCCGTTTGAAAGATTTAATAGAACCTAGAGCTGGTTGCGACTTTGCCAGAGATTTAACTCTTGAAATTATTTTTCTAAAATAAAAGTAGCCTCAGTTACTTCTTATAACACCAGCTATCTGCCACTGAAAGCAACGTTAAAATCAACTCAGCAATTTTAGAGATTCTAGAGATTAGAGGTTATTGGGACAACCGGACAGACAGAGAATTATGTAAATAAATGTCTTTATGTAAATACCATATATACGTGCATATGCATTAAATGAAAAGCTGTTGATTGGGAATTAAAAAAAGACATTTAAATTTTATTTACATGATTAAGTTCTAACCCTAATGAATTACTTGTAGTGTAGGACTTGTAATCATTGATGAGCTCTGTGGTCGAGTGATGTTTACACTGTTTTTCAAGGTGTCGCTAGCTTAGAGGTTACGAGTGTCATGTGGGACTTGTAACCTTTATAGAGACTCATTGTCGATTGAATCAGTGAAAAGAATTTCAGTATGAAGAAGCTCTACTTTTGCATTTCATCGTGATTAGGTAGCCAAAGGTTCGAAATTCATATTCATATTCGAAATTCATATTCCCATCCCCTCTAATCCGTCTCCTTTCTGAATCAATTTAATAAAGGCAAGGAACTCATCTATGTGTACATAGGCTTTGTTAGCCGCTCCTCACCATCTTAACTGAATACTCGTCTTAATTTTTTTTATCTTCACGCTTTTTCCTGGAATCAGGGTGGACAGAGGTCTACATAATTACGTATTTTCGTTCCACCTTTCACCCTAGAGCAGTGTTAGACTCAGGTCTGCGGCGGTGTTCTCACCTTTAAGCAAAGTTTATTAAATTATTCCTTAGATTAATTTTGAATTAAACTAAATTTTACGTTCACATACACAGTCCTTGAATTAAGAGGCTGAAGATCTTCCAAATGGACTGTTGTCTTAGGTTACTAATACATCATATGAAATACTCACACATACGCACAAAAGCATAATACTATATTCATCACCATCACAACGACCTGTAAAATTCCACTGCACATAAACCTCTCTCATATGGGACAGTTTCAATACAATTAGGCACTCTGACAAATAAAATTAGGAGACACGATAGCGGAATGTTTTTGTGATCGAGACTCGAGTCAAGGTCGAGTTCAATCTGTAGTTGGTAGGCTCGAAACCAATGAGTTTCTTTATAAACTCAAGTTCTATTTATATCCTTGGCTTGGACGGCTGTAGATAAAGACGGCGACCAGCACACCACCTGTCACTATGTCCCAAAAAAGTGTCTTCGGTGGAAGGTGGGTCGAAGAGACTTGGGTATATGTATATATCTTTCGCAGTGTATTTTAGTAATTTGACATATGACATAATATGACATAATCTTTTGAATAACACGAGTTATCAAAGTAAATATTTACCTAACCAGGTTTGCATAAAATTAACCAGGTTACATAATTAAGTTTTTCGATCCATCTTTCACCGAAGACATTTTTTTGGACAACATAACAGATGGTGAGCCTATCGCTGTCTTTATGTCAAGCTAACGATATAAATCGTACATATGTTTTTTTTTAAAAAACGAAAACCTTTGATATGGGCATTACTTGGGAATCGAACGCGGGTCTTTAGACTCAAAACACCTAAATTAGTAGTAAATTATGGTAAGTATAGCTCATTTTGAGCATCAATACAGAAGAATGAAGAAATAGACATGTACATATGACATATTAATTGTCTCTTACCTAAAAAAAGCCACGATAGCCGAGTGGTTAGATGGCCGGAATTTCGAGTCAAAACACTCAAGTTCGATCCCCAGGTGGCAGGCTCGTACCAATCAATGGGTTTTTGCAAAAACTTATGTACGAATTATATAGTTGGCTTGGACATAAAGACGGCGACGGGCTTACCACCTGTCCCGAAAATATCTTCGGAGGAAGGTGGGTCGAAGGGATTTAATTATCTAGACAAGACCTCTGTCTACGTCTGTATTGCGAATTGCGTGAAGATATTTAAATATTTTTTTTATTTTGCCCATGGGTTTTTCAAAACTTGTATACGATATATATTTGGCTTGGATATAACGTCGACGACATACTCATTACTGGCCCCGTCGTCCCAAAAATGTCATCGGTGAAAGTTGGGTCGAAAGGATTTAATTGTTAAGTCCTCTATCTACCGCTGTGTTGAGAATGGCGTGATGATATTTTTTTATCTCGAGGTAATTACCAAAAGCACCTGTGTTATGGAATGAAAAAGAACCCGAGAACTCAGAACTGGCGATAACATAAAAAAAACTGGAGTATACGCCTCTCAATCACGAAGATCGTCAAACGTCGTTCAATTTACCGACAATCTCCGTGGACGAGTGACGTACACAGATTTTCATGGGGTCGCCAGCTCTGAGGTCTCAGTTTTGATTCCCGTTCGGGTCAATGAAGAAAAAACTTTTTCTACATTTTCTCGACTCTGTGGGTGTGGAAGTCGGGTGCAACCTGGTTGTTTTGTGATTTCACAATACAAGTGCTAAAGCTGCTTACTTTGGCAACAGAGCAATGTCTGTGATGTTGTCCCTATCTATGTATGTATGTATTTATTATACAGCAAAATCTTTATTTCTAGGAAGGCGATTTCAGAAAATTTTATTCTGTACATATTGTAATATTTAATTCTGCGTAGAACTAAAACCTACTCAAGATGTACTAAGCTGAAATCGCTTTACGGTTCGTGGTCTCTACTTTTTACTCGTTCAAAGTGGACATTTATCCCGGAAGCTTTGCGCTCTTCTTGCTTTTTATAATGCTTTGAGTACAGAGTTTTAATTTATTTCCAGAACTTTCTAAGCTTTGGTGTGTATTGCGGAATATTTTTATTCTGCTCCCAAACATCGCAAACATTGTGTAATGTATACGAATGTGTGTATATGTCGGTTCTTGAAAGAGAACCTCGAATAGGCAAACGCTGTGTAGGATGAACCTCCACAGGATGGTTTAAGGTGCGGACTGCGAAACATGAGGTCGCAGGTTCGGGCACGCCATTCGACTATTGTCGTAACTCCAAACTACTCCAGAGTCAAACATTGCAGCTCAGTTGGAGTGGTTAAAAGGAATACTAGTAATGTTATTTGAGATCGCAAGTATTAATTCTTAAAATAACAAATCGTGCTAAGTAAAGAAATGCAAAATAAAGTAATGCCCTATGGTTAAATGGTATGACCACTCCCTTTCATCCCATGGGTGCCGTAAGAGACGACTAAGGGAAAAGCCTTGAAAATTCATTTGGTTACCGACATGTGTGAAATATCAGAGAAAATTTTAATACACCGATAATGGGCAGCAGCGTCTTAGATGCGAGATAGTAAGATCGCCAATCCGCTTTTCAAGCGTAGCATCTCTATCTATTTTTTAATCAAAATAGTTGAAGTAGTTAGTTAGGTATAGACAAATTTAGTTTCGACACACATTTCACCGGAGCTGATTCAACACAATGGTGGTGGTGGTGAGCTTATAGCTTACGATATAATATACTTACATAGATATGTATTTTTATAAATAAATATTTATATACAATTACGAGTACATACATATTTTTAAATCTTCACGGAATATCGCCTGCTGGCGTAGGCAGAGGTCTACAAAATAAAGTAATTTTGACATTTCACCGAAGCTTATATGGAACTACGTGACAGACGGTGAGCCTATCCGGTCATTTGTATTCTGTCTTTTAAATAAAATAAATTATTACTAACACGATTCGATCTCGTAACACTTAGGTTCGAAGATTTCACCATTAAGTGGGCTATCGGGTTGTCATGTTTAAACAAATAATTTCTTGCACGCTATAATATCGAATACTGCTTATTATGATCATTACGTATTCAGGGACTGTCTCCTATATAAAGGCAGTAGACACGTCTGAAGCGTGAATGGCTACAGATAATAAATTGGCGATAATTTGCCTATTCGCTCCGTCAGTTACAGCCTACCTGAGTAAAGGTTGAGGACACAGTAATATGTTTGTGACCGTTTTTTTTTTAATCAATTTTATTAGGTATTACTTTTGCTAAAAGGCAAAATTACTCTATATCTCAAAAGTAACGTTATATATCTAGCAACTTTATTAAGCAAGTAAATTAATACATAAAATGTTTTCTTCATTACGAACAATAAGATGGGTATATTTTCTTTGATTCCAAAGCATGTAGCATACACTTGAGTTACAGTTTAAATTATTAAATGTTAATGAATTTATTTTAATTAATTAGTAATACATAACACAATACATAGAATAGAGATAGAAAGATAGAGACAACTTCACATACATTGCTCTGATTCCAAAGTAAGTAGTATAAGTACTAAATACTTGTGTTACGGAGGCGGAAACAATGATGGTCCCACCACCACGCTGAGCCGAGGTAATGTAAAAAAAGTGTTTTTCTTCATTGACCCGACAGGAAATCGAACCTGTGACCTCGAAAAGGGTCGAAAGAAATTAAGTGTCTAGACTCTAGACCTATCTATTCTAGTATTAGGAATATGTGTGAAATTATTTATTTAGAATAAAAGATAAAATGTCATCGAGGATTGTATAATATTACATAGGTTTTGTTTTGAAAGGATTTCTTTTAGTTGACAAATAAAGTTTATGTAAAACAAAATATCTAAAAACTTATTGACATAAATTAATATTCATTATATTATTTTTATGATATTCTTTATTATTTCTATGTCTGCTCTGTACCAAGGTTGTCTGGAAGGAATTGCTTTTTAGTAAAAAGACCGCCTTTTGTACTATTTTTTGTTACTTGCGCTTATTATTTATGTGTAAATAAAATAAATATAAATAGATGGCGCCGTATTCATCAGATTTAGAAGCATCCTAAAAAGATGTTTATAACTGTAATCTAAAACATGTGGTAAAACATGTATAAATTTTTCTTTTGTGGATTATTCTTTTTATTTTTATAATGAAGTTATAATAAAGTCGCTTATAATAACGATACTTTTTTATTATAATAACTACACTGCAAAATTTTACCTTAAGTATGTAATGAACAATAATGATAAAATTGAAAGAAACTAAAGAGATATACATAGATATGTATATCTACTTGGTGATAATTGGTGGTCTGTTAGAGTATGTAAGTACCTTATTCTGATTAGATCTGTTAGTAAGCGCCTTAACTATTGTCTTACTGTTTGCGATTCTAAATAAATAAATATTGATATTGCAATATTTTTAACAATACCAAACCAATAGCTTCCAAATAACCAGACAATCGACATCGATAAATCAGAACAGATATCTCGGAACGCCCCATCACTACTGTTAACAAAGAGCCGGTGATTTGTATCTGAAAATGTTGTTTTTGATTCCCCATAGAGCACGGCTGGGATTATGGTGTCCTTATTGCTTTCGCGATTTAAACTGTTTTCATTTGAACGGGTTCTTGTTGGGACATAGTATGTCTGAGATGTCCGAGAGAATCGAATTATAATAAATCGTCTCGTCCCCTATACTGTTATTTCAATTACTTATCGGGTAATATTTGCTTAGCTAGTTCACCCTTTTATATTCCAACATCGATATAAAACTTAATGTCAACACATATTTTATTTTTATTTCCATTATTTTGTGACATGATGATGTTATTAAGCCGAGTTTAAGCTTATAAACTTAATGGGGTTTTGTAACCGTCTTTACTACTAAAAGAGTGGAAATTATAATCTTTTCTTTTTGAATTCGATTGATTTTATATGCCATTTAGTTTATGAACAGATCTTTTTGACACTCGTGTATAAAATCAAGTAATTATTAGTGATTTGTTTTCCATGCTTAAGAATTGTTCTCAAGTAAGCCTCGTCTATATAATGTCCAGCAATAAGATATTTCAATGCAGGACTTAGGCCAATCCTAAAAGGGTGGGTTTCCCATGATCGGGATTGGCGATCAGTACTAGACACATTGCACCATAGGAGCTGATGCCCGGCGCCGGTCTATTGAATTTTTGCCAGGTATCTTTCTTTACGATTTCTCCACGATGATCTCAATGGATGAGTGGCATACACACCGGTTTTCATGGTGTCGCCAGCACTGAGGTCCCGGGATCGATTCCCGGTCGGGATAATGTATAAAATATTTTTTCTCGGATTTCAGGCAACCTCAGGATTTTACCAAAATGAAAACAATTAATGGGTAGGATGTACATATAACATGACTCAGGAAGCAATTTCTTCCAGGCAACCTCAGGAATTTACCAAAAAGAAAACAATTAATGGGTAGGATGTACATATAACATGACAAAAAACATGCCTTTTATAAGTAATCATTAGGGCAAAGGGAAATATGAGAGGAAAAGAAATATTGTCATAGAGAGGAGTTAGAGGGAGTGAGATAATATTCTTTGACTTATTTGTATGTATGTTAGTATTAAAAAAAAGTCACGATACGACGATTGTTGGGTGGTCGGAATATCGAGTCGAGAGACCCGAGTTCGATCCCCAGGTGGCAGTACCAATGAGTTTTTCAAAAACTTATGTACGAATTTCATCGTTGGCTTGGACATAAAAGACGGCGACGGGCTCACCACCTGTCACGTTGTCCCGAAAATATCATCGGTGGAAGGTGGGTCAAATGGACTTAATTGATGAATCTAGACTTGACTTCTGTCTACCCCTATATTGGGAATGGCGTGAAGTATTAATATACAGCTCGTTGACTTCGCGACATTAAGATGGCGACAGGCTCACCACCTGTCATGTTATTTCAAATAGTGTGTTCGGTGAAACGTGGATCGAAAGTACTTAATTGTTTAGAACGAATTTTTAATCAGAATTTTCAAACTTCTGATTAAAAATTCGACGAACGAATTCCAATTCGTCGTCACCAAATTCGTATTACAATTTCACATTTCGTAGAAACGTACGTATTGTTATCATCATGTGCATTCAGGGATGTTGCTGACGTATTATTTTTGAAAGTTAATTCGCTCCCTTTTATTATTAACTTTTCGCTATATATTTTCTTCACCATTCGGTCTTCAATCATTCGCTGAACATGCCCACAGCATCGAAGCAAGCCCTTATCTATTTTAGTGATAAAATCATCTTTTAAAGCTGCCACTTGAATTGTATAGTTATGTTTCGGCGTAAGATTTAATTATAAAAATGATTAATTTATTTACCAGCTTCCTGCCCCGGCATCGCATGATACTGATTCTACTTGGACTTTGATTGAATATTTTGATTAAAAAGCAATAATCTGAGTTGACTATAATATTTCTACATAAATCCTTGCGGAATTTTATGTGAGTAATCACAAAAGATATACATAAATAACTTAGTACTTATCAAATCAAATCAGTTATTCATCGATTTTGTTTCTTCCTGTCAGTGCCTTAAAATGTCAGTAGTCACCAACAGATGGCGAGAAATGGATTCTTACAAATCTGCTTGGTAAGCATGGCAATCATGTAAATTCTCATTACGGGAAAGTGTTCTCCTATAACGAGTTTTTGTATTCCTAGTGTATCTGTTAGGATATATGTGTATGCTGGACGATACTGAATAGTAAATACGTTCCAAGCCAAAGTTCAAACTTAACATTTGTTAAATTGGTGCTGTCGCGTAATATTTCGCAACTTGTGCCGAAAGCCAAAGCAGGCCCGTGGCAACTCCAGCGTTATGCGTAATGCTTACTGTACTAATTTAAATACAGAAAGTCAACTAGAAAACTGAACTTCTTAAATGTTTTGCCATAATGGTTAAATGCTTTTTGCATTGTAATTATGCTAAATGTAACTTTATTGTAATGTTGGCTTGAAAAATAAGATGGCTACAGTCTTACTACCGGTTTCTTTGCCTCAAATAAGCGTTGGTGAAAGTTGGATCCAAAACGTTAAAATTTTCTCGGCATCTGTCTATGCCAGGATTGGCAAATGCAATGAATGCATGAAGATAGATTGATTGGATATTGAGTTATCTCTATTTTACACGCTTTATATTAGCTTCACTTGAATGTATGTATGTTTGTAACCGACTTCTTTGGGCGCGATTTCGACCCACTTTAAACAGCCAGATTTCGTAGAAACTTTGTAGACTTATCGAGGACCGATGACAATACACTAATTTGATAAAAAAAAAGTTAAAAACGAATAATAGTTAAAAAAAACTAAAAAAACACGCTTTTTATAGAAAACCGAACTAAAAAATAAAAAATAAATTTTAACATATTGAAATAAAGAATAGCGTTAAAAATTTCAATAAATATAAATTAATAATAGTGTGAATAAACTATTTTGTTTTGAAAAAAGCGTGGGGTGCATGGTGTCTATAGTTATAAATATTTTATTAGCAGATATGAGTAGGGTGATTTTCATTTTGATAATACCTTAAAAAGCACCCCACGCTTTTTAAAATCAAATAATTTATTTTATTCAATTAAATAATAGTTTATTAATTTATATTTTTTGAAATTTTTAACGCTATTCTTTATTTACATATGTTAAAATTTATTTTTTATCCGGTTTTCTATTAAAAGCGTAATTTTTAGTTTTTTTAAACTATTATTTATTTTTAATTAAAATGTTTGTCGCTGATTATGTAGCTACAGGTAAAAGTATAATTCAATTATTTTAGTAGCATTTGTGTTTATACTATACAATGTGATAGCTTTTTAGTGACCCTGCCTTCGATATTAAGGGTTGCGGGTTCGATCCCACTGGCGGAGAAAATTTGTGTAATGAGTATTGATATTATACTATATACTATATTGCTTGTACTCGAGTCATGGATGTCTATAGTACATATACCTTCACACAATTCCCAGTGCCCATATAGATGGTTATTCATACACGATCAATTTGCATTGGAATTTATTATTAATGTATCTCTTAACTTGCATGATATTCATACATTCATAAGGACTTGTGCGATCCTCTAATTCAAAAATCTTTGTTTTTTTATGTTAAGGTTTGGAGCTTTTAGCTTTGTTGCAAAAATACCTTAACGGCATTCTTTATACTGGGGTAGACAATGGTACT
Organism: Sericinus montela; assembly: GCA_029286605.1. Classification (NCBI taxonomy): domain Eukaryota; kingdom Metazoa; phylum Arthropoda; class Insecta; order Lepidoptera; family Papilionidae; genus Sericinus; species Sericinus montela. The sequence goes on from JAGSMR010000050.1 coordinate 1,312,274, forward strand.
TTCGTCTCACCTTTCACCGAAGATATCTTTTTTAATACCACGTGAGAAGGGGCGAGCCCTTCTCCGCAATTATATCCAGGCCAGTGATATAAATCTTACTAACGTTTTGGAATTATGAGGTTCGATTCGGATCTCTTGAACCCGAGTTCGATACCTAGGTGGTAAGTAATTTATAGAGAGCAATTATAGTTTCTGGCGATCATAGCCATTCATTCGGTTCTGAGTCATTCTACCTCAGTTCTGAGGGGTGACAATGTGTATGTTATAATCTTCTTTAGAAATGGTTTGAAGGTGTTTCCTTCTGTCATAGTCACTTAAAATCAGCTGGAGCTACAAGTGTGAGCTCATTTTGACCTACCTCTCATAAAATAAGAGTTTCTGTCGTGCCTGTTAAAAGAGGTTTATTAGATTTAAAGACACCACAGAATTTCAGCGTTTCAAGACGTAACCGCTCAGATTTTAAAAATGGTATGAACTTGGGCGTAAAGTGGCACAAATCTCGCAGTCGGCGAAAAAGGAAAGTAACATTAATTAAAAGACAGATACGAAAGACAAATAACGAATTCTTCCTGTTGGCGGACTTGAGGTTTTATGAAGACAATTTGAAACGTCATGTTATGATTGTGTTTCTTTTTAAATATGTCTGTTTTATTGTTTATGGCCAGTATTTTTTTAAGAATATTTCTTTATCATTTTAGACAATTTGTAACACCCGGTTCATATCATTCTGTTTCTTTCACAAGATTCTGTTTCGTTTTGTTTAATCAGTTTGTTTTATTTAGAACTTTTTTTAAAATGAAAGCCTTATTTTTCTATGGTGGTTATAGTAAAGAGAGTTTAAGCATTGTATAATAAATCATAATGGCCAATGTATCACATTAGGTTTGACCCTCCGAACACACGCCTCTAAAGTTGTTCATAACAATTTTAAGTGTAAAAAAAATTAAGTAATAATTTAAACAAAGCTTAGGCAGAAAGGAAGTAGTATGTTCTTATGCCGACACCAAAAGATATCCTTTAATTTTGCTAATTCTTTTTTCCTAATCCCAAAGAGTCCGTGTCCGCCATTCCACTATTGTGAACGGACACAAGCATTGCAGCCTATTTGGAATGGTTAACAGGAACACTAGTAATGAATTCTAAGACATTGCTGGGATTCTTTGAAAAATTCCTGTCTTAAAGAAAGGTCAGACGTTTGCCGCCACTCTGGTTGTACATGTGTACGTAAGTGTCACTTGTCACTTACCATTGAAGTAAATTTGCCAATTTTTCTTTAAAAACTAGGGCAATCAGCGCCTTGCTTTGCGGTGGTACATACATTTATACATACATAGATATGATAACATCACTTCAAATTCTATAATCCCAAAGTAAGCAGCTAAAGCACTTGTATTATGGAGTTATAAATAACGATAATAGCACAAACTCCCAGACGCTAGAAAATGTAGAAAAAGTGATTTCTACATTGAACCGACCGGGAATCAAACTCGGAACCACAAAGCTGACGACACTCTGAAAAACGGGGTGTACGCCACTCGTCCAGGGAGATCGGCGTCAATAGATAATATAGAATTTTCTTTAACGACTGTTTGGCAAAGTAGATGTCTATGTCACCAACAGCTACCATAAATAGCTGGTCTATATACAAAATGTCACTCGTCCTGTACATTCATTCAGTTCACTCGTGTCACTTTAACGTAGACAAGTTAATTAAAGCGCTGTTACAAATGGCCACAATCAAGCGCTAAGTCCGCGATAATGGGATGGCTTATTTGATTATAGAATTTTCTTTCCCGTTCTGATTTATTTCCCGTTCTGGTTTAACTAATTATCTATTAAAGTGGCAACCATTTTTTCTTTGTGAAGGCATGAGAATATTGGTATAGGCCGTCGCTGTCTTTAAATCTAAGCCAACGATATAAATCATACATAACTATTTGAAAAAACCCATAGGTACGAGCCTGCCGCTTGGGGATCGAATTCTTAACTCGAATTCCGATTATTCTATCCCGAATTTCGATCACTCAACTTCGGCTATCGTGACTGTACTAGACTAGAGTGTGTATCAAATTATTCATTTACTTTTCGAAAGTCAAGTCCTATACTGAAATTTCAAATTCATGAAAACATAAAACTACATCGCATTACGGCGAAAGCCAGACACCGGCAAATCCTTTGCGCAAACGTCTCGCGCCGCGAGCCGGCACGCAGGCACCGCGGAGTGGGAGTTACGTGGCTTAAACTGTATTTGCATCGCCATTAGACTAAACGTCGGAGGAGACGTCTGTAATGCTTTCATATATTACTTGCATAAATGAAAAGAAAAGTAAAGACATTTACATTCACGTGCACAGGTTAGAAAACTCATAGAGAAAATGCAGTGAGACATAGATGATGCTGTTTTTGTTTCATTTGGATTACTACTTTTTTAGTTTTAATACTGTAATAAAAGGAATTTTGTCCAAATTTATTTAAAATGAAACTGCAAATAATAACATTGTCGCGATTAAACTTTTAACCTTTCAGCTCAGCCCCAGAACGTGACTGCTTTAGCTCCGCCGCAGGCGACACGTTCATCCAATGAAATAGATACATACATATATAAAGGGCTGGTAGGGCAGCAGGTATCTACACGGATCTCTCTTTTTCTAGCTACTCTGCTCTCCGTCCGGATCTACTAAATTTCTGGTATTTTTGAGGTGGTTTACTAGTCATCGGTTGGTGGACTGGCAGTTTCTAACCTTTTCTTACATGTAACGAATTAATTAAAAAAAAATCTTCGCGCTAGTCCTAATATTGGGATAGACAGAGATCTAGGCAATTAAATTCTGGAGACCGTTCTTTTTTGCAAATTATGGAGGAAATGGGCAGTGGATGGTTCAGCAGTGGACTCTTGATAGGCTGTAATGGAACGAAGAAAGTTATGTGTTAAGGGTTAAATTTTAATTAATTACTGCGCTTTATGTATGCGAACTTCATGGTTAGTGTAGGAAAACGTTGGAATTACCTGCTTCTTTTATAATATTATTTTTTTATGGGATTAGGGAGAAAAATTAGCTAACCGTCCATCTAATGGTAAGTTTTTCAAAACAAGGTTATAGATGCGTTATCATCCCTGAGGATTAAGATGGAAAGTCTAATAACACATGATTACACTGGCTCTTTATTGGCTCCCTCCAAACCGGAACAATGGTCTATAAGAGTGTAGTATTGATTCAAAACTCGCAAAAATATTCATACTATGTTTAGATTCGACGACCTGATAGCCTTGTCGGTAGTGCCTATCCTGCCTTCGAAGCTTAGGGTTATGGACGATTCCCGAGTGGGTAAAAAACACTTTTTCTATTTTGTCTCAGGCTACCTTTTGTGATACTTTAGTTGTTGCCGATTCCATAACACAAGTGCTTTCGCCACTTACTTTGGGACCAGTGAAATATAATATGTGATGTTGTCTACATTCTATTAAAAAAGGTATTTTGACAAAGAATAACCAATGAATATGAAATGACATCCATAGACGAGTTTATATTTCGGAATATATTAAATAATACAAGTAGTCTACCGTAATTAAAATGCAAGCCCCATGCAGTGTGGAGCACAAGACGACCCCTAATGCTTTGAATAAACGCCGATCTCGTAGGGAGCTAAAAGAAAGGCCACGGTGGTGTCGTTGGTAATTTATCCGTTTTGGCTTTGATAGTGTTCGAGTTAAATTACCGGAAAGTTATTGGGGAATTAAATCCGTTTTAAAGATTTAATAGAACCTAGAGCTGGTCGCGACTTTGCCAGGGATTTAACTCTTGAAATATATTTTTTAAAATAAAAGTAGTCTCAGTTACTTCTTATAACATCAGCTATCTGCCACTGAAAGCCACGTTAAAATCAACTCAGCTATTTTAGAGATTCTAGAGATTAGAGATTATTGGAACAACCGGACAGACAGAGAATTATTAAAAAATGTCTTTATGTAAATACCATATATACTTGCATATGCATTAAATGAAAAGCTGTTGATTTGGAATTACAAATAGACATTTCAATTTCATTAACATGATTAAGTTACAACCTTAATGAATTACTTGTAGTGTAGGACTTGTAATCATTGATGAGCTCTGTGGTCGAGTGATGTTTACAAGGTTTTTCAAGGTGTCGCTAGCTCCGAAGTTACGAGTGTCATGTGGGACTTGTAATCTTTATAGAGACTCATTGTCGAGTGAATCAGTGAAAAGTAGAATTTCGGTATGAAGAAGCTCTACTTCTGCATTTCATCGTGATTAGGTAGCCAAAGGTCCATATTCGAAATTCATATTCCCATCCCCTCTAATCCGTATCCTTTCTGAATCAATTTAATAAAGGCAAGCAAACCATCTATGTGTACATAGGCTTTGTTAGCCGCTCCTCACCATCTTACCTGAATTTCGTCTTAATTATTTTTATCTTCACGCTTTTTCCTGGAATCAGGGTGGACAGAGGTGTACATAATTAAGTCTTTTCGTTCCACCTTTCACCCTAGAGCAGTGTTAGACTCAGGTCTGTACAATTATGTCATATTTGGGACACAAACACAACAACAACAAATTCCCATTTAAAAAGTACCCTTTACCCTTACCAAACCCGAAAGAGACCTTCTTAAACTAAAACCAACTTCCAGCGTTAAGTCTATGCATAACTAACTTAGAAAGTTCCGTGACGGAAAACAACTTACTGCGGCGGTGTTCTCACCTTTAAGCAAAGTTTATTAAATTATTCCTTAGATTAATTTTGAATTAAACTAAATTTTACGTTCACATACACAGTCCTTGAATTAAGAGGCTGAAGATCTTCCAAATGGACTGTTGTCTTAGGTTACTAATACATCATATGAAATACTCACACATACGCACAAAAGCATAATACTATATTCATCACCATCACAACGACCTGTAAAATTCCACAGCACATAAACCTCTCTCATATGGGACAGTTTCAATACAATTAGGCACCAGAGTGCCTAATTGTATTGAAACTGTCCCATCCACTCAGAACATCCACTGTCAGAACAAATAAAATTAGGAGAAACGGTAGCGGAATGTTTGTGTGATCGAAACTGGAGTCAAGGTCGAGTTCAATCTGTAGTTGGTAGGCTCGAAACCAATGAGTTTCTTTATAAACTCAAGTTCTATTTATATCCTTGGCTTGGACGGCTGTAGATTAAGACGGCGACCAGCTCACCACCTGTCACGATGTCCCAAAAAAGTGTCTTCGGTGGAAGGTGGGTCGAAGAGACTTGGGTATATGTATATATCTTTCGCAGTGTATTTTAGTACGCTGTATATATCTTTTGAATAACACGATTTATCAAAGTAAATATTTACCTAACCAGGTTTGCATAAAATTAACCAGGTTACATAATTAAGTTTTTCGATCCATCTTTCACCGAAGACATTTTTTTGGACAACATAACAGATGGTGAGCCTATCGCTGTCTTTATGTCAAGCTAACGATATAAATCGTACATATGTTTTTTTTTAAAAAACGAAAACCTTTGATATGGGCATTACTTGGGAATCGAACGCGGGTCTTTAGACTCAAAACACCTAAATTAGTAGTAAATTATGGTAAGTATAGCTCATTTTGAGCATCAATACAGAAGAATGAAGAAATAAACATGTACATACATATGTATATACAGGTATTACTTCATATTAATTGTCTCTTACCTAAAAAAAGCCACGATAGCCGAGTGGTTAGATGGCCGGAATTTCGAGTCAAAACACTCAAGTTCGATCCCCAGGTGGCAGGCTCGTACCAATCAATGGGGTTTTGTGATAGGCTCGTACCAATGGGTTTTTCAAAACCTTATGTACGAATTAGAACTTTTGGCTTGGACATAAAGATGGCTACGGGCTCACCACCTATCATGATTTTCCGAAAATATCATCGGTGGAAGGTTGGTCAAAGGGACTTAATTGACTCGACCTCTGTCTACCCCTGTATTGGGAATTGCGTGAAAATATTTTTATATGTACTAATTAAATGAGAAATAAAAAAAAATCAACACACAAGGTCGCAATTTGAACCTTTAGTTTCTATTATATCGTGGCCTAAAGTTCCAAAAAATGCATTTCACCGAAGACATTTTATTGGGACAAGGTTATAGATGATGAGTCCGTCGCCGTTTTTAAATCGAAGTCAACCATATATTCCATCTTTAAGATTTTGAAAAATAAAAAAACAATGGTACGAGGTACGTCATTTTTAGGGATAATATGACAGTCAATTCTGTCGCTTCCTTCAAGTACAAGTAAACTAAAAAGCAGCATATTAATCGTATGACACAACCATTTGACTATCGTGACTTTTGACCTATTTTCTATTATTGTGGTCTAGACCATTCAGTCAGCTTATTTCGGACAACGTGACAGGGCGAGTCTGTCGCCGTATTCGATAAAAAATACATTTAGGAAAGTTACCCCATGAGATTATACTGACCTCCCTCACCAAACACGAAAGAGGCCTTAACTTCTTAAACTAAAACCAACTTCCAGCATTAAGTCAATGCATAACTAACTTAGAAAGTTCCGCGACGGAAAACAATTTACTGCGGCAGTGTTCTCACCTTTAAGCAAACTTTATTAAATTAAACCATAGATTAAAATTTGAATTAAACTGGACTTTACATTCGCATACATAGTGCTTGAAGATCTTCCAAATGGACTGTTGTCTTAGGTTACGAACACATCATATGACATACTCACACATACGCACATAAGCGTAATACTATATTCAACAACATCGCAACGACCTGTAAAATTCCACTGCACATAGGCCTCTCTTATATGAGACAGTTTCAATTAAATTAGTTACTCTGACAAATAAAATTAGGAGACACGATAGCGGAATGTATGGGTGATCGAGACTCGAGTCAAGGTCGAGCTCGATCTGTAGTTAGTAGGCTCGAAACCAATTAGTTTCTTTAAAAACTTACTTATATTTTAATACACCGATAATGGGCAGCAGCGTCTTAGATGCGAGTTAGTAAGATCGCCAATCCGCTTGTCAAGCGTAGCGTCTCTATCTATCTTTTAATCAAAATAGTTGAAGTAGTTAGTTAGGTATAGACAAATTTAGTTTCGACACACATTTCACCGGAGCTTATTCAACACAATGTAACTGGTGGTGAGCTTATAGCTTACGATATAATATACTTACATAGATATGTATTTTTATAAATAAATATTTATATACAATTACGAGTACATACACATTTTTAAATCTTCACGGAATATCGCATGCTGGCGTAGACAGAGGTCTAGAAAATAAAGTACTTTTGACATTTCACCGAAGCTTATATGGAACTACGTGACAGACGTTGAGCCTATCCGGTCATTTGTATTCTGTCTTTCAAATAAAATAAATTATTTATAACAAGATTCGATCTCGTATCGGGTTGTCATGTTTAAACAAATAATTTCTTGCACGTATAATATCGAATACTGCTTATTATGATCATTACGTATTCAGGGACTGTCTCCTATATAAAGGCAGTAGACACGTCTGAAGCCTGAATGGTTACAGATAATAAATAGGCGGCAATTTGCCGAGTATAGGTTGAAGACACAGTGAAATGTTTGTAACCGTTTTTTTTTAATCAATTTTATTAGGTATTACTTTTGCTAAAAGGCAAAATTACTCTATATCTCAAAAGTAACGTTATATATCTAGCAACTTTATTAAGCAAGTAAGTTAATACATAAAATGTTTTCTTCATTACGAAGAATGAGATGGTATATTTTCTTTGATCCCAAAGCATGTAGCATACACTTGTGTTACATTTTAATTATTAAATGTTATTAATATTTAACACAATACATAGTAAATAGATAGAAAGATAGAGAAAACTTCACATGCATTGCTCTGATCCCAAAGTAAGTAGTATAAGTACTAAATACTTGTGTTATGGAGGCGGAAACACTGATGGTGTCACCACCCCCTGAGCCGAGGTAATGTAAAAAAAGTGTTTTTCTTCATTGACCCGACAGGAAACCGAACCCGTGACCTCGAAAAGGGTCGAAAGAATTTAAGTGTCCGGACCTATGTCTATTCTAGTATTAGGAATATGTGTGAAATTATTTATTTAGGATAAAAGATAAAATGTCATCGAGTATTGGTTTTGTTTTGAAAGGATTTCTTTTATTCATGAAGTTTACGAATAAAGTTTATTTTAAATAAACATGTTGACATAAATTGATATTTATTATATTATTTTTATAACGTTCTTTATTATTTCTATGTCTGCTCTATACCAAGGAAGAAAATACTTTTTAGTAAAAAGGCCGCCTTTTTACTATTTTGTTTTGAAAGGATTTCTTTTATTTATGAAGTTTACGAATAAAGTTTATTTTAAATAAACATGTTGACATAAATTGATATTTATTATATTATTTTTATAAATAAATATTTATATACAATTACGAGTACATACACATTTTTAAATCTTCACGGAATATCGCATGATGGCGTAGACAGAGGTCTAAAAAATAAAGTACTTTTGACATTTCACCGAAGCTTATATGGAACTACGTGACAGACGGTGAGCCTATCCAGTCATTTGTATTATGTCTTTCAAATAAAATAAATTATTTATTTAGGATAAAAGATAAAATGTCATCGAGTATTGGTTTTGTTTTGAAAGGATTTCTTTTATTTATGAAGTTTACGAATAAAGTTTATTTTAAATAAACATGTTGACATAAATTGATATTTATTATATTATTTTTATAAATAAATATTTATATACAATTACGAGTACATACACATTTTTAAATCTTCACGGAATATCGCATGCTGGCGTAGGCAGAGGTCTAGAAAATAAAGTACTTTTGACATTTCACCGCAGCTTATATGGAACTACGTGACAGACGTTGAGCCTATCCGGTCATTTGTATTCTGTCTTTCAAATAAAATAAATTATTTATAACAAGATTCGATCTCGTATCGGGTTGTCATGTTTAAACAAATAATTTCTTGCACGTATAATATCGAATACTGCTTATTATGATCATTACGTATTCAGGGACTGTCTCCTATATAAAGGCAGTAGACACGTCTGAAGCCTGAATGGTTACAGATAATAAATAGGCGGCAATTTGCCGAGTATAGGTTGAAGACACAGTGAAATGTTTGTAACCGTTTTTTTTTAATCAATTTTATTAGGTATTACTTTTGCTAAAAGGCAAAATTACTCTATATCTCAAAAGTAACGTTATATATCTAGCAACTTTATTAAGCAAGTAAGTTAATACATAAAATGTTTTCTTCATTACGAAGAATGAGATGGTATATTTTCTTTGATCCCAAAGCATGTAGCATACACTTGTGTTACATTTTAATTATTAAATGTTATTAATATTTAACACAATACATAGTAAATAGATAGAAAGATAGAGAAAACTTCACATGCATTGCTCTGATCCCAAAGTAAGTAGTATAAGTACTAAATACTTGTGTTATGGAGGCGGAAACACTGATGGTGTCACCACCCCCTGAGCCGAGGTAATGTAAAAAAAGTGTTTTTCTTCATTGACCCGACAGGAAACCGAACCCGTGACCTCGAAAAGGGTCGAAAGAATTTAAGTGTCCGGACCTATGTCTATTCTAGTATTAGGAATATGTGTGAAATTATTTATTTAGGATAAAAGATAAAATGTCATCGAGTATTGGTTTTGTTTTGAAAGGATTTCTTTTATTCATGAAGTTTACGAATAAAGTTTATTTTAAATAAACATGTTGACATAAATTGATATTTATTATATTATTTTTATAACGTTCTTTATTATTTCTATGTCTGCTCTATACCAAGGAAGAAAATACTTTTTAGTAAAAAGGCCGCCTTTTTACTATTTTGTTTTTACTAAAACATAGTCACGAAGGCCGAGTGGTTGGGTGGTCGGAATTTCGAGTCGCTCTCGACCGAGTTCGGTCCTCAGGTGGCAGGCTAGTACCAATGGGTTTTTCAAAAACTTACATACAAATTACATCGTTGGCTTGGAAATAAGGACGGCGACGGGCTCACCACTTGTCACGTTGTCCCGAAAATATCTTCGTTGGAAGATGGGTCAAAGGGACTTAATTGTCTAGACTTGACTTCTGTCTACCCCTGTATTGGGAATTGAGTGAAGATAGTTTTATTTTTTGTAATTAAAACAAGTATAACTGTTATCTAAAACATATATAAATTTTTTTATAAAATATTTATTACGTGTATCGGGTTTATGCATGCTATAGTCGCTTATAATTGTAACGACACTTAGTTTTTAATTTGTAAAATTTTACTTTAACTATGTAATGAACAATGATGAATTTGAAAGAAGCCTTTTGAAGCTTTTTGAATGAATTTGAAAGAAGCTTTTGACTTTGCCTACACCGTCAGGGACTGGGCGTGAAAATAGGTAAGTAAGTAAGTAAGTACCTTAACTATTATCATGTTGTTTGAGATTCTAAATAAATAATATTGATGTAGGAATATTTTCAAAAATATCAATGCTATCATTTCCGAATTACTAGACCATCGATATCGATGCATCAGAATAGACGCCTTGGAACGTCCCATCACTACTGTTAACAAAGAGCCGGTGATTTGTATCTGAAAATGTTGTTTTTGATTCCCCATAGAGCACGGCTGGGATTATGGTGTCCTTATTGCTTTCGCGATTTAAACTGTTTTCATTTGAACGGGTTCTTGTTGGGACATAGTATGTCTGAGATGTCCGAGAGAATCGAATTATAATAAATCGTCTCGTCCCCTATACTGTTATTTCAATTACTTATCGGGTAATATTTGCTTAGCTAGTTCACCCTTTTATATTCCAACATCGATATAAAACTTAATGTCAACACATATTTTATTTTTATTTCCATTATTTTGTGACATTATGACGTTATTAAGCCGTACGTGGACGAGAGATTTAGGTTATAAGATGGGTGATGGTGATGGACTTTACGATTAAAAGAATCTAATGTATAACTTCCTTCTTTTGAATTCGACAGATTTTATATGTCTTCTCGTTTAGGAACCAATCTTTTGTCACAGTGATTTTTATTCCATAGTTAAGAATTGTTCACAGGTAAAGCGTAGCCTATGTAATATCCAGAAAGATTCCAATGCAGGACATAAACAATCCCATAAAACACTGTATCCCATAATCGGGATTGATTAGTTTTCCTGTTAACCTCTCCAACTAAGCTGCAATGCTTGTGTCTGGAGTGGTTTACGAGAATAGTTGAATGGCTGGCCCGAAGCTGTGATGTTATATTTCATAGTCCAAACACTAAACCAATATTCGGCTATTGACACTTGTATTGTATCATAGGCGAGGAGACTACGATAAGCGCCGTCGCCGTACGGGGTTAGATTCCTGGTCGGGACGATGCAGAAAACATATTTTCTCGGGTCTTAGTGTTTGTTTACTTATTTTGTTTCGAATTCCAATAAATACAAATGCTTAAGCAGCGTAGATTGGAATCAGAGCCATGTATGTGAAGTTGTCTTAATCCGTGGTGTATGTATCTATATGTAAGCATTTAATTAAACCAATAAATGTGTATAGTATGAACTAAATTGTCTATACTTCAAACTTCCCCAGCGTTGGGTAATGCAAAAAATAAAAGTTTGTTTGTTATTCCAAATAAACACTTCACGTCATTCACTATACTAAGGTATACAGAGGTGGAGTGAGATATACAGATACGATTTAAAAGAGTGAGGACATGACTTTTAAAATGGTGAAATTGCATGTTTTAAAATAATAATAATTAAAGCATAATTTAATAAAGTGAAGTGAGTACAAGTGTGCAACAACGAATTTTAAGTATCAATTTTTATTCGAGAACTTTATCATCGATTAGTCGATTTAGTCGATACGTACTCGAATGAATGTAAATATTGGCTTGTTAGCACACGGCTCAGTAGAGCATTGCTATTTGAACGAAAATCAAGCAAAGTTCAACCTTAACTTCATGCGTTACGATAGAAAATAAAGTTTTGATACCCAATATCCTGCTAACCGTTCCTTGTTAGGAGTCAATTGACAATAGGAAATAAAATAGTAGTTGTTCTAGGAACGAAAATAATGTTAACACGTGATATAAAAAAAAAGGAAAAAGTAACCTTAGAAATAAGTAAATAAAGCATTAATACATATCAGACGCGGTGAAGCAAAAAAAAACATGCTATTCCCAATATTGGGGTAAACAGAGGTCTAGACAATTAAGTCCTTTCGACCTTTCGCAGAAGAAATTTTTTGAGACAGCGAAAGAGAGATTTAAAATGTCAATGGATGTTTTTGGGATTCTGAGGAGGACTCCGTGGCTAAGTGGCTTTCTTCATGATATCGCCAGCTCTGAGGTACAAGCTTCGATTCCCGGACTGGTTAATACAAATGAAGTGGTGTAGAACACCGGCAGCCTTGGGTCTGAGTGATTATTACTTATTTTGAGAACTGAACTATCTATAGACAATATATCGTCAATCGTCATCTGTCTATATCATCACGCCATCTCGTGGGGCGCCGTCTGACACTGCGTTTGCTTATACTAGGTTGTCACACGGGCATCTTTTTTTCCAACGGTTATCGTTCATGTCTATTTACGTTTACATTTCAAAACAAAAAGTCCAGCATGACAAAAAAATCAATAAAAAATGCTTCATCAACTTGATACTAATTGCGAATATATTATTCCCCGTCAGTAACCATTAGGTATTACGGTTTTATTGATCCGGAATCTAATGAATTCCAATTCCAATTTACCGCGCTCTATATTCCGTAGAGCAATTATTTTTAAATATTCCACATTGGAGCACCAATCGAGAGTCCCTCGCATTCCGCAAATGAAATTGACACGGATTTAAAAGCCTGGTTAGTAAGACAATTAACGTGAATTTGTTTACTTAAACATAAAAAAAAATCTTGTCGTGGGTGTCGTAAAAGGCGACTAAAGGAACCTTGAATCGTTATGGCAGCCGACAGATGGCGGGATACCTTAAAATAACAGACCAAAATAATTAGACCGCAGATTTATAGCAGCATCTGAAGTGTGAGTTGCCACCAAAGCGTGGTGATTATGGAAGATCCTCCTTATGGGAGAGGTTTGGATCCTGCGGTGGATTCTAACAGGCTGTTATGTACATACATAACAGCCTGTAACATAAAAACAATTCTAACAAGACTCCCGACCAGATATCCGTGTTGTTAGTGAACCAAACTTTGAAACAAAGGGTAATAACATGACATCTGTTATGTTATTTAAAATAGTGTTTTCGGTGAACCGTGGATCGAAGGTACTTAAATTTTTAGAACGAATTTTTAATCAGAATTTTCAAACTTCTGATTAAAAATTCGACGAACGAATTCCAATTCGTCGTCACCAAATTCGTATTAAAATTTCACATTTCGTAGAAACGTACGTATTGTTATCATCATGTGCATGCAGGCATGTTGCTGACGTAATGTTTTTGACAGTTAGTCTCGGCTTACTTCGCTCCCTTTTATTACTTTACTTTTATAACTTTACGCTATATATTTTCTTCAACATTCGTTCTTCACTCACTCGCTTAACATGCCCACAGCATCGAAGGACGCCCTTATCCATTTTAGTGATAAAGTCGTCTTTTGAAGCTGCCACTTGAATTATATAGTTATATTTCGGCGTAAGATTTAATTATAAAAATGATTAATTTATTTACCAGCTTCCTGCCCCGGCATCGCATGATACTGATTCTACTTGGACTTTGATTGAATATTTTGAATAAAAGGCAATAATCTGAGTTAACTATAATATTTCGTCATAAATCCTTGGGGAATGTTTTGTGAGCAATCACAAAAGATTGACATAAATAACTTAGTACTTATCAAATCAAATCAGTTATTCATCGATTTTGTTTCTTCCTGTCAGTGCCTTAAAATGTCAGTAGTCACCAACAGATGGCGAGAAATGGATTCTTACAAATCTGCTTGGTAAGCATGGCAATCATGTAAATTCTCATTACGGGAAAGTGTTCTCCTATAACGAGTTTTTGTATTCCTAGTGTATCTGTTAAGATATATGTGTATGCTGGACGCTACTGAATAATAAATACGTTCCAAGCCAAAGTTTAAACTTAAAATTTGTTAAATTGGTGCTGAATATTTTGCAACTGGTGCTGAAGTTTGACAAGCGTATATAAAATAAACAACGGGTCTCCCAACGCAGGCCCGTGGCAACTCCAGCTTTATGCGAAATGCTTACTTAGTACAGTAAAATATAAATTAGTACATTTAAATACAGAAGCTCAACTAGAAAACTGACTTTCTTAAATGTTTTGGCATAATGGTCAAATGCTTTTTGCACTATAATAATGCTAAATGTAAGTATATTGTAATGTTGACTTGAAAAATAAGATGGCTACAGTCTTACTACCGGTTTCTTTGCCATTCCTTTGCCAAAACGTTAAAATTGTCTCGGCATCTGTCTATGCCAGGATTGGCAAATGCATGAAGATAGATTGATTGGATATTGAGTTATCTCTATTTTACACGCTTTATATTAGCTTCACTTAACCGACTTCTTTGGGCGCGATTTTGACCCACTTTAAACAGCCAGATTTCGTACAAAGTTTGTAGATTTATCGAGGACCGATGACAATATACTTATTTGATAAAAAAAATAAAAAGTAAAAAACGAATAATAGTTAGAAAAAAACTAAAAAAACACGCTTTTTATAGAAAACCGAACTAAAAAATAAAAAATAAATTTTAACATGTTTAAATAAAGAATAGCGTTAAAAATTTCAATAAATATAAATTAATAATAGTGTGAATAAACTATTTTGTTTTGAAAAATGCGTGGGGTGCTATTTTGTTTTGAAAACTATTTTGTTTTGAAAAATGGGTCTATAGTTATAAATATTTTATTAGCAGATATGAGTAGAGTGATTTTCATTTTGATAATACCTTAAAAAGCACCCCACGCTTTTTTAAAATCAAATAATTTATTTTATTCACGCTATTACTAATTTATATTTATTGAAATTTTTAACGCTATTCTTAATTTAAATTTATTAAAAAATGTTTTCTATTTTTTAGTTCTTTTTCTATAAAAAGTGTGTTTTTTGCTTGTTGTGTTGTGAATGTTTGTCGCTGATAATATAGCTGCAGGTAAAAGTATTATTCAATTATTTTTGTAGCATTTGTGTTTATACAATACAATGTGAATACGATGTGCTTTTTAGTGACCCTGCCTTCGATACTAATGGTTGCGGGTTCGATCCCGCTGGCGGAGAACATTTGTGTAATTAGTATTAATATTATACTATATACTGTATTGCTTGTACTCGAGTCATGGATGTGTATATGTACATATACCTTCACACAATTCCCAGTGCCCATATAGATGGTGATCCATAAAATTATAGCCTGTCGACCCAACTTTTCATGAAGACGTTTTTTGTTTTATCAAATCTTTTTAGTCACGATCAATTTGCATTGGAATTTATCATTAATATATCTCTTAACATGCATGATATTCATACATAATAAGGGCCTGTGCGATGCTCTAATACAAAAATCTTTGTAGTTTCTGTTAAGGTTTGGAGCTTTTAGCTTTGTTTATAAAAAATACCTACACGGCATTCTTTATACTGAGGTAGACAATGGTACTTATGTCTCACCTTTCACCGAAGATATTTTTTAGTACCACGTGAGAACGGGTGAGCCCTTCCCCGCAATTATGTCAAGGCCAATGATATAAATCTTAAAAACGTTTTGGAAACGTATAGTCACGATAGCCAAGTGGTTGGATGATCGGAATTCGAGGTTCGATTCGGATCTCTTGAACCCGAGTTCGATCCCTAGGTGGTAATTAACAGAGAGCAATTACAGTTTCTGGCTATGATTCATTCTACCTCAGTTCTGAGGGGTGACAAAGTGTATGTTATAATCTTCTTTAGAAATGGTTTGAAGGTGTTTCCTTCTGCCATAGTCACTTAAAATCAGCTGGAGCTACAAGTGTTAGCTCATTTTGACCCACCTCTCATAAAATAAGAGTTTCTGTCGTGCCTGTTAAAAGAGGTTTATTAGATTTAAAGACACCACAGAATTTCAGTGGTTCAAGACGTAATCGCTCAGATTTTAAAAATGGAATGAACTCGGCCGTAAAGTGGCACAAAGCATATTCAATTACAAAAAAAATTTTATCTCGCTGTCGGCGTCAAAGGAAAGTAACATTAATTAAAAGACAGATACCGAAGACAAATAACGAATTCTTCCTGTTGGCGGACTTGAAGCTTTATGAAGACAATTTGTAACGTCATGTTATGATTGTGTTTCTTTTTAAATATGTCTGTTTTATTGTTTATGGCCAGTATTTTTTAAGAATATTTCTTTATCATATTTGACAATTTGTAATACCCGGTTCATATCATTCTGTTTCTTTCACAAGATTCTGTTTCGTTTTATTTAATCAGTTTGTTTTATTTAGAACTTTTTTTTACATGAAAGCCTCATTTCCCTTTAGAGGTTATAGTAAAGGGAGTTTAAGCGTTGTAAATCATAATGGCCAATGTATCACATTAGGTTTGACCCTCCGAACAGACGCCCCTAAAGTTGTTCATAACAATTTTAAGTGTTAAAAAAAATTAAGTAATAATTTAAACAAAGCTTAGGCATAAAGGAAGTAGTATGTTCTTATGCCGACACCAAAAGATGTAATCCTTTAATTTTGCTAATTCATTTTTCCTAATCCCAAAGAGTTCGGGTCCGCCATTCCATTATTTTGACACAAGACAAGACACAAGCATTGCAGCTTATTTGGAATGGTTAACAGGAACACTAGTAATGAATTCTAAGACATTGCTAGAATTCTTTTAAAAATTCCTTTCTTAAAGAAAGGTCAAACGTCTACCGCACTCTGGTATGTGTACGTAAGTGTCAGTTGTAACTTACCATTGAAGTAAAACCAACTTTTCCTTTTCCCTTATAAAATTTTTCCAACTTTTCCCTTATAAAATTAGGCAATCAGCGCCTTGCTTTGCGGCGGTACATACATTTATACATACGTAGATAGCATAACATCACTTTAAATTCTATAATCCCAAAGTAAGCAGCTAAAGCACTTGTATTATGGAATTAGAAATAACGATAATAGCACAAACTCCCAGACACTAGAAAATGTAGAAAAAGTGATTTCTACATTGAACCGACCAGGAATCAAACTCGGGACCATAAAGCTGACGACACTTTGAAAAACGGGATGTACGCCACTTGTCCAGGGAGATCGGCGTCAATAGATAATATAGAATTTTCTATAACGACTGTTTGGCAAAGTGGATGTCTATGTCACCAACAGCTACCATAAATAGCTGGTCTATATACAAAATGTCACTCATCCTGTACATTCATTCAGTTCACTCGTGTCACTTTAACGTAGACAAGTTAATTAAAGCGCTGTTACAAATGGCCACTATCAAGCGCTAAGTCCGCGATAATGGGATGGCTTATTTGATTATAGAATTTTCTTTCCCGTTCTGATTTATTTCCCGTTCTGGTTTAATTAATTATCTATTAAAGTGGCAAGCATTTTTTCTTTGTGAAGGCATGAGAATATTGGTATAGGCCGTCGCTGTCTTTAAATCTAAGCCAACGATATAAATCGTACATAACTATTTGAAAAAACCCATAGGTACGAGCCTGCCGCTTGGGGATCGATTTCTTAACTCGAATTCCAATTATTCTATCCCGAATTTCGATCACTCAACTTCGGCTATCGTGACTGTACTAGACTAGAGTGTGTATCAAATTATTCATTTACTTTTCGAAAGTCAAGTCCTATACTGAAATTTTAAATTCATGAAAACATAAAACTACATCGCATTACGGCGAAAGCCAGACACCGGCAAATCCTTTGCGCAAACGTCTCGCGCCGCGAGCCGGCACGCAGGCACCGCGGAGTGGGAGTTACGTGGCTTAAACTGTATTTGCATCGCCATTAGCCTAAACCTCGGAGGAGACGTCTTTAATGCTTTCATATATTACTTGCATAAATGAAAAGAAAGGTAAAGACATTTACATTCACGTGCACAGGTTAGAAAACTCATAGAGAAAATGCAGTGAGACATAGATGATGCTGTTTTTGTTTCATTTGGATTACTACTTTTTTAGTTTTAATACTCTAATAAAAGGAATTTTGTCCAAATGTATTTAAAATGAAACTGCAAATAATAACATTGTCGCGATTAAACTTTTAACCTTTCAGCTCAGCCCCAGAACGTGACTGCTTTAGCTCCGCCGCAGGCGACACGTTCATCCAATGAAATAGATACATACATATATAAAGGGCTGGTAGGGCAGCAGGTATCTACACGGATCTCTCTTTTTCTAGCTACTCTGCTCTCCGTCCGGATCTACTAAATTTCTGGTATTTTTGAGGTGGTTTACTAGTCATCGGTTGGTGGACTGGCAGTTTCTAACCTTTTCTTACATGTAACGAATTAATTAAAAAAAAAATCTTCGCGCTAGTCCTAATATTGGGATAGACAGAGATCTAGGCAATTAAATTCTGGAGACCGTTCTTTTTTGCAAATTATGGAGGAAATGGGCAGTGGATGGTTCAGCAGTGGACTCTTGATAGGCTGTAATGGAATGAAGAAAGTTATGTGTTAAGGGTTAAATTTTAATTAATTACTGCGCTTTATGTATGCGAACTTCATGGTTAGTGTAGGAAAACGTTGGAATTACCTGCTTCTTTTATAATATTATTTTTTTATGGGATTAGGGAGAAAAATTAGCTAACCGTCCATCTAATGGTAAGTTTTTCAAAACAAGGTTATAGATGCGTTATCATCCCTGAGGATTAAGATGGAAAGTCTAATAACACATGATTACACTGGCTCTTTATTGGCTCCCTCCAAACCGGAACAATGGTCTATAAGAGTGTAGTATTGATTCAAAACTCGCAAAAATATTCATACTATGTTTAGATTCGACGACCTGATAGCCTTGTCGGTAGTGCCTATCCTGCCTTCGAAGCTTAGGGTTATGGACGATTCCCGAGTGGGTAAAAAACACTTTTTCTATTTTGTCTCAGGCTATCTTTTGTGGTACTTTAGTTGTTGCCGATTCCATAACACAAGTGCTTTCGCCACTTACTTTGGGACCAGTGAAATATAATATGTGATGTTGTCTACATTCCATTAAAAAAGGTATTTTGACAAAGAATAACCAATGAATATGAAATGACATCCATAGACAAGTTTATATTTCGGAATATATTAAATAATACAAGTAGTCTACCGTAATTAAAATGCAAGCCCCATGCAGTGTGGAGCACAAGACGACCCCTAATGCTTTGAATAAACGCCGATCTCGTAGGGAGCTAAAAGAAAGGCCACGGTGGTGTCGTTGGTAATTTATCCGTTTTGGCTTTGATAGTGTTCGAGTTAAATTACCGGAAAGTTATTAAAAAAAAATATCTTCACGCAATTCCCATTACAGGGGTAGACAGAGGTCAAGTCTAGACAATTAAGTCCCTTTGACCCACCTTCCACCGAAGATATTTTCGGGACAACGTGACAGGTGGTGAGCCCGTCGCCGCCTTTATGTCCAAGCCAACGATGAAATTCGAACATAAGTTTTTGAAAAACTCATTGGTACTGCCACCTGGGGATCGAACTCGGGTCTCTCGACTCGAAATTCCGACCACCCAACAACTCGGCTATCGTGACTTTTCTACGGAAAGTTATTGGGGAATTAAATCCGTTTTAAAGATTCAATAGAACCTTCTAGCTGGCCGCGACTTTGCCAGGGATTTAACTCTTGAAATATATTTTTTAAAATAAAAGTAGTCCTTCTACTACTACTAAGTACTTCTTATAACATCAGCTATCTGCCACTGAAAGCCACGTTAAAATCAACTCAGCTATTTTAGAGATTCTAGAGATTAGAGATTATTGGAACAACCGGACAGACAGAGAATTATTAAAAAATGTCTTTATACCATTATATATGGTATGTAAATACCATATATACTTGCATATGCATTAAATGAAAAGCTGTTGATTTGGAATTACAAATAGACATTTCAATTTTATTTACATGATTAAGTTAAAACCTTAATGAATAATTTGTAGTGTAGGACTTGTAATCATCGATGAGCTCTGTGGTCGTGTGATGTTTACACCGTTTTTCAAGGTGTCGCTAGCTTAGAGGTTACGAGTGTCATGTGGGACTTGTAATCTTTATAGAGACTCATGTTCGAGTGAATCAGTGAAAAGTTGAATTCCGTGACGGAAAACAATTCACTACGGCGGTATTCTCACCTTTAAGCAAACTTTAATCGAAGTAAACCTTAGATTAAATTGGAATTAAATTACATTTTGCGTTCGCATACACAGTGCTTGAATAAAGATGCTGAAGATCTTGCAAATGGACTGTGGTCTTAGGTTACTGATACGTCATATGTTATACTCACACACACAAGTTTAGAATATATAGTATATATACACACAGGTATAGTATATATAGTATGTGGCCCGTACACGCGTCGCATAAATTAAGCAAGCTGCAGATCTGTATGCGGAATGGGATGCTGTGAAACAATGCATTCGAATTTTAGTCATATTATGTTCTGTACCGAGACAATGGATTACGTTGAATAGAGACCAGTTAGTGGTCGGGGTGGTATATTTAATACTTTAATTCTGCCTAGAATTAAACCATACTCAAGATATACTAAGCCGAAACCGCTTTACGGTTTGTGGTCTATACTTTTTACTCGTTCAAAGCGGACATTTATCCCGGAAGCTTTGCGCTCGTCTTGCTTTTTATAATGCTTTGAGTACAGATTTTTAATTTATTTCCAGAACTATCTAAGCTTTAGCGTGTATCGCGGAATATTTTTATTCCGCTCCCAAACATCGAAAACATTGTGTAATGTAAACAAATGTGTGTATATATCGGTTCTTGTAAGACAGCCTCGAATAGGCAAACGCTGTGTAGGATGAACCTTCACAGGATGGCGACTGCCCGCACAGTGTTGCGGGGAGTCGATGGATGCTGGTAGCACCGGAGCGTTCTGTATCCGATCTTAAGCTATAAAGTAGCGGAATTTAGATAGACTGTAATTATGATGATGATGATTAAGTATTCTAGCTAAGCCTAGCCGCGCTCTGATGTAGCTAAGTCTTGGGATGTTATTCCAAGTTACTAAATAAATGTGTTTAATTAATTATTTTTAAGATAATATTCTCGTATATAATGCCCGGTAATTTGGTATATATTTATATTTTACATGAATATATAGTATATCATGGGCTGCATTGTAATCGTGAAATACGGATCCAGAAGAAAAAACCCAGAGAACTCTACTGATTTTAAAAGGGATTCGCATTTTATAAGTAATTGTAATACTAGGTGCGCCGCGCCGCAAGGATCGCTAATCCGATGGATAATTCTCTCTGCCGATCGCGCACAAGTTGGAGATAATTCTACGTGTAACATTAAACGATTCCCGATTCCCGTGTTCACAGAGGTACGGGAATAAATCAATATAAATGTAGTGGTAATGATAAAATAATGTTTAGGTGGCGTAATAGCGTAATGGTTATGGGCGCGGACTGCGATACATGACATCACTAGTATTAATTCTTAAAAAAAAATCGTGCTAAGTAAAGAAATGCTAAGTTGGAGAGAATTGTACCTGTAACATTAAACGATTCCCGATTCCCGTGTTCACAGAGGTACGGGAATAAATAAATATAAATGTAGTGGTAATGATAAAACTAATGTTTAAGTGGCAATAGCGTAATGGTTTTGGGCGCGGACTGCGATACATGACATCACAAGTATTAATTCTTTAAAAAAATCGTGCTAAGTAAAGAAATGATAAATAAAGTAATGCCGTGTGGTTACGTGGTTATTTTTTTTATTGAAAAGATTTTATTATTTATTGATTTGATTTTATTTAATACAAACGAGCAGGTGGCTCAAGTGATGGTAAGTGATTACCGCCGCCCATGAACATCTGCAATACCGGAGGAATAGCAGATGAAGGATTCCGATACTGGCAGAGGCAACTAGGGGAGTACCCTCAAAATGAGGTCACGCGACGAAGGGTTTCTTTTTAGCAGTAAACGCGCAAACTTGTGTCTTTTTAGGGTTGAACTGGACTTCGACTTCGTTCCGGTACTCTTCGACGTGTTCCCGAGAAATATTGGCACGTCCGGTGTATAGGCCATCACCAGTGCTGACGTCTGCTTAGCAATGAATGTTACTAATTTGTAATAAATCACTTGTGGTAAGAATATACCACCCCTTTCTTCCCGTAGGCGACGTAAAAGACGAATAAGGGAAATACCTTGAAAATTTATTTGTTTACCGACATGTGTAAAACATCAGACACAAGTTTAATACACTAGAAATGGCAGCAGCGTGAGATGTGTGGTACTGCAGTCGGCAATCCGTCTGCCAAGCGTGACGATTTTGCCAAACCATCCCTTATGGGAGAGACTTATGTCCTGCAGTGGATTTTAAAAAACCGTTTTACATAGACAGGGACATACATAAAGAGGGACAAAAGCAGCTTAAGCACTTGTATTTTGTAATCAGAAACAAATAAGGGTAGCATAGACAAATCCAAGAAAATGTAGAAAAGCATTTTGTACATTTATCCCATCGGGATACTAACAAATCGCGAAACCCAACCCGGGACCTCAGAGCTGGCGCCATCATGAAAAGTGATATGTACGCCACTCGTCCACGGAGTACATTAAAGTCGTTATGTATGTTAAGCCGATATTCTGTTTAGTAATTCACGTTAAATATCTCTGAGTCGTACTTAGCAGATTTTTTTATTAATTTATTAATTTATGTACACAGATAAATCACAAGAAAAATTATTACAAGATAAAGTCTGTACAAAGGTACTGCTTATTTCTTCAGAAATTTCTTCCAGCAGACCTGCGATAGGAGAGTGGTTACTAGAAGGTAGATTGCGGGCGTACATAATAATACATTAAAAATACAAATGTAAATATATACATAAAAAATATTCCTATATCTAAAACTGCCCATATATACATATACATATTAAATAATAAATACATTCAAATAAATATATTTAAAATAGTGCCAAGAAAAATAAATTATTTCGATAACGACATTTAATCAAATTTTATATATTGTATTTAGTTTTCCTGCTGTCAGAGTGCGAAAGTGGTTATATCCCACTACAGTTACAATAAGTTTAACTACCAACTAAGCTATCGGGTCGTGATGATAAAACAAATAATTCCTTGCACGCTATAATGTCGAATGATGCGTAGTAACATCATTATGTATTCAGAGACTGTAATTCTATATAACGGCAGTAGACACGACTGAAGCCTGAATGGCTACAGATAATAAATAGGCGGCAATTTGCCGATCGGCGCCGTCAGCTACAGCCTACCTGAGTATAGGTTGAAGGCACTGAAATGTTTATCATCGATAATTTTTCTTTATTGATTTTTTTACCTGTTACTTCTGATTAAAGTTAAATTAAGATTAAAAAATATAGCAACTTTGTTAACCAAATAAATTGTTTACTTAATACATAACTATAGTTTTAATTATAAACAAGGAGATGAGTAAACTATTTTTTGTTTTTGATGCTAAAAGTAAGCTAAGCACTAGTTTTATTATTTTATGTTACATAGATACATAGATAGGGACAACATCACACATATTGCTCTGATCCCAAAGTAAGTAGCTAAACACTTGCGTTATGGAATCGGAAACAAGAAAGTACTTTAGTAGGTATTCTACATAGTCTCGGGTCTGGATATTTGTAGTGCCTTCGTTGTTTCTAATTCCATTACACAAGTGTTCTAGCTACTTAATTTGGGACCAAAGCAATGAATGTTACGTTGCCCTTATTTATTTATGTATATATTTCATTTGAATGATGAAATGTCACAGAACAAAGAACATACTTTTGATTTTAGCGATAGATTTTCTAAAGAAAATTCTTCCATACCAACTAACTAATAATAATTACTGAAGATTGTTTATAATAATAATAATAAATATAAATATCTTCACGCAATTCCCAATACAGGGGTAGACAGAGGTCAAGTCTAGACAATTAAGTCCCTTTGAACTTCCACCGAAGATATTTTCGGGACAACGTGACAGGTGGTGAGCCCGTCGCCGCCTTTATGTCCAGTTTAGGACTTAAATAGCCCTAAACAATCTTCAGGGAAAGGCACGTCAAAAGGAATGAACTGTCTAGATCTCTGTGTACTCCAGTTTGGGGAATATGTGTGAAGATATTTATTTGGAATAAAGGACGTCGACCGATTCAAATGTCATTGAGTATCGTATAATAATTCCAAATATTATATGGGTTGTATTTTTAAGGAATTTCTTTTATTCATGAATTTTACGTAAAATTAAGTAAAACGAAATATCTGAAAACATATTGACATAAATTAATATTTATTATATGATTTTTATCATATTCTTTATTATTTGTACGTCTGCTCTTTACCAAGGTTGTCTGGAAGAAATTGCTTTTTAGTAAATAGTCCGCCTTTTGTACTATTTTGTTGTTACTTGCACTTATTTTTTATGTGTAAATAAAATAAATATAAACATTCGGCACCGCATTCGTCAGAATTGGACGCACCTTAAAAAGAAGTTTATGACTGTAATCCAAAACATGTCGTAAAACATGTATAAATGTTTAGTTTTTTGGATTGTTCTGTTTTTTTTTTTTATAATAAAGTCGCTTATAACTATAACGACACTTAATTTTTATAAATAATAATAAATATCTACACGCAATTCCCAATACAGGGGTAGACAGAGGTCAAGTCTAGACAATTAAGTCCCATCGACCTATCCACCGAAGATATTTTCGGGACAACGTGACAGGTGGTGAGCCCGTCGCCGCCTTTATGTCCGAGCCAACATAAGTTTTGAAAAACACATTGGTACGAGCCTGTCACCTGGGGATCAAACTCTTGTCTCGAAATTCCGACCACCCAACCACTCGGCTATCGTGACTTTTAAAATGGTGAAATTGCATGTTATTAAATAATAATAATAATAAATATAAACATTTGGCACCGCATTCGTCAGAATTGGACGCACCTTAAAAGAAGTTTATGACTGTAATCCAAAACATGTCGTAAAACATGTATAAATGTTTAGTTTTTGGATTGTTCTGTTTTTTTTTTTTTATAATAATAAATATAAACATTTGGCACCGCATTCGTCAGAATTGGACGCACCTTAAAAGAAGTTTATGACTGTAATCCAAAACATGTCGTAAAACATGTATAAATGTTTAGTTTTTTGGATTGTTCTGTTTTTTTTTTTTATAATAAAGTCGCTTATAACTATAACGACACTTAATTTTTATAAATAAATAAATAAATATCTACACGCAATTCCCAATACAGGGGTAGACAGGGGTCTAGTCTAGACAATTAAGTCCCATCGACCTATCCACCGAAGATATTTTCGGGACAACGTGACAGGTGGTGAGCCCGTCGCCGCCTTTATGTCCAGTTTAGGACTTAAATAGCCCTAAACAATCTTCAGGAAAGGCACGTCAAAGGAATGGACTGTCTAGATCTCTGTGTACTCCAGTTTGGGGAATATGTGTGAAGATATTTATTTGGAATAAAGGACGTCGACCGATTCAAATGTCATTGAGTATCGTATAATAATTCCAAATATTATATGGGTTGTATTTTTAAGGAATTTCTTTTATTCATGAATTTTACGTAAAATTAAGTAAAACGAAATATCTGAAAACATATTGACATAAATTAATATTTATTATATGATTTTTATCATATTCTTTATTATTTGTACGTCTGCTCTTTACCAAGGTTGTCTGGAAGAAATTGCTTTTTAGTAAATAGTCCGCCTTTTGTACTATTTTGTTGTTACTTGCACTTATTTTTTATGTGTAAATAAAATAAATATAAACATTCGGCACCGCATTCGTCAGAATTGGACGCACCTTAAAAAGAAGTTTATGACTGTAATCCAAAACATGTCGTAAAACATGTATAAATGTTTAGTTTTTTGGATTGTTCTGTTTTTTTTTTTTATAATAAAGTCGCTTATAACTATAACGACACTTAATTTTTATAAATAAATAAATAAATATCTACACGCAATTCCCAATACAGGGGTAGACAGGGGTCTAGTCTAGACAATTAAGTCCCATCGACCTATCCACCGAAGATATTTTCGGGACAACGTGACAGGCGGTTTGCCCGTCGCCGCCTTTATGTCCGAGCCAACATAAGTTTTTGAAAAACACATTGGTACGAGCCTGTCACCTGGGGATCAAACTCTTGTCTCGAAATTCCGACCACCCAACCACTCGGCTATCGTGACTTTTAAAATGGTGAAATTGCATGTTATTAAAATAATAATAATTAAAGAATAATTTAATAAAGTGTACAAGTGAGCAACAATGAATTTTAATTTTCATTTTTTATTCCAGAACTTTATCATCGATTAGTTCGATTTATTCGATACGTACTCCAATGAATGTAAATATTGGCTCGTTAGCACACGGCTCAGTAGAGTATTGCTATTTGAACGAAAATCAAGCAAAGTTCAACCTTAACTTCATGCGTTACGATAGAAAATAAAGTTTTGATACCAAACTAACCGTTCCTTGTTAGGAGTCAATTGACAATAGGAAATAAAATAGTAGTTGTTCTAGGAACGAAAATAATGTTTACAAATGAAATAAAGAAAGGAAAAAGCAACCTTAGAAATTAATAAATAAGCATTAATACATATCAGACGCGGTGAAGCAAAAAAAGTCATGCTATTCCCAATACTGGTGTAAACAGAGGTCTAGACAATTAAGTCCTTTCGACCTTTCGCAGAAGAAATTTTTTGAGACCACGATAGAAATTTCAATGAATGCTTTAAGGATTCTGAGGAGGACTCCGTGGCTAGGTGGCTTTCTTCATGCTGTCACCAGCTCTGAGGTACAATCTTCGATTCCCGGATTGGTCAATACAAATGAAGTGGTGTAGAACACCGGCAGCCTTGGGTCTGAGTGATTATTACTTATTTTGAGAACTGAACTATCTATAGACAATATATCGTCAATCGTCATCTGTCTATATCATCACGCCATCTCGTGGGGCGCCGTCTGACACTGCGTTTGCTTATACTAGGTTGTCACACGGGCATCTTTTTTTCCAACGGTTATAGTACATGTTAATAAACATAATTATTCTTGCGCGTCAAGTGTTAAACTTCAGGCAAAACCGCGGAAGCAGCTAGTCTATTATATATAAATAAAATAAGAGTGTCAGTTTGTAATATTGAATATTACAAACTGACACTCTTATTTTATATCTCTTATATTATATCTGTTTTTTACTACATTTGTATAATATTGATGTTGTTTATATACGTAATATTATTGTAATATATACGGTACATACATCAAAATAACTTTTTTTTTTACAATTTTTGTCTGTCAGTTAGTTCCGGACTGTTTCCGGAATGTTAGTCTTAGACTTATAAAAGTTTTGACCCACCCTCCACCGAAGATATTTTCGGTACAACGTGACAGGTGATGAGCTCGTTGGCGTCTTTATGTCCAAGCCAACGATATATATTTTAACAATGGTAGAGCCGAGCATCAGCTTTTGTTGATGCATGAATGGGCCGGCTCAACCGGGGAAGTACCACGACCTCACAGAATACCGGCGTGAAGTGGAAGTCTAACAAACTTCTCTTAGGCTACTTCTCTTCACTCTAAGGCCGACAACGCATCTGCTATGCCTCTGGTATTGCGGGTGTTCATGGGCGGCGGTAATCACTTACCATCACGTGAGCCACCTGCTCGTTTGCCTCCCTTTTCTATAAAAAAAAAAACATTTCAAAACAAAATAAAAATCAATAAAAAATGGTTCATGAACTTGATACTAATTGCGAAATCATTATTCTCCATCACAAACCATTAGCTATTATTGTTTTTATTCATTTGGAATCAAATAAATTCCAATTTACCGAGCTGAATATTCCGTAGAGCAATTATTTAAAAATATCCACATTGGAGCACTAATCAAGACTAACTCACGTTCCGCAAATGAAATTGACACGGATTTTAAAACCTGGCTAGTCAGACAATATTTAGAAATTGTTTACTTAGAAATAAAAAAAAATCTTGCCATGGTTGTCGTAAAAGGCGACTAAGGCGACCTTGACTCGTTATGGCAACCGACAGATGGCGGAATACCTTAAAATACCAGACCAAAATAATAAGACCGCAGATTTGTAGCAGCATCTGAAGTGTGAGTTGTCAGGTACTGCGATCGTCAATCCGCTTGCAAAGCGTGGTGATAATGGAAAATCCTCCTTATAGGAGAGTAGCCTTTCCCATAAGGAGGATTTTCCATAATCCTGCTGTGAACTTTAACAGGCTGTTATATACATACATAAGTTAATATAAAAACAATTCTTAGAAGATTCCCGACCGATAGCCGTGTTGGTAAGTGACCCTAACTTCGAAACTAAGGGTTGCAAATACGATACCGGCTGGGGGTAAACACTTGTGAGATGAATATGTATGTATATATATATATATATATATATATATATATATATATATATATATATATATATATATATATATATATATATATATATATATATATATATATATATATATATATATATATATATATATATATATATATATGTAGGGATTATCCTGATTAAATGAAATAATTGGTTTTTCAACTCACTTCAGTCTTTTATTTTCACTTTTACTATTTTAGAATATTAATTTCGTCTTATCACTTTCTTCTTCCTTTCACGTACGCCATTCGTCTTCTCTCTCCCTCACACATCATTCTATCTCATCTCATTCGTCTCAACCAATCATTATGTCAGATCTTCCCTCTTAGTCTCACTTATCCTTTCTCTCACTCATTTACACATCCTACACTCGGCCATCCTGCTTTCATATCTTTCCTCAGATATGGTTTACATTTTAATAAAAAATTTTAATCTAGTAGGAACATAGATTACATCATCACTAACTTAATTAGTACTTAAATAAACTAGACATCTTTAGAAAACTTAAATAAACTAAACTTTTAAAAGAAAATAACACCTTATGGTGTAACACGTTGTTACTTTATAACACAAAACAACAATAAAAATATCCTACTTTAACATTCATTCTTCATCCACTCTTACACATACTGCTGAAAAACTATCAAAATTAGTGTTCACCTGAAACATACAAAAATATTAAGACACATTAATCATCATCTCCAGGCCATCTCTTCATCAAATCAGCTGAGCTTAATGTCTTGTTCGGCCCTTCTGTAGTGTCGTACACCTTCTCCACATCATAGCGGTCATTTCGTTTTATCTTCACTACTTTGTAAGATCCAAAAAACTTCGGTTTCAGTTTCAACCCTGGTCCAAACTGCGTTCTCTTGATAGCAACTAGCTCATCTAGCTCGTACTTGTTGCTGTCCTTCCTTTTCTTATCATAGGTCTTTCTGTTTTCTTCCTGTACTTTCTGGATTTGTTCTTTGGCCTTCTGCCTCAGTTCTTCTCTCTGTTCGTTGTGTTGTTCTGCTAGCTCTTGTTGCAGTAGTTCAACAATTTGTAGGTCATCTTTACATTTCATCTTTGAGCCCACCATCAACTCAAAAGGTGTGGTATCTGTACTCCTCTGGTATGTGTTGTTCAGCGCTCTCTGTACTCTGCTCACATGTTTGTACCATAACGATTTGTCCTCTATACACAGCTTCGTAAACATTGGAGTGAGTATGCGGTGAACCCTCTCCACCTGACCGTTACCTCGTGGTACTCCCGTCGTGATCTTCGCATGCTCTATGTTTTCATCTAGACAGTATTTCGTGAAGTCGCCACTCGTGAATGCTGTTCCTCTATCAGTTATGATTCTGGTAGGGTTGCCAAATATCTGCTGGTGTGCTTGCATCTTCGTCAGTACTTCTGCGGATATTGTCGACTTCGTGGGGTAAAGCCACACAAACTTCGTAAAGGCATCAATCACTGTCAAAATATGATTGTACTGCTTCCTCGTCTCCGTGAGTGGTCCTATGTGATCTAAATGAAGGGTATGCAGGGGTGTTCCTTCTTTATTGATTGGATTAAAATCTTTAAATCTGTCATCCTTTCTGAGTAAATCCGTCAATGGTTTTGCAATCTTTGCGTAGTCTTTGATATACTTTCTGAAGTATGAAGTTAATCCAATAAAACTCATCACCTGTTTTGTATTCTTTGGTTCTGGGAATCTCACCACAGCGTCTATCTTCTCACGGCTGGGTCGTACTTCTCCGTCTTTGATACGATGTCCTAGGAACTCAATCTCTTCATTTAAAAGCCTTGCCTTCTTCCAATTTATCTCTAGACCATAATCAGCTGCCACATTCAGAACTTGCTGTAGTCTTTCCACGGCTTCGACCTCGCTGATTGCTGGAATAATAATATCGTCTATAAATATCATCATCACATTCTTTGCTATTAGATCTCTGAATATAATCGTTATAAATCTCATGAAACACTTAGGCGATGAAGTCAATCCAAATGGTGCCCTCAGAAATTCGAACTGCCCATGATGCGTCACAAATGATGTGTATGGCACTGACTCCTCGCTCACCTTCAAATGAAAAATCCGTTTTGAGATCTAATACGCTAAATATCTTGCCGTCTTTCAGTTTGTCAATCACGTCATCTATGATTGGCAAAGGGAATTCATCTTTAAGAATCTTCTTGTTTAGTAGCCTGTAGTCGACACAGACTCTAGTAGTGTCATCTTTCTTCTTGACCAATACCAGGGGACTAGCATATTCAGAAAAACTTACCCGCGCAATGCCTTTCTCTATCCACTCCTCTACCTGGTCTTTCAGTAACTTTTGCTCCGTCAACGCCAGCCGTCGTGGGCGTTGGGCAACTGGGATGTCGTCCTTCAACACAATCTTCAAGTGTACTGGTGTTTCTTTAGTTTGGCACGGTTTGTAATCCAATACCATTTGCTCCACCTGCTCTCGAGTGTTTACACCTGCTGCACAACCTGTTAACTCAATTTGGTTAGCAAAACAATCAACTCTCTTCCACCATTCATCATCTTTCGGGTACAACTTCGCCTCTCCATCACATAACACCATTACTAATTCACTCAGAAATTCTTGCCCTAAAATAACCGTAAACGGCATACAGTCTCTAGGCACTACATGGAATGTCACGTCTTCGTAGAGCTCTCCGTCGATCGTCACGTTAGCACGAAACTGTCCGCTCGATTTCACCTTTGTTTGGCCAAGTCCAGATATCACCAAGTTGTCGTCGTATTTCTCGATGTTAAACGCCATAAACTGGTCGTCGGCCACTAGATTCGCACATGATCCTGTGTCTAGTAATGTCTTGACTTGAAAACCACACATTTCCATCATTTTCATGGGTTTTTTCTGCACTTTCAACTTAAACTCGTCTTTGTTATTGTTTTGAATGTGAAACATTCCGCCATGTTCTCCGTTTTCATTGTCAAACGTGAACTCTCGCTCCTCATTGGCTGTTGTCGTGTTTTGACAATCACTTGCAAACATGGCCGCCCTCGGCTTCATGTTTGGTTGGTCGAATCTTCGAGGCGTCGTCTTATTGGCTGGCACTCCGGCGCCGCCAAATTTGAATGCATTTCCGCCGCTTCCGCTGCCAACAGCGCCATCACGTCTAGCGGAGGATTGTGGAACCTCGACTTTGCAATGCTTACTCAAATGTCCGAATGCATTACAGCGAAAACACTTGATTCCTGTGGGACAGTCGCTCGCCATATGGTCATTCTCCCCACAGTTGTAGCACCGTCTCCGCTGCTGACCACCTGTCTGCTGTTTGCCACTCGTCGTTGGTCGTCTCGAACCTTGTCGCTCGCTGGTCTCCTTTGGTGCAGAGCTTCTTTTAGCCTCTGACCTCTCCTTCATTTGTTCATACAGCTTTAATCTATCTTTGAGTACTGAGTATGTAACAGCGCCATAAAGTATAGTCTTGTTTACTTCACTATCTTGAATGCCCTCAACAATGTACTGTATTGCCACATTCTCATTGAACCTAGCGCGCTTGCCCATCTCCTTCATCTTTAGCATGTACTGCATGTAGGTTTCACCAGGTTCCTTCTTCCTAGCTGCCATCAGCTCATGCATCTCTTTGCTGTTGATCTTTTCAGGGAACTCTTGTAACAATGCCGCTTTCAGTTCTTTGAAGCCTTTGAACACCTTCTCCGTCTTTAACCATAGTGCTGCTGTACCTTCTAGTGATCTTCTTGCAATAATGAGCTGCTGCTGAGGTGTCCAATTGAATATTTCTGCGTTGTCCTCAATGTCTTCTGCCCACTTCACAGCAGAATAGGTATCGTCATCGCCGTTGAATTTGGTTATGTTGTAGAATCCGTCTAAATAGGTTGCAAACAACTTCTCCGGTTTTTCCGTCTTATCAGTCGTCTTTTCTGATTCCGTCGTCATTGTGATTGTATCGTCTTCTTTGGTTTATTCGTCTTTTCGTCTTTGAGGTTATGAAAAAAAAACCACGCCGGTCACGTCGTAAAAATTTTGGGATGATCCCGGACGAGCCCCCAAAATTTGTAGGGATTATCCTGATTAAATGAAATAATTGGTTTTTCAACTCACTTCAGTCTTTTATTTTCACTTTTACTATTTTAGAATATTAATTTCGTCTTATCACTTTCTTCTTCCTTTCACGTACGCCATTCGTCTTCTCTCTCCCTCACACATCATTCTATCTCATCTCATTCGTCTCAACCAATCATTATGTCATATTTCCCCTCTTAGTCTCACTTATCCTTTCTCTCACTCATTTACACATCCTACATATATATATATATATATATATATATATATATATATATATATATATATATATATATATATATATATATATATATATATATATATATATATATATATATATATATATATATATATATATATATATATATATATATATATATATATATATATATATATATATATATATATATATATATATATATATATATATATATATATATATATATATATATATATATATATATATATATATATGGCGGTACGCTCACCTGTCATCTGTCACCAGTTATGTTATCTTAAATTTGAAATGCAAATGACCTCCGCTCAAATGATATGCAAACTTCTAATTAAAAATTCGTCGAACGAATCCCAATTCATTGTTGTCACAAAATTCGTATTAAAATAACACATTTCACAGAAATGTCCGTATTGTTATCATCATCTGCATTCAGGCACGTTGCTGACGTATTGTTTTTGAAAGGTAGTCTCAGCTTACTTCGCTCCCTTTTATTACATACTTTACGCTATACATTTTCTTCATGGTACGGTCTTCACTCATTCGCTCTACGTGCCCACACCATCGTAGCACGGCCTTATCCATTTGAGTTATAAGATCATCTTTTAAAGATGCAGTTTCCAATGCTAGGGTAGATAGAGGTCTAGAAAATTAAGTCCTTCCGACACACGTTTCACCGAAGACTTTTTTGGGACAACTCTACAGGTAGTGACCTCGTCGCTTTCTTTGCGGAGGTAACTGTATAAGGCGTACAAAAGTTTTTTTGAACAATCCAATTGTTACAAGCCCGCTACCTGAGGATCGAACTCGGGTCTCTTGCCTTGAATTCCGATCACCAAACCTCTCGGCTATTGTATGTAAAGACACTAATGTGATAAAAAAATATCTTCACGCAATTCCCAATACAGGGCTAGACAGATGTCTTGTTTAGACAGTTAAGTCCCTTCGACCTACCTTCCACCAAAGATACTTTCGGGACAACGTGACAGGTGGTGAGCCCGTACATTTTTATTTTATAGAAAAGGGAGGTAAACGTGCTGGTGACCAACGTGATGGTAAGTGATTACCGCCACCCATGAACATCCGCAATACCAGAGGCATAGCAGATGCGTTTCCAGCCTTAAAGTGGACCCCACCCCCAAATAGGGGGAGGGAGGTGTGTGGGCTTCCAGTTACCTACACGCCCATTCATGCAACAACAAAAGCTGATGCGTGGCTCTACCACTGCTACATAATTTTTTTTTCTGAAAAACCCATTGGTACGAGCCTGCCACCTGGGGATCGAACTCGGGTCTCTTGACTCGAAATTCCGACATCCCAACCACTCGGCTATCGTGACTGTGATAATCATACTAAATATAAGTATGTTGTAGTCGTATCTTGGAAAATAAGACGACTATGGGCTTACTACCTGTCTCGGTGCCCCAAATAAGCTATTGTTAAAATTAGCTCCAAAACGTTATGTTGTCCCGACTTCTATCTGCCACAGTATTGCCATATACATAATATGTATAGTTTTGAATTTTTGTAGAGATCTCTAGTGTTTGTAAATAAAATGTTAGTCGCTGATAATGTAGCTGCCGGGAAAAGAATTTCAAGATTATTTCAGTAGTTTTTGTGTTAATGCATTACAATATCATAGCCTAGGTGTCAGTAACCCTGCCGTCGACACTAGGGGTTGTGGGTTCGAATCCTGTTGGGGGAAAACATTTTTGTGATGAGTATTACTATATACTATCTTGTTTGTACTCTAGTTATGGATGATACATTTACATTAAAATGGCGATGGACTTACCACCTGTCATGTTGTTAAATAAATTTCGCAGAAAGGTGGGTCGAAGGGACTTGATTTTCTAGAGCTCTGTCAACCCCAGTTCTAGAAAAATTATAAACAAATGAACAAATATTAGTTTTGATATTATAGGATAACTGATTTCACAAAACGACAATTCTTAGTAAACCGTTTACTAAGAATACAGAAACTGGATTAAAGTGGAGTTCGTACTAGAAAACATGCATACATTAGCTCGTCTGTTCTCATAGAGTAGTTTGTTGTTGCATGCTTTATTCTGTGACATGGAAATTTGTCAAAGCTTAGCAATGGGTAGATAATATTATGTTACTGCGAACTCTCAACTTTGAACCTTGGCATATCCGAAACTACTCTAACAATTAAGACACTAATTTTTTATTTATTAAATTACCTTCACGCCTTTCCCAACACTGGGGTAGACAGAGGTCCAGAAAATTATGTCTTTCTACCCACCACGCCGATCCACGTTGATGTTATTTATTTTATCAATCTGTTTTGTTACATTATTATTTATCTTAATATACATAATATTCATACATAACGAGTACATAACGGCCAGTGTCGGCCTATGCAATGCTTTAATTATAGCATAAATATAACTGCGCTGTTTCTGTTAAGCTTCAGAACTCTTAAGCTTAATCATTAAAAAAATTATCCTCACGCCATTCCCTATATTGGGGTAGGCAGATGTTTTTTCGACCTGACTTTCACAGAAGACATGTTTTGGTATCACGTGATAGGTGGTGAGTCCATCCCCGCAATTAAATCCAAGCCATATAAATCGGACACAAGTTTTGGAAACGTATAGTCATGATAGCCAAGTGGTTGGATGATCGGAATTCGAGTCAAGAGACACGAGTTCGATCCCTAGGTAGAGATCAATTATAATTTCAGGCTATGGTTGATCCCCCCTCAGTTCTGTGGGGCGACAAAGCATATGTTATAATCTTCTTTTGAAATGGTTTGTCCCGAAAATATCTTCGGTGGGAAATGGGTCAAAGGGACTTAATTGTCTAAACTAGACCTCTGTCCACTCATGTACAGGGAATTGCGTGAAGTTTTTTATTTATTTATCATTTATTCGAAATGGTTTACAGGTGTTTTGATCTGCAGTAATCACTTATAATCAAGAAGTTATAAATTGTGACCTCTTTTTTAATCCTATTTTCATAAAAAGAAAAGTTTCAACACGCCAATTAATAGATGTTCAAAGACACTACAGAGTTTATTCGTCTCGAGCCTCTCAGATTTTAAAAATAATCCCAATGTAATCAGCTGAAGTACTTGTATTATGGAATCAGAAACAACTAAAGAAGACAAGTCACGATAGCCGAGTTGTTGGGTGGTCGGAATTTCGAGTCGAGAGACCTGAGTTCGATCCCCAGGTGGCAGTACCAATGAGTTTTTCAAAAACTTATGTACGAATTTCATCGTTGGCTTGGACATAAAGGCGGCGACGGGCTCACCACCTGTCACGTTGTCCCGAAAATATCTTCGGTGGAAGGTGGGTCAAAGGGACTGAATTGTCTAGACTTGACCTCTGTCTACCCCTGTATTGGGAATTGCGTGAATATATTTATTTATTTTATTATTTAGAAACAACTATGTTAGCACAACATCCAGACCCCAGAAAATGTAGAAAAAGTGTTTCCTACATTGACCCGACGGAGAATTCAACCCAGGACCACTATATTACCATCACCATTCCATAAATATTACACAAAGTTTGCCATTAACAGATTCTATCCCGAAGCCCTTAGCATCGAAGGCATCACTACCGAGTAGGCTCGTCGGCATGAATCGGTTTGTGTGTGTGTGTGTGTGTGTGTGTGTGTGTGTGTGTGTGTGTGTGTGCGTGTACGTGTGCATGTGCGTGTGCGTGTGTGTGTGGGTAAGTGTGTGTATGTGTGTTTATGATCATTAAGTAGGTTTTGACAGTTAAATTAAAAGTAAAAATTATATATTTTTAATTTTTTTACGAACAGAGACAAGGTTAGATCTACGTTTTAAAGGCACATTTTATCATACGCAAATTTTCTATGCTGATGAAAAATTGAAGATAAGATAAATATAATGATTTAATGTATTTACGCGAATGCGTAACTACAATAAATTATCTTAAATAAAACAATTTTCGGATTTTTTCGCGTTTTTAATAAGTTTTTAACAAACTAGTTTTACTTCCCGATGTTTCGGGAAGATATATGGTTATATAGTTGTTAATATAATATATATAGTTGTCTGATTGTTAGAACATTAAAGTATGTATACAAAATTAAAGTGTTAAAATAAAAGTGGGTCTATCAGTTGCAACTTTGAGTTAAATTCTTTGTGAGATTTCAAGATTAATTAATAAAATTTTATGTACTATACCCAAAGAAGTAAGTATATGAAGTATAGCATATATGTCTTCACGGCGTTCCCAACACTAGGGTAAACAAAGGATTAGATAATTAAGTCCTTTCGACCCATCTTCCACCGAAAACATTTTTGGGACAACGGGACAGGTGGGGAGACCGACGCTGTCTTTAAATCTAAGCTAACGATATATTAAAAGTACGTAAATTTTTGAAAAAAAAAAAAATCCTTTTGTGCTTGGGGATCGAACTCTTGAGTCGAATTCCGATTACACAACCACGGCTTTTGTGGCTAGACTATTGTATCAAATTATTCATTTACTTTTTGAAAGTCAAGTCCTATACTGAAATTTCAAATTCATGAAAACATAAAACTACATTGCATTGCGGCGAAAGTCAGACACCGGCAAATACTTTGCGCAAACGTCTCGCGCCGCGAGCCGGCACTCAGGCTCCGCGGAGTGGGAGTTACGTGGCTTAAACTGTATTTGCATCGCCATTAGCCTAAACCTCAGAGGAGACGTCTGTAATGCTTCATATATTACTTGCATAAATGAAAAGAGAAGTAAAGAGATTTATATTCACGTGCGCAGGTTAGAAAACTCATAGAGACAAATGCAGTGATACATAAATGGTACTGTTTTTGTTTAATTATGATTACTTTAGTTAATGAATTTCCGCAAAGTAACGCCTGAGTCAATCAGGCGTTACTTTGCAGAAATTCATTGTAAAGTTGTTATTGAATTACCTCGCACCATTCCGCATGCAAATATAAAATAGGTATATGTTACCTGGTTCAAAGAGAAAAAGTGTACTTCTCTTCATTCAATAACAACTTTATGATTACTTTTTTTTAATTTTAAATATCCTAATAAAAAGACTTTTGTATTATGTTATTAAAATGAAACTGCAAATAATAATATTGTCGCGATTAAACTTTTAACCTTTCAGCTCAGCCCCAGAACGTGACTGCTTTAGCTCCGCCGCAGGCGACACGTTTATCAAATGAATTATCCGTCCTCCCACACTAACTAGACCGAGATTGAGATTTAATTTCTTAGTAAAAGTTTAATGCTTTCGCTGACTTTGTGTTCTATGTAAATTTGTTATTGTTTATATTGAATTACAGATCCGCCAATTCGCATAGACAAAGCGTACAATTTTACGGTACCACGATGTCATCGATTAAAATGCCTCTATGCCATGTCAGCACGACACTATCACATGTTAATTGGTTTACTTTCGCGTATTTTCCGATTTTAGAGTAGACAGAAGAGTTCGGGAGAGTTAGTCCTTTCGACAAACTTTTCATCGGAGCGTATTTGGGACAACTTGACAGGCGCAAAGCTTATCGCCGTCTTAGTGTCTAAACAACAGGTTAATATAAAAATAAATGTTTAAATAAATTTATTAATAAGTTACAATATTCATTTTTAAATTCCATATTTCCATAACGGTCTGTAAGAAAAGTCTGTAAAAGTTTGCTGAATTTTGCTCTGGTAATTTTGAACGAAATAATTTTTTATTCCGTAATCCTTAAATTTCTACACTGTTTCAAACACAGTTTTCCTATTTAGTGTTGGAATGACTGTTTTTGGTACCTTCGTTGTTGCCGATCCCAAAACACTCTTACTTTGGGATCAGTGCAATATAATATGTGATATTGTCTACATTCTATTTTAAAAAAATGATAAAGAATAAGCAATGAATATGAAACGACATCCATTGACAAGTTTATATTTCTTATCAGAAAATATAAAATAATACAAGTAGTCAAACGTAATTAAAATGTAGTCTCCATGCAGTCTCCATGCAGTGTGGAGCACAAGACGACCCCTAATGCTTTGGATAAACGCCGATCTCGTAGAGAGCTTAAAGAAAGGCCACGGTGGTGTCGTTGGTAATTTATCCGTTTTGGCTTTGATAGTGTTTGAGTTAAATTACCGGAAATTTATTGGGGAATTAAATTCGTTTGAAAGATTTGAAAAAAAAACCTACCAGGTGGCCCCGCAGCTTTCCCAGAGGTTTAACCCTGGACGCCGAAACCTAGTAGTAGTAGTAGAAGTAGTATTTACTTTATTGTACACCACACATATAAAAGGAATAAATACAACACAGAGAAAACTTAATACATACGTAAACACTATAAGGTGATCTCAATAACTTTAATAAAGGCAGACAACTCACCTATGTGTACATGAGCATTTTAGTTGCTCGACATTACCTTAACAGACTACCCGACTTAATTTTTTTATCTTTAAGCTTTTGCCTTTAATTGGGGTGGACAGAGGTCTACACAATTAGGTCCTTCCGTTCCACCTTTCACCAAATCATATTTGGGACAATGTGACAGGCCGTGACCGCCTTTTCGCCAGTTTCCCCTTTAAAAAATACATTCAGAAAAGTTTTTCCCTGAGATGACACAGAACTCCACTACCAAAACCGAAAGGGGCCTTACTTCTTAAACTAAAACCAACGTCCAGCTTTAAGTCAATGCATAACTAACTTAGAAAGTTCCGCGACGGAAAACAATTCACTACGGCGGTATTCTCACCTTTAAGCAAACTTTAATAAAGTAAAACTTAGATTAAATTTGAATTAAACTAGATTTTACGTTCGCATACACAGTGCTTGAATTAAAGGGCTGGGGATCTTCCAAATGGACTGTTGTCGTATGTTAATAATACGTCATATGCCACATTGACACAGACGCACAAAAGCATAACACTATATTCATCAACATCACAACGACCCGTAAGTTTCCACTGCACATAGGCCTTTCTTATATTCAACAGGGACAGTTTCAATAAAATTGGGTACTCCGACTAATAAAATTAGGAGTCACAATAGCCGAGTGATAGTGTGATCAAAACTCGAGTCGAGTCCGAATTTGATCTCCAGGTGGTGGGCACGTCCCAGTGGTTTTTTTAAACTTATTATCGTACAGCACAGTCATACAGATGGCGACCGCCTTACCACCTGTCACGTTGTCCCTTTAATGTGCTTTGGTGGATGATGGGTCGAAGGGACTTGGTTATTTGTATAAATCCTTTTTTTTTTCATGCCACATATATTTTTATAATATACGCAGTTATTAAAGTAAATATTTACCTAACCAGGTTTGCATAAAATTTACTAAAACAGTGCTTTGTTTGTGGTGCAAGCGTGTGTGGCCCGCACACGCGTCGCATTAAATAAGGAGGTTGGGAAATGAAGCACGCATCTGTATGCGGAATGGAATGCTGTGAAACAATGCATTCGAATTTTAGTCATATTATGTTCTGTACCGAGACAATGGATTACGTTGAATAGAGACCAGTTAGTGGTCGGGGTGCTAACTAAAATTTCACTGCAAATGAACAGGATTTTATGTCTAGGCCGGTCTTGCTAAAATCATAAACAATATATCTACAGAAAAAATTCCGATCACCTAACCACTCCGATATTATTACCTAAATTACGGTAAGTGATTATTACAAGCAAGTAGTAAATTAGTAAGTATAGCTCACATAGACCAACAATAGAGAAGAATGAAGAAATAAAAACGTAAATACATACATACTTCATATTCATTGTTCTTATCCCAAAGTTCGATTCTCAGGTGGTTGGCTCGTACCAATAGGTTTTTTCAAAACTTTTATACGTTATATATTTGGCTTGAACATAACTTGTCAATATAGAAAACAATTTTTCCACGTTGTCTCAGGTCTGGATGTTTACTGTACCTTCGTTGTTTCCGATTTCATAACACAAGTGCTTAACTTCTTACTGTTGGATCAGAGCAATGTATGTGATGTTGTCCCTATCTATATGTGTATTTAATTGTTATATAGTAAAATCTCTATTTCTACGAAGCCGACTTCAGAACATTTTGTTTTGTACATATTTTTATATTTAATTCTGCGTAGAACTAAACCCTACTCAAGAAACACTAAGCCGAAATCGCTTTACGGTTCGTGGTCTCTACTTGTTACTCGTTCAAAGCGGACATTTATCCCGGAAGCTTTGCGCTCGTCTTGCTTTTTATAATGCTTTGAGTACAAATTTTTAAATTATTTTCAGAACTTTCTAAGCTTATATTCGCGTATATCGCTGAATATTTTTATTCTGCTCCAACTAGGAGATAACGACTGTGCAATGTATACAAGACAACAAGATACTACACGACCAGAAAATGTAAAGCACAAAATTGTTTAAATTATTAATACAATATTCTTATTCTTATCCTAAGGGCCATGCTCGGTGTTTCTCTGCGTGATAGACTCCGTAATGAAAATAACCGGTGTAGAACTAGGGTAACCGATGTAGCCGTAAGGATTGAAGTCGCAAGGGGTCGGCCACATAGCTCGTAAAACTGACAACCATTGGCGAGAAAAGGTTCTCGAGTGGCAAGCTCGTAAAAGTAAACGCATTGTAGGACGACCTCTACACGATGGTGCGACGACCTGCATAATGTTGAGGGAAGTCGATGGATCCAGATGGCACAGGAGCCCTCTATGTGGCAATCTTTCGGGGAGGCTTATGTTTAGTAGTGAACTTCGGATAGGCTGATATGATGATAATGATAATGAGGATTGTTACTCTAATATGTAGGTTCTCGAGGCAAACGGAGTTTAAGAACCTCCACAGGATAGCGACTGCCTGTAGAATAATAAATAATAATAATAAATACATATATAGATAGGGACAACATCACATTGCTCCGATCCCAATGTAAGATGCTAAAACACTTGAGGTATGGGAATCGGAAACAACGAAGTTACCACAAACACCCTGACCTGAGAAAATGATGAGATTTTTCTACATTGACCCTACCGGGAATCGAACCCGGGACCTCGAGATGGCGACATCTTGAAAATTGGTGTTTACGCCATTCGTCCACGGAGGTCGTCAGATATCGTGCCAATGTTGCGAGGAGTCGATGGATGGTGGTGCCACCGGATCGTTCTATGTCGCAATCTCTGGGAGAGGCCTGTTCAGCAGTGGACTGTAGATATAGTATAATGGTGACTATGATAAATTATACTAGCTAAACCTGGCCACGCACCACTGTAGCTCTGCTTAGGTAGCGGTAGAAAATCCGTTCCCATGGGTACTTTGGGATATATTTTTATTTAACATGGATATGCAAAGGAAAGATGTGTGTGTGTGTGTGTGTGTGTGTGTGTGTGTGTGTGTGTGTGTGTGTGTGTGTGTGTGTGTGTGTGTGTGTGTGTGTGTGTGTGTGTGTGTGTGTGTGTGTGTGTGTGTGTGTGTGTGTGTGTGTGTGTGTGTGTGTGTGCGTGTGTGTCTGTGTGTGTCTGTGTCTGTGTGTGTGTGTGTCTGTGTCTGTGTGTGTGTGTGTGTGTGTGTGTGTGTGTATGTGTGTGTGTGTGTGTGTGTGTGTGTGTCTGTGTGTGTGTGTGTGTGTGTGTGTGTGTGTGTGTGTGTGTGTGTGTGTGTGTGTGTGTGTGTGTGTGTGTACAATTACTAAACGGAGTAACAGCTTAACATAAATACATAATAACATCACGGTCTTTACGGTGTTTGAATATGTTGAGAAATTCATGTGGTGAATATGAATGCATATTTATATGTATTGGAGTCATGGGTCTTTATATGTGTCATTATATATCTAATTAAGTATATTATACCTGTTGGCTTGGACATTAAAGTGGCGATAGGCTCCCAGAATGTCACGTTGTCTTCAATAGTCTTCGCTGAAAGGTCGGTGGAAAGAACTTGTTTGTCTAATCTCAGTCCACTCCAGAATTGGGATATGCGTGAAAATAAAACAATTAAATTGCCGTACTTACAAGGCATAGTGTCGTTTCAGCCCACGTCATTAAGGTAACGCAAAATACATAGTCGTGTTCGGTCTGTCTATGAAGCGGCGGATCTCTGGTTCAATACAAACAATTACAAATTTACAAAGAACACGAAGTCAGCAAAAGCATTAAACTTTTACTAAGAAATTAAAACACAATCTCTGTCTAGTTAGAGAAGGAGGTCGGATAATTCATTGGATGAACGTGTCGCCTGCGGCGGAGCTAAAGCAGTCACGTTCTGGACTGAGCTGAAAGGTTAAAAGTTTAATCGCGACAATATTATTATTTGCAGTTTCATTTTAAATTCATTAAGACAAAAGTCTTTTTATTAGGCTATTTGAAAAAAAAAATTGTAATCAAAATAAAACAAAAAGAGTATCATTTAAGTCTCACTGCATTTGTCTCTATAAGTTTTCTAACCTGCACACGTGAATGTAAATCTCTTTACTGTTTTTATTTCTGCAAGTAATATATGAAAGCATTACACACGTCTTCTCCGAGGTTTAGGCTAATGGCGATGCAAATACAGTTTAAGCCACGTAACTCCCACTCCGCGGTACCTGCGTCCCGGCTCGCGTCGCGAGACGTTTGCGCAAAGTATTTGCCGGTGTCTGGCTTTCGCCGCAACGCGATGTAGTTTTACGTTTTCATGAATTTGAAATTTCAATGTAGGACATACCTTTGGTAAAGTTAATGAATAATTTGATACAATAGTCTAGTCACGATAGCCTTGGTTGAGGAATTGGAAATCGAGTCAAGAG
Organism: Sericinus montela; assembly: GCA_029286605.1. Taxonomy (NCBI): domain Eukaryota; kingdom Metazoa; phylum Arthropoda; class Insecta; order Lepidoptera; family Papilionidae; genus Sericinus; species Sericinus montela. The sequence continues at coordinate 1,355,906 of JAGSMR010000050.1, forward strand.
TTCAATCCCCAAGTGGCAAGCTCGTACCAAAGGTTTTTTTTTTTCAAAAAATTATATACGATTTATAACCTTTGTTTAGATTAAAAGACGGCTACAGGCTCACCACCCTTCATATTGTCCCAAAATAACCTAAGGTCAAATGGGCCACATTTATGAAAAGGAAAAAACGGTATAGATCTCTGGCTATTCCACTATTGGGAAATTCGTCAATTATTATCAGTATATTATTATATTTTAGAGAATTACGTTAAGACGTCTCAAACATATCGGTTATTAAAATTTCACCTTGACGCAAAATAAAAAAAAAAATTATTCAAAATTATATAAAAGTGCTAATCCTTGAATTCGACTTTTAAACTATTTGAACGACTAAATGTTCGTCAAGTATTATAAATTCTTAATAAATTATAAATTTAAATTAAAAAATTTAAACTTTTAATTATAAATTCTTACGCCGGCACCATACGGCAAGACTTTGCTTTCAAATAAAACAAATAGATTAAGCAAAACGAAATAGAATCTTGTGAACGAAACGGAATGATAATGAACGGATGTTACAAATTGTCAAAAATGGTAAAAAATTCAGGCGATAAATAACAAAACATTTATAATCCAAATGAAACAGAATAACGTGAAGGTAACTCAATAATATAAACCCGATGTTATAAATAGTCAAAATGATGAAACATTTTTCTTAAAAAAATACTGACCATTAACAATAAAACAGACATTTAAAAAGAAACATAATCATAATATGGCGTAACAAATTGTTGAAAAGAAACAGAATCATGTGAAAAAAACAGAATTTCATAAACCTTGTGTTATAAATTATCAAAAATGATAAACAAATATTCTTTTAAAAATGCTGGCTATAAACAATATTTAAAAAGAAACAGAATCATAACATAAAAAAAAATGCGACCTGAGGATCGAACTTGGCACCGAACCACTCGGCTATCGTGACTTATTGTAATTGTGATGCGATATCAGCACTTTTGGATTTTGACATCACCATTAACTGAATTTGTAAATATCCAGATACAATTTATAAAATACTTTTACATTTTCTATTTATCAAAATAGAATTTATAAAAATCGACTAAGTATGGATCACCGCCATTTACTAAACGGAATAACAGCTTAACATAAATACATACTAAGATCACTGTAGGACATTGGCATGTTCCATAAGGGAGGTTTGGGCAAAATCGACGAGCTTGGCAAACTTGGCGATTTTTGGCAAGCGGATAGCCGATCGCCGTACCAGACACGTCGCACCTCAGTCGCTGCTGCACGATAATGTTAAACTTTAAGCAGAGGTTTAGACAATAAAGTGCTTTCGACCTATCATTTGGGACTACGAGACAGGTGGTGAGGTGAGTGTATTGTCGAACCTATATATTAATTTTTTAAAATAAATTGTAATTCTCATAACGGGAATCGAACACGCAACCCGGAGCTTTGAAAATTTTTAACTCCAACTAAGCTATCGGGTCATGATGATGAAATAAATAATTCCTTGCACGCTATAATATCGAATGATGCATGGTAACATCGTTATGTATTCAGAGACTGTCATCCTATATAAAGGCAGTAGATACGTCTGAAGCCTGAATGGCTACAGATAATAAATAGGCGGCAATTTGCCGATCCGCGTCGTCAGCTACAGCCTACCTGAGTGTAGGTTGAAGACATTGAAATGTTTATCATCGATAATTTTTTTAATGATTTTTTAGCTGTTACTTTTGATAAAAAGTAAATTAACATTAAATACTATAGCAACTTTGTTAACCAAATACTTTGTTTACTTAATACATAACAATAGTTTTAATTACAAACTACGAGATGGGTAAATTATTTTTTGTTTTTGATGCTAAAGTAAGTAAGTTAAGAACTAGTCTTATGCTTTTATGTTACATAGATACATAGATAGAGACAACATCACACACATTGCTCTGACCCCAAAGTAAGTAGCAAAACACTTGATGGATTTTCTAAAAAAATCTTCCATTTCAACTAACGTAATAACTACTTAAATAGTCCTAAATAATCTTCGGTTAAAGGCACGTCAAAAGGAATGAGTTGTCTAGATCTCTGTGTACCCCAGTACAGAGAAAGTGTGAAGATATTTATTTGGAATGAAGGACATCGACCGATTCAAATGTCTGTGGTGTGTGTGGTGGTAGTGGTGATTAAGTGATTACCGCCGCCCATAAACATCCGCAGTACCAGAAGCATAGCAGATGCGTTGCCGGCCTTTGAGAAAGGTATAAGCTCTTTTCTTGAAAGTCCCTTAATCGTATCGGTCCGAAAAAACCGCTGATGGCAGCACATTCCATAAAGTGCAAGTGTGTGGCAGAAAATTCCGCGAAAAACGCACTGTGGAGGAATGCCATGCATCAAGATGTTGTTGATGGAATTTTTGACTATGCCATATTATGCCGTCTTAGTGTTTGCGATTCTAAATAAATAAATATTGATATTGGAATATTTTTAACAATACTAATACAATAGTTTCTAAATAACCAGACATTCGACAACGATACATCAGAATAGACGTCTCGGAACGCCCCATCACTACTGTTAACAAAGAGCCGGTGATTTGTATCTGAAAATGTTTTCTTGATTCCCCATAGAGCACGGCTGGGATTATAGTGTCCTTATTGCTTTCGCGATTTATACTGTTTTTATTTGAACGGGTTCTTGTTGGGACATACGTATGTCTGAGATGTCCGAGAGAATCGATTTATAATAAATCGAAGGAAAAAGCATTCAATTACTTATCGGGTACTATTTGCTTAGGTAGTTCACTATTTTATATTCCAATATGGATATAAAACTGTTGACATTAAGTATTTTATTTTTATTTCCAATAATTTGTGATATTGTGATGTTATTACGCCGAGCGTGAACCACAGATTTAGCTTATAAACTACATGCGGTTTTCTTTAAGGACTTTACTTAACTACTTATGAAAGTACATACAGTACCAAATAAAAAGAAAATCATTTTTTTCTCTGTCTGTCTGTTTGCTCCAGCTAATCTTAGAAACGGCTGGACTTATTTTAACGGGTCTTTCTCTTGCAGATAGCTAATATTATAAGGAGTAACATAGTCTAATAGTATTTAAGAAAAATTATTCGGGTTCCGCGGATGGCAACTAATATACAATATATTACTCTGATTATTATCAATTTTTATTCCGGAACTTGATCCCCAATTAATCGATTTAGTCGATACGTACTCGTATGAATGTAAATATTGGTTCGTTAGCACACGGCTTTGCAGAGCATTGCTATTGGAACCAGTGTGATAGAATCACGCCATGTTAAACCTTAATCCCTAGAGTTAAGATCCTAAATAAGGTTTTTTATCTCCTGCTAACCGTGCCTTTGTTAGAAGTCAATTGACAACAGATAATAAAATAGCAGTTGGTCTAGGGAAGAAAATAATGTTTACAAGTTATACAAAGATACCCTAAAAATAAAACAGTCGGACATATCAAACGCGATGGAAGTAAAAAATATCTTCACGCTATTCCCAATAATGAGGTAGACAAAGATCCAGATTATTAAGACGTTTCGCGGGTCCTTTCACCAAAGACATTTTTGGGACAAAGTGACAGGTGCTGAGACGTTACATGATTTCTGCAAAAACTCATTGGTACAAGCCTTCCTGTTGATCGCACTCGGGTCTCTTGATTCGAATTTTAATCACCCATCCACTCGGCTATCGTGAAGAAGTAAAACCTTCTAAAGTTCAATTTCATTCACTCACTGGGTGGATTCCCATAGATATACATATAATGGTGCATAAGTCACGATAGCCGAGTGGTTGGGTGGTCGGAATTTCGAGTCAAGAGACCCGAGTTCGATCCTCAAGTGGCCGTATCAATGGATTTTTCTAAAAACCTATGTACAAATTATATTGTTGGCTTGGACATAAAGACGGCGACGGGCTCACCATCTGTCACGTTGTCCCGAAAATACTTTCGGAGGAAGGTGGGTCTAAGGGATGTAAATGTCTAGACTAGACCTCTGTCTACTCCTGTATTGGGAATTGCGTGAAGATATTTCTATTTATACATTTTACATTTTGACGACTTCTGTGGGTGACGAGTGGTATTCTATATTTTCGCTATTTATAATCCCGTGTCTGTGTGTTTGTGGTACCATCGTTGTTTCTGATTCCATAACACAAGTGCACTTTAGCACCTTACTTTGCGATCAAAGCAGTGTATATGATGTTATCCCTATCTACGTATGTGTTTATTTCATCTAAAGTATGACCGATTTTACTTATTTAGAATTACATCGGATTCACAAAGAACGTATTGTCACAGTGGAGTGCACCTCACGCGCCACCCGGTCGTAGCTCTTACACTTCATCCCCTATTGTTGCTCATCCAACAGTGCTTTTAAGCCAAACATCCGTGATCAAATCTTGAAATTTTTACTTGCACTTTTCTTAGAGATTTATTTAGTTAAAAACCATATTTCAGAACACACTTTTAGTTATTTTGGCATTCAAACAGACCTTTTCATATAGCTCTTTTATACATGTGACTTATGCCTAAAGTTATGCTTCTAACGGTGCTATAAGTATTGTGTCATCAGCATAAATCAGATAATTATTCAGGCAAGGCCACTTTTGAGCCGTGGGGCAACGGTGTAAGAATATTGTGGGTACGGCACCCAGGCGACTAAGGGAAACAGCCTTGAACATAGTTATGGCAACCGATAGATGGCGGGATAACCATCCATAAAAATATCAGACCAAAATAATCAGACTCAAAACGCGAGGTGTTCGATACTGCGATCGTCATCAGTGGTGATTATGACAAATCCTCCCAATGGGGATGTCTTGCATTGGACTTTAATAGGCCGTTACATAACGGCCTATTAAATTATTATATTACATACAACCTATTAATATTACCTTTAATATTACCTATTAATATTACATGAAAATAATAAATAAATAAATAATAATAAATATCTTCACGCAATTCCCAACACAGGGGTAGACAGAGGTCAAGTCTAGACAATTAAGTCCCTTTGACCCACCTTCCACCGAAGATATTTTCGGGACAACGTGACAGGTGGTGAGCCCGTCGCCGCCTTCATGTCCAAGCCAACGATGAAATTAGTACATAAGTTTTTTTTGAAAAACTCATTGGTACTGCCACCTGGGGATCGAACTGAAAATAAATACATACATACATATGTATGTATTTATTTGTATGTCATTTAATATAGAAAATGTGGTCTTCTTTCTACATTGACCTGTCAATGTAGAAAACATTGTAGAGTGATGTTTACGATACGATATTTAAACTATATAAAAGTAAACAAACTTAATAAATAATAGAAGCACTTCAGAGATTGTTTGCTATAATGTTTACTTTTAATTTATATAAGCCATTCAATATTACGAAATATGTTGGAATTTAATATTAAATATGCGAATTACTGACATAAGCTATAAATATGAATAAAAAACTTTAAAAAAATTTACTTTGCTAAACTTGTTAATTATTGAATTAAATAATATCTTCACGCCATTCCCAATACTGGTGTAGACATAAGTCTACACAATTAAATCCTGTCACGCAAGACATTTTTGGGCAGCTTGACAGATGGTGAGCCTGTCGCAATCTTTATGTCCAAGCGAAGTTTTGAAAAAACCCATTGATACAAGCCTTGCTTCTGGGGATCGATTTCGTTTCTCCTGACTCGAATTCCGATCAACCACTCGGCTATCATCACTTCAGAATAAACAATAAACAAACCAAACAGAAAAAACACTTGAAACATTTCAAAGTGAGCCAGTCAGTACGTTACGAAGTGCACGGCCCCGTAGTCCACAGTTCCGGTACTGACGAACGAATGTTTGCGTCTCGCACACTCGTGTATCGACATTATGCCCTTTGACGTCGACTCGCAAAATAAATTAGTCAATTGAAACTGGCTGGGCCGACTGGAGCGTTATATGACTCGCGGATCACTAGCTGATTCGAAATCAATTGCTTTTATATAGATAAATAGTTATACATACTTAGATGGGAACAATATCACATACAGTGTTCTGATCCCAAAATAGCTAAGGCAATTGTGTTGTGGAATAGAAAACAACGGAGGTACCACAAACACCCATACTCGAGAAAGTCTACATTGACCTGTCCGAAAATCGATTGCGGGGCTTCACAGCAGGCGACACCATGAAAACCGGTGTGTACGCCATCCACGGAGCTCGTCACACTTATAGCATACCGATGTACTTTTCCCTCTCTGAGTTTTGTAAATAGGATCAATGAGCTAATCTAACATATCAGCACCTGAGAATATTTCTTCACTCATTTCCCAATACAGGGGTAGACAGAGGTCAAGTCTAGACAATTAAGTCCCTTTGACCCACCTTCCACCGAAGATATTTTCGGGACAACGTGACAGGTGGTGAGCCCGTCGCCGCCTTCATGTCCAAGCCAACGATGAAATTAGTACACAAGTTTTTTGAAAACTCATTGGTACTGCCACCTGGGGATCGAACTGAAAATAAATACATACATACATATGTATGTATTTATTTGTATCATTAATATAGAAAATGTGGTCTTCTTTCTACATTGACCTGTCCGAAAATCGATTGCGGGGCTTCACAGCAGGCGACACCATGAAAACCGGTGTGTACGCCATCCACGGAGCTCGTCACACTTATAGCATACCGATGTACTTTTCCCTCTCTGAGTTTTGTAAATAGGATCAATGAGCTAATCTAACATATCAGCACCTGAGAATATTTCTTCACTCATTTCCCAATACAGGGGTAGACAGAGGTCAAGTCTAGACAATTAAGTCCCTTTGACCCACCTTCCACCGAAGATATTTTCGGGACAACGTGACAGGTGGTGAGCCCGTCGCCGCCTTCATGTCCAAGCCAACGATGAAATTCGTACATAAGTTTTTGAAAAACTCATTGGTACTGCCACCTGGGGATCGAACTGAAAATAAATACATACATACATATGTATGTATTTATTTGTATCATTAATATAGAAAATGTGGTCTTCTTTCTACATTGACCTGTCCGAAAATCGATTGCGGGGCTTCACAGCAGGCGACACCATGAAAACCGGTGTGTACGCCATCCACGGAGCTCGTCACACTTATAGCATACCGATGTACTTTTCCCTCTCTGAGTTTTGTAAATAGGATCAATGAGCTAATCTAACATATCAGCACCTGAGAATATTTCTTCACTCATTTCCCAATACAGGGGTAGACAGAGGTCAAGTCTAGACAATTAAGTCCCTTTGACCCACCTTCCACCGAGGATATTTTCAGGACAACGTGACAGGTGGTGAGCCCGTCGCCGCCTTTATGTCCAAGCCAACGATGAAATTCGTACATAAGTTTTTTTGAAAAACTCATTGGTACTGCCACCTGGGGATCGAACTCGGGTCTCTCGACTCGAAATTCCGACCACCCAACAACTCAGCTATCGTGACTTGTTAATATAAATAAATTTGGAATAAGTAAAACAACAACAACAATCGTGAGTATTCATGATATACAGAAGTTTATGAGACCGCTACTTCTCTTTCTCCACCTTTGTCACCATTTAACACACCTATTCCTTTGCTAAAGATATGTAACGCACTTACTGCTTATCTTTGGAATCTGTTATCACATACCATCTTTATGTCCAATCCATGCCTTTATGTCCAAGCCAACGATGAAATTCGTATATAAGTTTTTTTTTTTGAAAAACTCATTGGTACTGCCACCTGGGGATCGAACTCAGGTCTCTCGACTCGAAATTCCGACCACCCAACAACTCGGCTATCGTGAAAATAGCAAAGTAAATAGAATATTTTAAAAATATTTGTAAAATTTGTATTACAGCAATCTCTCTCTGTCGTTCTCTCTTCAACCTTAAATTTTATGATACGTTAACATTGACGTATACTTAAAATTTCCACAATTTACAAGAGTTTTGTAAATAGAGTTATATTGACTCTACTCCGATAAAAGTTTAATTTTTAAAAGCAACGTCAAAGGAGCAACGTAGGTGCATTCCGGTTGTAGTGCAAACATTTGCGTAACGTACTTCAGTATCCATCAAGCCGCCTGTTGATCACTCGTAATGAGCTGATTCTCTTTGAGAGGTGAAGCTTTAAGTGAAATCTGCATAGCTTGTATACAGCTTATATTGTATGTACAGTATATCTTCACGTGATGTTTTAACGTGCTTGTGGACTCTATGTTCATTGATTGTTGGTTGAGAGGACAAGTAATTTCAAATAATATCAACAATAAATATCTGCAACCGTTTTCCAGTGCCAGGGCAGGCTGGAGTCTAGAAGACCTTTCGAGCCTTCATCAAAGCTTATTTGGGACAACGTAATAGGTGACAATAAAGTGTAGTTTGGGTGATCGGACTTCGAGTCAAGGCAAGGTCGAACCCCGGTGGCAGGCTCGTATATTGGTTTCAAAACTCATGCACTATTTGTGTTGTTGGCTTGGACATAAAGATGGCAACGGGCTCTACCTGTCACGTTGTCCGAAAAATATCTTCGAAGGAAGGTGGGTTGAAAGGACTTAATTTTCTAGAACTCTGTCTTCCCCTTATAGTGGAAAAAGCGTGAAGGTGTTATTAATTCGATTTGAAATCAGTGACAGTTTATATTCAAGAAACATAGGTTTCTGTGAGAATAATAAAAAGGAGAAAAATTAAACGGATTACTATTAGTTTTTAGTATTATTTATTAGTTTTGCAAAATGCCGAATGAATTAAAAGGAGAGAAGATATTCCATGTATTTTCTTACAAGTTAAACATAGCTTTAAATGCATATGTCTATCTAAATTTCTCTATTGTAACAATATAAAATAGCAAAGTAAATAATAATAAAATATCTTCACGCAATTCCCAATACAGGGGTAGACAGAGGTCAAGTCTAGACAATTAGTCCCTTTGACCCTCCTTCCACCGAGGATATTTTCAGGACAACGTGACAGGTGGTGAGCCCGTCGCCGCCTTTATGTCCAAGCCAACGATGAAATTCGTACATAAGTTTTTTTGAAAAACTCATTGGTACTGCCACCTGGGGATCGAACTCGGGTCTCTCGACTCGAAATTCCGACCACCCAACAACTCGGCTATCGTGACTTGTTAATATAAATAAATTTGGAATAAGTAAAACAACAACAACAATCGTGAGTATTCATGATATACAGAAGTTTATGAGACCGCTACTTCTCTTTCTCCACCTTTGTCACCATTTAACACACTTATTCCTTTGCTAAAGATATGTAACGCACTTACTGCTTATCTTTGGAATCTGTTATCACATACCATCTTTATGTCCAATCCATGCCTTTATGTCCAAGCCAACGATGAAATTCGTACATAAGTTTTTGAAAAACTCATTGGTACTGCCACCTGGGGATCGAACTGAAAATAAATACATACATACATACATACATACATACATACATACATACATACATACATACATACATACATACATACATACATACATACATACATACATACATACATACATACATACATACATACATACATACATACATACATACATACATACATACATACATACATACATACATACATACATACATACATACATACATACATACATACATACATACATACATACATACATACATACATACATACATACATACATACATACATACATACATACATACATACATACATACATACATACATACATACATACATACATACATACATACATACATACATACATACATACATACATACATACATACATACATACATACATACATACATACATACATACATACATACATACATACATACATACATACATACATACATACATATGTATGTATTTATTTGTATGTCATTTAATATAGAAAATGTGGTCTTCTTTCTACATTGACCTGTCAATGTAGAAAACATTGTAGAGTGATGTTTACGATACGATATTTGAACTATATAAAAGTAAACAAACTTAATAAATAATAGAAGCACTTCAGAGATTGTTTGCTATAATGTTTACTTTTAATTTATATAAGCCATTCAATATTACGAAATATGTTGGAATTTAATATTAAATATGCGAATTACTGACATAAGCTATAAATATGAATAAAAAACTTTAAAAAAATTTACTTTGCTAAACTTGTTAATTATTGAATTAAATAATATCTTCACGCCATTCCCAATACTGGTGTAGACATAAGTCTACACAATTAAATCCTGTCACGCAAGACATTTTTGGGCAGCTTGACAGATGGTGAGCCTGTCGAGCAATCTTTATGTCCAAGCGAAGTTTTGAAAACCCATTGATACAGAGAAAGCTGCTCTGGGGATCGATTTCGTTTCTCCTGACTCGAATTCCGATCAACCACTCGGCTATCATCACTTCAGAATAAACAATAAACAAACCAAACAGAAAAAACACTTGAAACATTTCAAAGTGAGCCAGTCAGTACGTTACGAAGTGCACGGCCCCGTAGTCCACAGTTCCGGTACTGACGAACGAATGTTTGCGTCTCGCACACTCGTGTATCGACATTATGCCCTTTGACGTCGACTCGCAAAATAAATTAGTCAATTGAAACTGGCTGGGCCGACTGGAGCGTTATATGACTCGCGGATCACTAGCTGATTCGAAATCAATTGCTTTTATATAGATAAATAGTTATACATACTTAGATGGGAACAATATCACATACAGTGTTCTGATCCCAAAATAGCTAAGGCAATTGTGTTGTGGAATAGAAAACAACGGAGGTACCACAAACACCCATACTCGAGAAAGTCTACATTGACCTGTCCGAAAATCGATTGCGGGGCTTCACAGCAGGCGACACCATGAAAACCGGTGTGTACGCCATCCACGGAGCTCGTCACACTTATAGCATACCGATGTACTTTTCCCTCTCTGAGTTTTGTAAATAGGATCAATGAGCTAATCTAACATATCAGCACCTGAGAATATTTCTTCACTCATTTCCCAATACAGGGCAGCCAGAGGTCGTCAGAATTAGTTTGGACGGCGTGACTGTGACAGTCTCACCACCTATCACGTTGTTCCAAATATGCTTCGGTGTGGGAGAGTTCTAGACCTGTGTCCATATATTCCTGGGAAAATGCGTAATTAACACAAGATTTGATTCCGCGAACTCCACCGTACGGTTATCTGTACATCTAAATAAAATTGGAATATCTGTTTGTAATATTTAAATAACCGTTTATTGCTACATGTATATGATTTTACAATTTATTTCTGTCTGTCTGTTTGTTCCGGCTAATCTCTGAAACGACAGGACCGATTTTAACAGGACTTTCACTGACAGATATCTAATGTTACAAGGAGTAACATAGGCTACTTTTATTTTAGAAACATAATTAGGGTTACGCGTTAAGCGTTAAACTGTGGACAAAACTGCGGCGGGCAGCTAGTATATAATATGAATCGGTAAAAGCTGAAGTGATATTCCCTAAAACCTTAGTCAGCTCTTTTGTAATGGCGATGGACGGCTCATGACACATACCAGAATCTCATGAAAACATCTACCCGGTCCAAAACCTTGTAAATCTTTCGAAATATATTTATATTAATTCCAGTTCCTCCATTTTGTTTTTTTTTTAATCATAACTCGCGAACTTTCGTACCAGTACGATGTCTCACTCATTCTCTTTTATTTCATTTGAGGAAGGATGTTTGTAGGAAATATTTTCCCCACGATGATTTTCACAATTTAATTCATAATATATAAAATATGCCTGTCCATTATTCTTATTTGAATTTATCAGAAGCATGACCACTGAACCGACGCTAATTACTCATCAGACAATACATAAGTACGGTGTTTGTTGTGGCACGCCACACGGAACACAATACACTGTTTATTTGCGTAACAGGGTAATTAACAAATACCGCTCGTCCTTAATTTAAATGTTATTTTGTTACATTTTGAAATCAGTGACAGTTTATATTCAAGAAACATAGGTTTCTGTGAGAATAATAAAAAGGAGAAAAAATTAAACGGATTACTATTAGTTTTTTTAGTATTATTTATTAGTTTTTGCAAAATGCCGAATGAATTAAAAGGAGAGAAGATATTCCATGTATTTTCTTACAAGTTTAAATGCATATGTCTATCTAAATTTCTCTATTGTAACAATATAAAATAGCAAAGTAAATAATAATAAAATATCTTCACGCAATTCCCAATACAGGGGTAGACAGAGGTCAAGTCTAGACAATTAAGTCCCTTTGACCCACCTTCCACCGAGGATATTTTCGGGACAACGTGACAGGTGGTGAGCCCGTCGCCGCCTTTATGTCCAAGCCAACGATGAAATTCGTACATAAGTTTTTTTGAAAAACTCATTGGTACTGCCACCTGGGGATCGAACTCGGGTCTCTCGACTCGAAATTCCGACCAACCAACAACTCGGCTATCGTGACTTGTTAATATAAATAAATTTGGAATAAGTAAAACAACAACAACAATCGTGAGTATTCATGATATACAGAAGTTTATGAGACCGCTACTTCTCTTTCTCCACCTTTGTCACCATTTAACACACCTATTCCTTTGCTAAAGATATGTAACGCACTTACTGCTTATCTTTGGAATCTGTTATCACATACCATCTTTATGTCCAATCCATGCCTTTATGTCCAAGCCAACGATGAAATTCGTATATAAGTTTTTTTTTGAAAAACTCATTGGTACTGCCACCTGGGGATTGAACTTGAGGGTCTCTCGACTCGAAATTCCGACCACCCAACAACTCGGCTATCGTGAAAATAGCAAAGTAAATAATAATAAAATATCTTCACGCAATTCCCAATACAGGGCAGCCAGAGGTCGTCAGAATTAGTTTGGACGGCGTGACTGTGACAGTCTCACCACCTATCACGTTGTTCCAAATATGCTTCGGTGTGGGAGAGTTCTAGACCTGTGTCCATATATTCCTGGGAAAATGCGTAATTAACACAAGATTTGATTCCGCGAACTCACCGTACAGTTATCTGTACATCTAAATAAAATTGGAATATCTGTTTGTAATATTTAAATAACCGTTTATTACTACATGTATATGATTTTACAATTTATTTCTGTCTGTCTGTTTGTTCCGGCTAATCTCTGAAACGACAGGACCGATTTTAACAGGACTTTCACTGACAGATATCTAATGTTACAAGGAGTAACATAGGCTACTTTTATTTTAGAAACATAATTAGGGTTACGCGTTAAGCGTTAAACTGTGGACAAAACTGCGGCGGGCAGCTAGTATATAATATGAATCGGTAAAAGCTGAAGTGATATTCCCTAAAACCTTAGTCAGCTCTTTTGTAATGGCGATGGACGGCTCATGACACATACCAGAATCTCATGAAAACATCTACCCGGTCCAAAACCTTGTAAATCTTTCGAAATATATTTATATTAATTCCAGTTCCTCCATTTTGTTTTTTTTTTAATCATAACTCGCGAACTTTCGTACCAGTACGATGTCTCACTCATTCTCTTTTATTTCATTTGAGGAAGGATGTTTGTAGGAAATATTTTCCCACGATGATTTTCACAATTTAATTCATAATATATAAAATATGCCTGTCCATTATTCTTATTTGAATTTATCAGAAGCATGACCACTGAACCGACGCTAATTACTCATCAGACAATACATAAGTACGGTGTTTGTTGTGGCACGCCACACGGAACACAATACACTGTTTATTTGCGTAACAGGGTAATTAACAAATACCGCTCGTCCTTAATTTAAATGTTATTTTGTTACATTTTGAAATCAGTGACAGTTTATATTCAAGAAACATAGGTTTCTGTGAGAATAATAAAAGGAGAAAAATTAAACGGATTACTATTAGTTTTTTAGTATTATTTATTAGTTTTGCAAAATGCCGAATGAATTAAAAGGAGAAGATATTCCATGTATTTTCTTACAAGTTTAAATGCATATGTCTATCTAAATTTCTCTATTGTAACAATATAAAATAGCAAAGTAAATAATAATAAAATATCTTCACGCAATTCCCAATACAGGGCAGCCAGAGGTCGTCAGAATTAGTTTGGACGGCGTGACTGTGACAGTCTCACCACCTATCACGTTGTTCCAAATATGCTTCGGTGTGGGAGAGTTCTAGACCTGTGTCCATATATTCCTGGGAAAATGCGTAATTAACACAAGATTTGATTCCGCGAACTCCACCGTACGGTTATCTGTACATCTAAATAAAATTGGAATATCTGTTTGTAATATTTAAATAACCGTTTATTACTACATGTATATGATTTTACAATTTATTTCTGTCTGTCTGTTTGTTCCGGCTAATCTCTGAAACGACAGGACCGATTTTAACAGGACTTTCACTGACAGATATCTAATGTTACAAGGAGTAACATAGGCTACTTTTATTTTAGAAACATAATTAGGGTTACGCGTTAAGCTTTAAACTGTTCACAAAACTGCGGCGGGCAGCTGGTATATAATATGAATCGGTAAAAGCTGAAGTGATATTCCCTAAAACCTTAGTCAGCTCTTTTGTAATGGCGATGGACGGCTCATCACACATACCAGAATCTCATGAAAACATCTACCCGGTCCAAAACCGTTGTAAATCTTTCGAAATATATTTATATTAATTCCAGTTCCTCCATTTTGTTTTTAATCATAACTCGCGAACTTTCGTACCAGTACGATGTCTCACTCATTCTCTTTTATTTCATTTGAGGAAGGATGTTTGTAGGAAATATTTTCCCACGATGATTTTCACAATTTAATTCATAATATATAAAATATGCCTGTCCATTATTCTTATTTGAATTTATCAGAAGCATGACCACTGAACCGACGCTAATTACTCATCAGACAATACATAAGTACGGTGTTTGTTGTGGCACGCCACACGGAACACAATACACTGTTTATTTGCGTAACAGGGTAATTAACAAATACCGCTCGTCCTTAATTTAAATGTTATTTTGTTACATTTTGAAATCAGTGACAGTTTATATTCAAGAAACATAGGTTTCTGTGAGAATAATAAAAGGAGAAAAATTAAACGGATTACTATTAGTTTTTAGTATTATTTATTAGTTTTGCAAAATGCCGAATGAATTAAAAGGAGAGAAGATATTCCATGTATTTTCTTACAAGTTTAAATGCATATGTCTATCTAAATTTCTCTATTGTAACAATATAAAATAGCAAAGTAAATAATAATAAAATATCTTCACGCAATTCCCAATACAGGGGTAGACAGAGGTCAAGTCTAGACAATTAGTCCCTTTGACCCACCACCCATATTTTCAGGACAACGTGACAGGTGGTGAGCCGTCGCCGCCTTTATGTCCAAGCCAACGATGAAATTCGTATATAAGTTTTTGAAAAACTCATTGGTACTGCCACCTGGGGATCGAACTCGGGTCTCTCGACTCGAAATTCCGACCACCCAACAACTCGGCTATCGTGACTTGTTAATATAAATAAATTTGGAATAAGTAAAACAACAACAACAATCGTGAGTATTCATGATATACAGAAGTTTATGAGACCGCTACTTCTCTTTCTCCACCTTTGTCACCATTTAACACACTTATTCCTTTGCTAAAGATATGTAACGCACTTACTGCTTATCTTTGGAATCTGTTATCACATACCATCTTTATGTCCAATCCATGCCTTTATGTCCAAGCCAACGATGAAATTCGTATATAAGTTTTTTTTTGAAAAACTCATTGGTACTGCCACCTGGGGATTGAACTTGAGGGGTCTCTCGACTCGAAATTCCGACCACCCAACAACTCGGCTATCGTGAAAATAGCAAAGTAAATAGAATATTTTAAAAATATTTGTAAAAATTTGTATTACAACAATCTCTCTCTGTCTCGTTCTCTCTTCAACCTTAAATTTTATGATACGTTAACATTGACGTATACTTAAAATTTCCACAATTTTTTAAGAGTTTTGTAAATAAGAGAGTTATATTGACTCTACTCCGATAAAAGTTTAATTTTTAAAAGCAACGTCAAAGGAGCAACGTAAGTGCATTCCGGTTGTAGTGCAAACATTTGCGTAACGTACTTCAGTATCCATCAAGCCGCCTGTTGATCACTCATGTGAAGCTGATTCTCTTTGAGAGGTGAAGCTTTAAGTGAAATCTGCATAGCTTGTATACAGCTTATATTGTATGTACGAGTATATCTTCACGTGATGTTTTTAACGTGCTTGTAGACTCTATGTTCATTGATTGTTGTTTGAGAGGACAAGTAATTTCAAATAAAATCAACAATAAATATCTGCAACCGTTTTCCAGTGCTGGGGCAGGCACAGGTCTAGAACACCTTTCGAGCGCTTCATCAAAGCTTATTTGGGACAACGTAATAGGTGACAGCCGAGTGGTTGGGTGATCGGACTTCGAGTCAAGAGAGCCAAGGTCGAACCCCCGGTGGCAGGCTCGTACTAATTGGTTTTTCAAAACTCATGCACTATTTGTGTTGTTGGCTTGGACATAAAGATGGCAACGGGCTCTCTACCTGTCACGTTGTCCGAAAAAATATCTTCGAAGGAAGGTGGGTTGAAAGGACTTAATTTTCTAGAACTCTGTCTTCCCCTTATAGTGGAAAAAGCGTGAAGGTGTTATTAATTCGATTTGAAATTGGTTTGTAAAGCAGGAGACCAAAACCCCATACGTTAAGTATGGGGTTTTGGTCTCCTGCTTTATATTTTTTTCGTCTGAATTCGTACATAATAAATTAAAATATTATTTCAATATAAAAGATTTATGTCAGAAATTACATCCATCTAGATAAACTTGGAATACAAATTACTATCTAAATATAAAATATCGTACACATTCTATAAGTAGTTCACGAGAAACTAGAGTATAAATTTATATAGATACAAGTTTAATACACTAAGTTATTACAAAGTAATTAGATATCTAGAAAATAATTAATAACTGTTTTTTAATTCCTTCCTTCAAGTCATTTGTCTCTAAGGTTTAAATATCTGCAAGCGTCTCTAATATAAGTTTTTCGTTGCACATAGTTTAATGTGTTGGCACGGCCTGGTCATTGAACCTTAACGTCTTTATTTAAGATAAAGAAAAAAATTCTTTTACAGAACTAACAAACAAACGGGAACATTACATCAACGTTTTACAAAGAACTTTCCTTTTTTCACTATGGCAGGCGCACATTGGACATAAAAACGACGACGAGCTCACCACCTACCTCGTTTTCCCAAAAAATTTCTTAGGTGAAAGGTGGGTCGAAAAGACTTAATTGTCTAGACTTCTGTCTACGCCAGTATTCTGAATAGCATGGATTTAAAAATAGCGTGAAAATTACCATAAAAACACATAAACCCTTCTATTTGCGCCATGAAAAAAAAAAAGAAAATTATAAAATCAAGGTAGTGAAGCAGTGTGGAATATGAAATTATTTATTTTTATAAGGATTATTATCAAGGTGAAGAGCATTTTGTAGCGTAGGTACTTCAATGAAATTTTTAAAATATATGAAAACTTATTTTGGCATAACTGTAATACTTAGACACATGCTGTCGCTATACTTTTGTAGATAATGTTGTGTTCCTCAAAACACATAATCCCGTCTATTTGTGACATGAAAAAAAAAAGAAAATTATAACATGAAGGTATTGAAGCAGTGTGGAATATGAAATTATTTATTTTGATAAGGATTATTATCAAGATGTAAATTTTCTAGCAAATTTTCTAGCGAATGCATTTCCATGAAATTTTTAAAATAAAAGAAAACTTTTTTTGACATAAATGTAATACTTAGATACATGTTGTCGCTACACATTTGTAGATAATGTTGTGTTCTTCAAAGTCGTAGTGCATTTTTTGTATTCTATCATCAATAGTTTTCGCAGCTTACCACGAAATCAGGTATTGTTTTTAAACTTTGGTTTACATTATTTTAGTTTGAGTAAGGATCCCTAATTTTATTGAAAATATAATATAGCCTATATCACCTGTGGATAGCGTAACTTCCTAACAGTGAATGATTTTTTTTCAAATCCCACACACTCCGCTCCCCCAATTCTGGGGAGGGGGGGGGGCACTCTAAGGCAGACATCGCATCTGCTATGCTTTTGGTATTGCGAGTGTTCATTAGCCGCGGAAATCACTTACGTGAGCCACCTGCTCGTTTGCCTCCCTTTTCTTTAAAAAGTAGCTTCGGAGATTATTCAAACAAACATACAAACAATGAAATTTTTCCTTTTTATAATGTTAGTCTAGATTACAGTAACAGTACACTAACGTGAAATAGTACCAAAGTAATGCTGTAACAAAAATTCACTATCAACCAACTACCGAGAGATAAGTCTCTCCAAGCGGCTCGGTATTTCTCTATTAGTTCACTCGGCTCGACACGAGCCCCTTTTAAATTCGATTTTCGCTTCAGTATTTTACGCCTCGGAGATACTGCTGTAACTATCGAATTTGAATTATATTCGGTCTATTCTACAACGTTAAGATTATTTAAGATTTTGTTAGGTTGTGTTTTTAGGTTTGATACTAAGAAGTGCTATTTCGACGTCGACGTATTTTAATGCTTATTAGTCACCAATCTTTTGCTTAAATTTTTCGTGCACCGTTCTAATTTTAAGATTAATTTATAAAAGAACAGACATAGGTTCAGTATTTAGGCCTATCGACCCACCTCTCATCGAAGACATTTTTTGTGACAACGTGACTGATGTTGAGCCTATCGCCATCTTCAGGCCAAAGCCAACGATGTAATAATAAATATATACATAAATAGGGACGACATCACATACATTGCTTTGATCTAACGTAAGTAGCTAAGGCATTCGTGTTATGGAATCGGAAACAACGAAAACAAAACAAACACACAGAAATTTAGAAAAGTGGTTTTTCTACCCAGAGATGGAGATACCTTCAAAACCGGTGTGTACGCTCGTTAACCATGGATGTTGTCATCATCTTCATATAAATCGTAAACAGTTTTTTGTTTTGAGAAAAATAATTGGTACGATCCTACCACCTGGAGTTCGAACTGGGTTCTTTTGACTTAAATTCGATCATCCAACCACTCGGCTACCATGACTTCGTACATTAATTTAGATTTAAGTATTTAAAGGTTTAAGTTTTTTCTTCTCCTTTTTTATATTTGATTCTATTTGCGTCTATTTTTTGAGCGAATAAACTATTTTTTTAATTCATTCTGCCTATTTAGAAAAGGTGAAAAAACTTCTTGTAGAAAAAAGAGTTTTTTTTACGTTAAACGACTTAGTAGAGTAAGTTGAAGACTATTTACTTAATACACAGAAATACATAATAGTACTGTCTACTTATACGTTATAACTCGCTATTAAGTTAAAACTTAAATGTATGATACCGACTAAATAATTTAAATTACACAGACGGTGTTCCCTTGTTCATTCTGATCACGTCCCTCGCTCAATTTGTATGAGAAGTCCTGCTTCTTCCAAGGCATATCAAAGTGACAGTTGCAAATTCAAAATATTAAGCAGTTTGAGGTTAACTTCATTACTTGGTCTTATCCGCCAGTTACTATATACGATTGATTGTTTGTAGTTAAACAATAAAAATACCTAATAAAATTTTGAAACTTTTTTATTCGATTACCCGCTATGTGTATGTGACGACCTCCGTGGAATAGTGGCACACACCGGTTTTCACGGTGTCGCCAGCTCTGAGGTCCTAGGTTCGATTCCCGGTCGGGTCAATACAGAAAACACTTTTTCAACATTTTCTCGGGTCAGGTTTTTTGTGGTAACTTTGATGTTTCTGATTTATTAATTCAAGTGCGTAAGCTGCTTTGTTTGGGATCAGGGCAATGGATTAGATGCTCTCCCTATATATGTATCTATGTTTCTATATATATGAATATTGTACCCAAGTAAGGCATTTGTCAGATCTAGACGAGAGCTCGCGGGTTCGAATACCGTCCGTTGATTTTTTTCTGTTTCTATTTCACGCCTAATACAGAGGTCTAGACAAATTTAGTACTTTAAACTCACCATTCACCGAATACATTTTTAGGCTATCGAGAGGTTTAGGTGGTAAGTCTGTCGCCGTGTTAATTTTTAACACAACGATATCAATCGTATATATGTTTTATACATATTTAAAAAAAAAACCCATTGGTACGAAGCTACCACCTGGGAAACGAACTCTGATCTCTTAACTCGAACCACTAGACTATCGTGACTCTTTTACAATTTAACTCACGATTTAACTAATTTACTTATAAAGCACGTCAACTGATAATAAATTCCACAGATTTAAGCGGAATACTGAATACGAAATAGGCAAAATTTTGCTACGCCGAATGTTGGATAGAAAAGAATAGGCCATCCAATATGAATGAAGCCGCTCGGAGGCGTATATCATGGGTTCGCGGTAAGACAGACGTGAATGAGATATTATGCTTCGTTTACAACTAACGACACGATAACGACACGATTTTTATGGGATAAGGTAGTAAAGGACTAAATATCTCATCGGATGGTATGTGATAACAGATTCCAAAGATAAGCAGTAAGTGCGTTACATATCTTTAGCAAAGGAATAGGTGTGTTAAATGGTGACAAAGGTGGAGAAAGAGAAGTAGCGGTCTCATAAACTTCTATATATCATGAATACTCACGATTGTTGTTGTTGTTTTACTTATTCCAAATTTATTTATATTAACAAGTCACGATAGCCGAGTTGTTGGGTGGTCGGAATTTCGAGTCGAGAGACCCGAGTTCGATCCCCAGGTGGCAGTACCAATGAGTTTTTCAAAAAAACTTATGTACGAATTTCATCGTTGGCTTGGACATAAAGGCGGCGACGGGCTCACCACCTGTCACGTTGTCCCGAAAATATCTTCGGTGGAAGGTGGGTCAAAGGGACTGAATTGTCTAGACTTGACCTCTGTCTACCCCTGTATTGGGAATTGCGTGAAGATATTTATTTATAAAATACCTTACCGGTTTCGCCTTTATGGCATTATCAAAGGTTTCTTATTAACATCCCATTATTCCATCTTATTTCATTTATAATGGTAATTAGAAACTTTTGATAAAGCCATAAAGGTTTCGCCTTTATGGCATTTAAAAGGTTTCTTATTACCATCCCATTATTCCATCTTATTCCATTTATAATGGTAATTAGAAACCTTTGATAATGCCCTAAAGGCGAAACCGGTCAGGTATTTTAATTTAAATAAATGTGGAAAAAGTAAAAGTGAATTTTAACGTTTTCTAGTTATCTCACTTACAGTTCAAAATACGGAAGAACAAGGAGACACACTTAAACAAGATTTGGACAGATGTATAGATTATAAAGTTTTTTCGAATCACTTTTAACCGTCGATTACATGGGATTATATGGCAGGTGGTGAGCCTATGGCCATCTTAGCCAAGCTATCGGTACAATATAATTATATTTAGTTAGATAAATATTGGAAGAAAGGTTCTCGAGTGGCAACCTCGTACAGGCAAACACTTGACTTGAAAATAGATAAATACATTTTGCTCTTCGACGCGTGAAGGCAACTGTCTCTAAAAACGTTGCCTTATTTTTTATACCACAGTTCTATTTTACGATATGATAAGTACAGGAAAAATGTGTCCGAATATATATATATATATATATATATATATATATATATATATATATATATATATATATATATATATATATATATATATATATATATATATATATATATATATATATATATATATATATATATATATATATATATATATATATATATATATATATATATATATATATATATATATATATATATATATATATATATATATATATATAGGTTGCACTTGTTTAGCAATAATGCATTTTGCATGGCAATAAAAATTTATGATAAAATTCCCTACAGTATAAAAACCTTGCCAATAACTTTATTTAAAAAAATGTTATTTGCTTGGCTACTTGGTCATTGTTTTTACTCAACACAGGAGTTTCTTTTGCACAGACTTAGTGATTGATTTAACCTATGTGTGAATAATAGCAGTATTAGTAGTATTAGTAATAGTAGTAGTAGTAGCTTTAAATTAAAATTATTAATATTAAGAACATTATGTAATTACAGCCATTAAAATACATAAAGTGGAGGTGTTTCCATGTAATTGGTATTAATGTTCTGTGTGGATTTTTTTTTTACTTATTTGTTCTTTTTTAATTGACATGACAATCGGATATCAGCTCTTAGTGTTAAATGTATGAATAATGATTTTTTTACTTTAATTTTGATTCTAAAGAGTATTTGATATGTTTTAAATAATTAAATTTAATCTATTTTTTGTATGCTATACTACCATCTTAACATGCGCCCTGCAATATTTATTATTTATTTATGCTTTATTGTAAGAAAAAGAAAGACAAAAGAAAAACCAAGGTTCTTTTATTTATAAATAATAATTAAACTGTAATTCACATGCTACTGTGACATCAAAATCTTATTTCTTATTTAATTGTAATTTTTTAAGTGTAATTTAATTTGGTAATGAATTGTATAATCATTGTTATCAATAATTTCTTATAAGTTAATGTACAATGAATGAATAACATTAAACTGATGACATCTTGTAATAACAGTAATTGATGACATACTGACAATTCTATTAAATTTTGCATACCCATTGCGGTAGAACATATAGATATAAATACTTAAACATAGGTTGCACTTGTTTAGCAATAATGCATTTTGCATGGCAATAAAAATTTATGATAAAATTCCTACAGTATAAAAACCTTGCCAATAACTTTATTTAAAAAAAGGTTATTTGCTTGGCTACTTGGTCATTGTTTTTACTTAACACAGGAGTTTCTTTTTCACAGACTTAGTGATTGATTTAACCTATGTGTGAATAATAGCAGTATTAGTAGTATTAGTAGTAGCAGTAGTAGCTTTAAATTAAAATTATTAATATTAAGAACATTATGTAATTACAGCCATTAAAATACATAAAGTGGAGGTGTTTCCATGTAATTGGTATTAATGTTCTGTGTGGATTTTTTTTTTACTTATTTGTTCTTTTTTAATTGACATGACACTCGGATATCAGCTCTTAGTGTTAAATGTATGAATAATGATTTTTTTACTTTAATTTTGATTCTAAAGAGTATTTGATATGTTTTAAATAATTAAATTTAATCTATTTTTTGTATGCTATACTACCATCTTAACATGCGCCCTGCAATATTTATTATTTATTTATGCTTTATTGTAAGAAAAGAAAGACAAAGAAAAACCAAGGTTCTTTTATTTATAAATAATAATTAAACTGTAATTCACATGCTACTGTGACATCAAAATCTTATTTCTTATTTAATTGTAATTTTTTTAAGTGTAATTTAATTTGGTAATGAATTGTATAATCATTGTTATCAATAATTTCTTATAAGTTAATGTACAATGAATGAATAACATTAAACTGATGACATCTTGTAATAACAGTAATTGATGACATACTGACAATTCTATTAAATTTTGCATGCCCATTGCGGTAGAACATATAGATATAAATCAAATTATCAACACCTGTAAATGTACTATGTTCTTGCAAATAAATAATTTGGTCTTAAAAAGGTGAAAAAAAATAACAAATATACCATATAAAATCCTGTGCTAGTCCAAAAAGTCAATAGCCGAGTGGTTGGGTGATCGAAAATCGAGTCAAGAGACTCGAGTTCGATCCCCAGGGCTAGTACCAATGGGTTTTTTCAAAAACTTATGTGCTATTTATACGGTAAATGACGACGGGTCCAACACCTGTTACGTTGCCCCAAAAAGACTTCGGATTGAATGGTCTTAATTGTCTAGACCTCGGTCTACGCCAGTGTTGAGAATGATGTGAAAATATTTAATTTGATTATCCAGGCTTCTCTCTTAATACCCAATAGAAAAAGAAGGTGGTATACTGTTACGAAAAAGGTTTAATAATGCGCGAGTACAATACAGATGTGTTATAAAGAAAATTTACAAGGTCTTGTAAAATAATATGCTTGTAAGTGGAACAATCTCAGGCTCCTTTATTATGCGTTCATAAATCAAGTGGGAATTTATTCATGGCCCTACGTTTCCCCAAAATACGTTTTGTTCAATCAAATACGCTTTACACAACGAGTTTCAAATTACATCTGCTATTTATATTACTCAGGCAAGACGTTACTAATGTACGAAATGATTTTTAAGTTCTTTTTTTTTAAGTGTAATTTAATTTGGTAATGAATTGTATAATCATTGTTATCAATAATTTCTTATAAGTTAATGTACAATGAATGAATAACATTAAACTGATGACATCTTGTAATAACAGTAATTGATGACATACTGACAATTCTATTAAATTTTGCATGCCCATTGCGGTAGAACATATAGATATAAATCAAATTATCAACACCTGTAAATGTACTATGTTCTTGCAAATAAATAATTTGGTCTTAAAAAGGTGAAAAAAAATAACAAATATACCATATAAAATCCTGTGCTAGTCCAAAAAGTCAATAGCCGAGTGGTTGGGTGATCGAAAATCGAGTCAAGAGACTCGAGTTCGATCCCCAGGGCTAGTACCAATGGGTTTTTTCAAAAACTTATGTGCTATTTATACGGTAAATGACGACGGGTCCAACACCTGTTACGTTGCCCCAAAAAGACTTCGGATCGAATGGTCTTAATTGTCTAGACCTCGGTCTACGCCAGTGTTGAGAATGGTGTGAAAATATTTAATTTGATTATCCAGGCTTCTCTCTTAATACCCAATAGAAAAAATAAGGTGGTATACTGTTACGAAAAAGGTTTTAATAATGCGCGAGTACAATACAGATGTGTTATAAAGAAAATTTACAAGGTCTTGTAAAATAATATGCTTGTAAGTGGAACAATCTCCAGGCTCCTTTATTATGCGTTCATAAATCAAGTGGGAATTTATTCATGGCCCTACGTTTCCCCAAAATACGTTTTGTTCAATCAAATACGCTTTACACAACGAGTTTCAAATTACATCTGCTATTTATATTACTCAGGCAAGACGTTACTAATGTACGAAATGATTTTTAAGTTCTTTTTTTAGAAGTAGATTACATAATATGTTGCGGAGAGTCGATGGATGCAGGTGGCGGAGGACCGTTCTTTGTGGCGTACTTGGGACATGCCTATGTTCAGCAGTGGACTTGATGGGCTGTAAAGAAGAGGAAGATAACATAAGTTTATTTATGTCTTGATTGTTATTGTAATAATGAGAAATTTAAAAAGTCAACTGACACGGACGGGATTTGCACCCGCGTCCTGGGCTAAACTGTGGCAACGCTCTTACTTCCGCGCCACGGTGTCCTACACGCATCAGTTGAAAGTGTAAATTACTCTTCTTACTTACACTCTATCTTTTTACTTATACTCCTTTTAGGGCGTTGGCAACGTCTGCCAGAAGTTTTGCTAACTTCTAAGTCAGTGTCTATAACTTTGCAGCTATGAAGCTTAAATTCGATAACGCCATGTACATGTTGAGTTTTTTATTGAATTTTAAAGCCTGTAAGTTTTGCCAGACTTATTTTTATCAATAAAATAATAATAATAATAAATAGGAATATCTTCACGCCATTTCAAATACTGGGCAAACAGACGTCGAGACAATTAATCTCTATCGAAGACCTCTCTACCTTTTAACGAAGACATGTTTTTCGGACATGGTGAGCATGTCGCCGTCTTTATATGAAACCTAATTATATAATTCGTGCACAAGTAAAAAAAACCATTAGCACGAGCCCAACACCTAACGATCGAACTCCGGTATCTTGACTCGAATTCCGATCACTCATCCACTCGGCTATCCTGACTTCGGAAAAATAATGAAGTTAATTAATTTAATGAGATGTAGATTAAATTCCATGATTCGTGTGGTTATTCCGTAAAAATGTACTACATCCTACATCCGGGAGATGCCTATGCCCTCCAGTGGGCATCAACAGGCCATTATGTATGTATCTATGATTCGAGTACAAACATTCTCTACACAAATATTTGCCCCTAGCGGAATTTAAACTCGCAACCCATAGCTATGATTGCAAGGCCACTACTGACTAATCTATCGGGTCGTGCAATATTTATGAAATAATATCATGAATTATATGTACGTTGCAAAAATCTCCAGGCTCCTTTATTATGCGTTCATAAATCAAGTGGGAATTTATTCATGGCCCTACGTTTCCCCAAAATACGTTTTGTTCAATCAAATACGCTTTACACAACGAGTTTCAAATTACATCTGCTATTTATATTACTCAGGCAAGACGTTACTAATGTACGAAATGATTTTTAAGTTCTTTTTTTAGAAGTAGATTACATAATATGTGGCGGAGAGTCGATGGATGCAGGTGGCGGAGGACCGTTCTTTGTGGCGTACTTGGGACATGCCTATGTTCAGCAGTGGACTTGATGGGCTGTAAAGAAGAGGAAGATAACATAAGTTTATTTATGTCTTGATTGTTATTGTAATAATGAGAAATTTAAAAAGTCAACTGACACGGACGGGATTTGCACCCGCGTCCTGGGCTAAACTGTGGCAACGCTCTTACTTCCGCGCCACGGTGTCCTACACGCATCAGTTGAAAGTGTAAATTACTCTTCTTACTTACACTCTATCTTTTTACTTATACTCCTTTTAGGGCGTTGGCAACGTCTGCCAGAAGTTTTGCTAACTTCTAACTCAGTGTCTATAACTTTACAGCTATGAAGCTTAAATTCGATAACGCCATGTACATGTTGAGTTTTTTATTGAATATTAAAGCCTGTAAGTTTTGCCAGACTTATTTTTATCAAAAAAATAATAATAATAATAAATAGGAATATCTTCACGCCATTTCAAATACTGGGCAAACAGAGGTCTAGTCTAGACAATTAAGTCCTTTCGATAAAAAGACATATTTTGGAGACTACGTGACAGTTGGTTAGCCCGTCGCCATCTTTATGTTCAAGCTAACGATATAATACGTACTTAAGTTTTTGAAAAAACTCAATTCATTAGTACAAACCTGCCATTAAGGAATCGAACTCGGGTCTTTTGACTGAATCCCGATCACCCAACCGCTCGGCTTTTATGATTTTTTGGTTGTTTATCGTAAATATTCGTGACGCAATGGTATAACTTCTTTATTACCCTACGAATAAAAGAGCTGATATAAAACATTTTAACTCATTCTTCGTCCTGATGCAAAGTAATGTAAAGCACATTTTCTATTGAAACTCGATACAAACCAAAAAGCTTAATACTAAAAGCATTTAGGTCTGCGTAGAGATTTCAGAGTGCGCTTTGAAAGGTTTAACAAATAATTGATTAGAAGACCAGTATCCTTTTCAACGGTATCGAGTATACATTTGCATAAATATTTGTTGGTTGTTTTGGGAGATACGCGAAACAAGTTAAACATGTGTTTCGTTTCTATTTTGGTGATTTTGCTACATAAAGCGGTTATGAATGTTTGGACTAGCACAGGATTTGTATGTTGTATATTTGTTTTTGTTTTGTTTATATGAAAATATACATGTATGAGGCACAGTTAGCTTGGACACTAAGACGAATAAGGTTTCTCCACCATTAAAAAATAAATAATAAATTAAATTAAATATCTTCACGCAATTCCCAATACAGGGTAAGCAGAGGTCTAGTCTAGACAATTAAGTCCTTTCGATAAAAAAGACATATTTTGGAGACTACGTGACAGTTGGTTAGCCCGTCGCCATCTTTATGTTCAAGCTAACGATATAATACGTACTTAAGTTTTTGAAAAAACTCAATTCATTAGTACAAACCTGCCATTAAGGAATCGAACTCGGGTCTTTTGACTGAATCCCGATCACCCAACCGCTCGGCTTTTATGATTTTTTGGTTGTTTATCGTAAATATTCGTGACGCAATGGTATAACTTCTTTATTACCCTACGAATAAAAGAGCTGATATAAAACATTTTAACTCATTCTTCGTCCTGATGCAAAGTAATGTAAAGCACATTTTCTATTGAAACTCGATACAAACCAAAAAGCTTAATACTAAAAGCATTTAGGTCTGCGTAGAGATTTCAGAGTGCGCTTTGAAAGGTTTAACAAATAATTGATTAGAAGACCAGTATCCTTTTCAACGGTATCAGTATACATTTGCATAAATATTTGTTGGTTGTTTTGGGAGATACATGAAACAAGTTTTCGTTTCTATTTTGGTGATTTTGCTACATAAAGCGGTTATGAATGTTTGGACTAGCACAGGATTTGTATGTTGTATATTTGTTTTGTTTTGTTTATATGAAAATATACATGTATGAGGCACAGTTAGCTTGGACACTAAGACGAATAAGGTTTCTCCACCATTAAAAATAAATAATAAATTAAATTAAATATCTTCACGCAATTCCCAATACAGGGTAAGCAGAGGTCTAGTCTAGACAATTAAGTCCTTTCGATAAAAAGACATATTTTGGAGACTACGTGACAGTTGGTTAGCCCGTCGCCATCTTTATGTTCAAGCTAACGATATAATACGTACTTAAGTTTTTGGAAAAACTCAATTCATTAGTACAAACCTGCCATTAAGGAATCGAACTCGGGTCTTTTGACTGAATCCCGATCACCCAACCGCTCGGCTTTTATGATTTTTTGGTTGTTTATCGTAAATATTCGTGACGCAATGGTATAACTTCTTTATTACCCTACGAATAAAAGAGCTGATATAAAACATTTTAACTCATTCTTCGTCCTGATGCAAAGTAATGTAAAGCACATTTTCTATTGAAACTCGATACAAACCAAAAAGCTTAATACTAAAAGCATTTAGGTCTGCGTAGAGATTTCAGAGTGCGCTTTGAAAGGTTTAACAAATAATTGATTAGAAGACCAGTATCCTTTTCAACGGTATCGAGTATACATTTGCATAAATATTTGTTGGTTGTTTTGGGAGATACGCGAAACAAGTTAAACATGTGTTTCGTTTCTATTTTGGTGATTTTGCTACATAAAGCGGTTATGAATGTTTGGACTAGCACAGGATTTGTATGTTGTATATTTGTTTTTGTTTTGTTTATATGAAAATATACATGTATGAGGCACAGTTAGCTTGGACACTAAGACGAATAAGGTTTCTCCACCATTAAAAAATAAATAATAAATTAAATTAAATATCTTCACGCAATTCCCAATACAGGGGTAAGCAGAGGTCTAGTCTAGACAATTAAGTCCCTTCGACCCACCTTCCACGGAAGCCCGTCGCCGTCTTTATTTCCAAGCCAACGATATACGTACATAATTTTTTAAAAAACCCATTGGTACGAGCCTGCCAACTGGGGATTGAACTTGGTTCACTCGACTCGAAAGTCTAAAAGGGATAGACATCCCTGTATTGGAAATGGTGTGAAGATATTGTATACATTTTTTATTTTGAATACTCCCAACATTCATAAATGTGTAGTGCCTAACTACCATCGATAGCAAAATCACCAAAATAGAATACGAAACACATGTTTAACTTGTATCGCAAATCTCCAAAACAACCAACAAATATGTATGCAAATGAATACTCGATACCATTGAAAAGGATACTGGTCTTCTATTCAATTATTTATTAAACTTTAAAGCGCACTCGACTGAAATCTCTACGCAGACCTAAATGCTTTTAGTATTAAGCTTGTTGGTTTGTATCGAAATTCAATAGAAAATGGGCTTAACATTACTTTGCATCAGGACAAACAATGAGTTAAATTGTTTTATATCACCTCTTTTATACGTGAGGTATTATAGAAGTTATATCCTCGCGCCTCGAATGGTCACGATAAACACCCAAAAAAGTAAAGATAGCGGAGAAGTTGGGTGATCGTCATTCGAGTCAAGAGACCCGAGTTCGATTCCCAGGAGGCAGGTTTGTGCCAATGGATTTAGTTTTTAAAGTTTCTTTAAAAACTTAAGGAAGAATTATATCGTTGGATGGAACATAAAGATAGCGACAGGCTAACCATCTGTCACGTAGTCTCAAAAATATGTCTTTTGGGTCGAAAGGACTTAATTGTCTCAACCTCTGTCTACCCCAGTATTAACATTATTCGCGTAAGGTATACTCACTCTCGTGGGGGCTTTAATCGGTGATGTCGAACTTGCATTTGCTTAGACTCTGCAACCTTCACTTCATAGCAAGGGGGCCATAAAAACGCATAAATGATGTTAAACCACTAACTGGCGATTTACTCATCCTCTCAACGTGCCCAAGCTATGATGAACTGAGATAATATTATCACTAAAATTATTGTTGGCTCGCCACATTATTTTAGTGATAAGATAAAAAAATATCTTCACGCAATTCCCAATCAGGGGTAGATAGAGGTATAGTCTAGACATTTAAGTCACTTCGACTCACCTTCCACTGAAGATATTTTCGGGACAACGTGACAGGTGGTGAGCCTGTTGCCGTCTTTATGTCCATGCCAACGATATAATTTGTAAATAGAAAAAAATTCTCATTTGTTTAATAATGTATGTTTACACACATTAAAATTCACTTTTACTTATTCCATATTTAAAAGTGAATTTTGATGTGTTTAAAGATGAAGTTCTACCAAGAGACATCAATCGTAAGTATTAAATTTATGTTTAATTAATTAGATATTGATAAATTTAGATAGTGAATCTTACACTACACAAATTTGACGACCTCCATGGACGATTGATTTGACACATATACCGGTTTTCATAGTGTCGACAGTCTGAGGTACCGGGTTCGATTCAAAATAGGTCGGGTCAATATAGAAAACACTTTTCTACATTTTATAGAGTCTGGGTGTTTGTGGTACTATCGTTGTTTCTGATAATGTGTAATACATGATTAAGCTGCTTATTTTAGGATCAGAGCAATATATGTGATTTTTTCGTTATCTGTGTATATATTTAATTTTTTATTCTTAGTGACTAGTTTGTTGTAGTACCTATAGATACCGAAAAATAAAAAATATAAAATATCTTCACGCAATTCCCAATACAGGGGTAGACAGAGGTCGAGTCTAGACAATGAGTCCCTTCGACCCACCTTCCACCGAAGATATTTTCGGGGCAACGTGACAGGTGGTGAGCCCGTCGCCGTCTTGATGTCCAAGCCAACGATATTCGTACATAAGTTTTTGAAAAACCCGTTGGTACGAGCCTAACAACTGGGGATCGAACTCGGGTCTATTGACTCGAAATTCCGACCACTCAACCACTCGGCTATCGTGACTATTACTAATATTTATTTACTTCGATATCTCACAGCGTATAAAATACATAACAAACTTAAAACATCAGCGAAACAATGCCGGAAACTTTGTTACATTGTTTGATTAAAATACTTACTTAAAACGTTGCCAGTTCTAGCGGAGGTAAGCCTAATAGAAAAGCACGTCGAAGCGCAAATAATGGTACATTCGAACGCTTCTATTTGTCAAGTGGCTGCTCCCGGGAAATTATACGGGCGGTGATAGCTTTATACAATGTCAGATTATGCCCGCGACTTCGTTATGTTATTATACACATAGATAGATAAATATATATGTATGTATATATCTAAGTATGTAATATAATTCCGAAGAAATATCTGAAAACAAATCCTATCTATGTAGATAGGAACAAACTCACATACATTTTTCTACATTTTCTCGGGTCTAGGTGAATAAATGAAATACACTTTATTGTACACCAATAAACAGAAACGAAAG
Source organism: Sericinus montela (assembly GCA_029286605.1). NCBI lineage: Eukaryota > Metazoa > Arthropoda > Insecta > Lepidoptera > Papilionidae > Sericinus > Sericinus montela. Next base: position 1,387,714 of record JAGSMR010000050.1, read on the forward strand.
AAAGATATTTACAAATAAAAAAAAAAATATGAATGTCCCAATTGGCGGCCTCATTGCTAAAAAGCGATCTCTACCAGGCAACCAAGGGGCTGAGGATCTAAGCACCACTGAGTATTAAAGTAAGGGTGTACGCAAATTTGGAATAGATTAAAAATAAATGTAATACTTTATTTACAGAAAAAATTATGTTAATATTTACAATACTTATTAACTAAAAACTATTATAATCGTAGAGCCCTACTCCTCGAGGCATGGTACCAAGAACGCTGGCTGCATTTTCACGTTGAATGGCTAAACTAATTGTTAATTAAAAATAATTAAACAATAAATTAAAAAACAAAATAATAAATAAATAAAAAAGTTATAACGATGATACAGTATTAAAATATACACAAAAACATGTAAATACATAAAAAAAAATACACATCCAATAGGTGTTTGTGGTACCATCGTTGTTTCCGATTCCATAACACAAGTGCTGCTAGTTAGCTGATACCAGAAGTAGCTTCATGGTGTCTAGTACTGCGACAACCTTGCCGTGGCGATTATGGCTATGCCTCTCATACGGAAGAATCAGACATCGTCCAATGAACAAGCTGTAGTGTTTGTGTTGTATTTTATTCTTAGAAATATTCCCTAAAACACTTACAATATTTCTCGAATCCAATACGAATCTGTTTCAAAGGAAACCACGTACATTATATGACAATGTATTGAAAGTTATTCCTTGAATAGAACAATATACTGGATGCGATTTGACTCTTTGTCCGCTGATGCAATTTTTCATCTTATCTTTTCTGTTACGCCATTACAAGAGTAGACAGAAGTTTGGACCAGTAAGTTCTTCTTTACTTAATTAAATAATTCCATCGAAGCCACTTTTAGGACAACATGGCAGTTGGTGCGCACGTGTCCTTCTTTATTTTCAAGTCAATGATATAATTCGTACATAAGTTTTTAAAAAAAGACATTGCTACTAGCCTACCAGTAGATCGAACTTTGGTCTTTCGACTCGAATGAGAATCACCCAACAAATGTTCTCAGTTAAATAATAAGATTACAATAAAATATTTCTCATAATCGGTGTGGTATCGTTGTTAGAATAATACTACCTCTCTTCCGTGGGTGTCGTAAGAGGCGACAAAGAGAAAAGAAATACAATTGGCTACCGCGAGAGAAAAGAAACGATATGATTCAGCTTGTAAATATTTTTATATAGATAGATATATTTTTGCTTTAGTCACATCTAATGCCAACTGCAGGAAGAAAAATAATGGTACATTCTTATCACACTTCAATTATAATTTAAGTAAAATATTTGATATTGTGTATTTTATAGTAGCTGAATTATTAAAGTTATTCGAGACTTTATACGTTTTAAAATCTTGGTAGAATTTTCTCAAGAGTAAAATGTCGTACACACTTCAGCTAAAGGCGTGTTTGTAGAAGTCACTGTACATAGAATGCAGATAAAAGGAATTTATGCGAGTCTAGAAGACAAAATGCGAGAGCTAAAACACAATTTAAGTTCTTTGTTCCATGAAATTAATAGTTTTTGGGGACGTCTCTGTGTTACTGCTGATTTTGATGACCTCATGATAAAAGCGATGTTTATAATGACATAATAGTCACAATAGCCGGGTGGTTGGGTGATCGAAGTTTGAGTCAAGAGACTCAAGTTCGATTCCCAAGACTCGTACTAATGGAGTTTTTCAAAAACATATGTGAAATTTATATCGTTGGCTTGGACATAAAAACGGCGACGGAGTCACCACCGTTCACGTTTTCCAAAAAATGTCTTCGGTGAATGGTGGGTCGAAGGGACTTAATTCTACATACCTCTGTCTATCCCTGTATTGGGAATGGCGTGAAGATATTTTATGTACATATTTATATAGTCCAAACATTCATAAACGTGTAGGGCCATAACCAGCTTCGATAGCAAAATCATCAAGATAGAATACTAAACCCATGTTTATCTTGTTTCACATATCTACCTAACAACCAACAAATATTTATGCAAATGTATAATCGATACCATTGAAAAGGATACTGGTCTTCTATTCAATTATTTATTAAACCTTTTAAAGCGCACTCGACTGAAATCTCTATGCACACCTAAATGCTTTTAGTATTAAGCTTGTTGGTTTGTATCGAGTTTCAATAGAAAATTAGCTTTACATTACTTTGCATCAGGACAAAGAATGAGTAAAATTGTTTCATATCACCTCTTTTATACGTGGGGTACTATAGAAGTTATATCCTCTCGTCACGAATGGTCACTATAAACACTCAAAAAAGTCAAGGTAGCGGAGTAGTTGGGTGATCGGCACTCGAGTCAAGAGATCCGAGTTCAATTCCCAGGTGGCAGGAATGGATTTAGTTTTTTCAGTTTTTTCAAAAACTCAACGATGAATTACATCGTTGGCTTGAACATAAAGATAGCGACAGGCTAACCAACTGGCACGTAGTCTTAAAAAAGTGTATTGTGAGTCGTAAGGACTTAATTGTCTAGACCTCTGTCTACCCCAGTATTAATGAATCGCGTTAGGTATACTCACCCTCGCGGGGGCTTTAATAGATGATGTCGTACTTGCATTTGCTTAGACTCTGCCACCTTCACTTTATAGCGAGGGGGCCAAAAAAGCGCATAAATGACGTTGAACCATTAACTGGCGACTCACTTATTCTCTCAACATGCTCAAACTATGGTGAACTGTGATGATCTTATCACTAAAATTAATGTGGCGCGCCCACATTAATTTAAAATAAAATAAAAAATAAAGTCACTTCGACCCACCTTCCACCGAAGATATTTTCGGGACATCGTGACAGGTGGTGAGCCTGTCGCCGTCTTATGTCCAAGACAACGATTTAATTCGTACATAATTTTTGAAAAACCCATTGGAACGAGCCTGCCAACTGCTACCGGCTATCGTGACTTCAGTGATAAGATGATCTCTCAAAACTGCCATATTGCGTTTGACTTTTTATTGCTTGATTTAGTATGGATTGGTTAATTAAATAATTAATGCAAAGTGGGTTATAATAGAAGTATGGCTCGTACTCAATTCTAAAATGTGGATTGACAAAACACTAGACCTTTTACTACCCCAGTATTGGGAAATGCGTGAAAATAAAAGAGATTTGTGTCAATGACAGCATAGAAAGTATTGAGTCTCACCGTGGACTTTATTACAGTAAAGGTAAACATAATAGAAGGATACTTCGGGCCGTAAGTAATTGGATTTGATCTCTTTTATTTGACGAATGATAGGACCCGGAAGATTTTTGCACCGTATAAAATTCATGATATTATTTCAGAAATATTGCACGACCAGAGAGATTAGTCAGTAGTGGCCTTGCATCAAAGCTATGGGTTGTGGATTTATATTCCGCTGGGGGCATATATTTGTGTAGAGAATGTTTGTACTCGAATCATAGATACATACATAATGGCCTGTTGAACGCATACGGGTTTACCATAATCGCAACGCTTGGTAAGCGAATTGGCGATCGCAGTATGAGATAGCTTGCACCTTAGACGTTAGGTTGCCGTTAGCGACCTTCTAAACTTTAGTCTGGCATGGTTATCCTGCCACCTGTCTTTAGGTGTCTTTAGGCTTAACGACCTTCGTGGACGAGTGGCGTAGACACCGGTTTTCAAGGTGGCGCCATCTCGAGGTCGCGGGTTCGATTCCCGGTTGTGTCAATGTAGAAAAACCTCTTTTCTACATTTTCTCGGGTCTGGGTGTATGTGTGGTATGTGGTGCCTTCGTTGTTTCCGAATCCCGTATCACAAGTGGTTTAGCATCTTACGCTGGGATCGGAGCAATATTGATGTTGTGTGAGTGGTTGGTTAATCGGAATTCGAGTTGAAAGACTCGAGTTAGATCTCTAGATGATAAACTCGTATCTATGGGTTTTCTCAAAATTTTGTGTGCGATTTATATCGCTGGCTTGGACATAAAGACGGTAACAGACTTACAGGCTTACAATCAGGTGGTCGAAAGGGCTTACTTATCACGCCTCTCCCTATCCCAGTATTTGGGATGGCGTGAAAATATTATTCATTATTATTATTAATTTAATAACAAAAAGTCTAGCATGAATTCCATGCTTGAAAATTTAATAAATAATTCATAACAAAGGTGTACATGGTTGTTATCGTATTAATGCTTCATAGCTGTAAAGTTGTGTTAGAAGTTAGCAAAACTTCTAGCAGATATTGCCAACGCCCTAAAAAGAGTGTATGTAAACCGATAGAGCGTAAGTAACAACAGTGATTTAAAGTTTCAACTGATGCGTGTAGCACACCGCGGCTCGGAAGTAAGAGCGTTGCCACGGTACGGCAAAGGACGCGGGTGCAAGTCCGGACCGTGTCAGTTGACTTTTTAAATTTCTCATTATTGCAATAACAATCAGGACAGTCAGTTTATACTTATGTTATATTCTTTTCTTTACAGCCCATCAAATCCATTGCTGAACACAGGCCTGCCCCAAATTCGCCACAAATAACGGTCCACAGCCACCTGCATCCATCGACTCCCCGCAACATCTAAAATAGTAATCTACTTCTAAAAAACGAACTTAAAAATCATTCGGTATATTATTAACATCTTGTCTGAGAAATATAAATAGCCGATGTAATTTGAAAATCGTTGTCTAAAGCGTATTTGATTGAACAAAACGTATTTTGGGGAAACGTAGGGCCATGAATAAATTCCCACTTGATTTATGATCGTATAATAAAGGAACCTGGAGATTGTTCCACTTACAAGCATATTATTTTAGAATCCCTTGTAAATTTTCTTTCTAACACATCTGTATTGTACTCGCGCATTATTAAAACCTTTCTCGTAACAATATAGTACCCCATTTCTTCTAATTAGGCGACAATCGAAAGAAATAGCATTGTTGCGTTTGAGGAGGAACACTGCGCCTGCCGTCACACAGTGCAAACTAGTACGGAGGGTAGTCATACAACTGTTTTCGTGATCAATGTTTACACTAATTAAAAAAAATATTTCATAGGTGTTAATCGTAATTGTATTAAATTTATTTACATTTATGTAAGCTTTATTATTGTGAACGAATTGTTCTTACTTAAAACTTATAATAATAAAGAAATCAATATACAAATAAATTAAAATATTGAATTATTTTTATAGCTATTATATCGCTTTGATTCTGTAATTAAACATCAACTCTATGGATATATAAGTTTTAACATGTAAGCAGCAATACAAAAACAAGAAGATTGTGTAAATAGTTATAATGAACAATCTATAATAAGTTTAAACTGTCATTTATTTATATGTATAATGTATTGTAATAAGTAAAATAAATAAATAAATAATTTAAAAAAATATCCATAGGCGTATTATTAATTTAATAACAAAAAGTCCAGCAACAATTACATGCTTGAAAATTCAATAAATTATTCATAACAAAGGTGTACATAGCTGTTATGAGTATCGTATTAATGCTTCATAGCTGTATAGTTACAGACATTGAGTCAGATGTTAGCAAAATTCCTAATAGATGTTGCCAACGCCCTAAATATTCTGAAAGTAAAAAGAAACAGCGTATGTAACAATAGTGATTTAAAGTTTCAACTGATGCATGTAGGACACCGTGGCTCGGTAAGTAAGAGCGTTGCCACGGTACGGCAAAGGACGCGGGTGCAAATCCCGCCCGTGTCAGTTGACTTTTTAAACTTCTCATTATTACAATAACAATCAAGATACAAAAAAAACTAACTTAATCTTCTTCTCGTTCTTCTTTACAGCCCATCAATAGTCCACTGCTGAACATAGGCCTACCATCAGAATGCGCTAAGAACGGTCCACTGTCACCTGCATCTATCAACTCCCCGCAAAATATTATGTAATCTACTTCTCAAAAAAAAAAAACTTAAAAATCATTTCGTATATTAGTAACATCTTGTTTAAGTAATATAAATAGCAGATGTAATTTGAAAATCGTTGTCTAAAGCGTATTTGATTGAACAAAACGTATTTTGGGGAAACGTAGGGCCATGAATAAATTCCCACTTGATTTATGATCGTATAATAAAGGAACCTGGAGATTGTTCCACTTACAAGCATATTATTTTAGAATCCCTTGTAAATTTTCTTTCTAACACATCTGTATTGTACTCGCGCATTATTAAAACCTTTCTCGTAACAATATAGTACCCCATTTCTTCTAATTAGGCGATTAAGAGAGAAGCCTTGATAAATAAAGAAAAATATTTTTACACCATTCTCAATACTGGCGTAGACAGATGTCCATTAAGTCCGTTCGACCCACTTTTCACTGAAGTGTTTTTGGCACAACGTAACAGATGGTGATCCTCGCCGTCTTTATGTCTAAGCCATAATTTAGATCTAGAAGGAGTACGATAAAGATTTAAAATTTCAACTATTGCTAGTAAGACTCGGTGGCTCGGAGGTAACAGCATCGCCATGGTAGGTCTGAGGTTGTAATACATGTGGTGTTTCTATATGATTATATGTATACATTTGCAATCAAGCGACTTGAAAACTTCTAGGTAATTATGTGATTTATGTTATAAGTCTAATAATTTATGTTATTTATGTTATAAACGAAATTATTCATTAATTAGATAGATTTAGATAAATTTAGACTGTAAAATTTACAATACACAAGTTTGACGACCTCCGTAAACGATTGGCAAACACAGCGGTTTTCATAGTGTCACCAACTCTGAGGTACCGGATTCGATTCAAGGTCGGGTCAATGTAGAAAACACGTTTTCTACATTTTATCGAGTCTGGGTGTTTGTGGTACTATCGATGTTTCTAATTATGTAATACATGAATAAGCTGTTTAATTAGGATCAGAGTAATGTATGTGGTGTGTACATATTTAATTTTTTATTCTTAATGACTATTTTGTTGCAGTAGTTTCATAGATACATATCTATATATAATATACAATACAAGCTCGCTTACAGTATTAAGATTCCACAATAAGATTTAATTTTCATCACATCTGCAAAGGTCTCGGCAAAGTTTCAAACATTATTTCCTTAAAATACTACATGCAAGCGCTGAATTTCGTAGGAACTCCTGAACATTGCATGGAGATTAAAGGAATTTACTGAAAACTAGACGAATCGCAAATTCTCAGCGTGTTGCTTAAAGTTACTTCGTGTGCCCTTTATAGTAAGGTAAATTTACTGCAATAGTGGAGGGAGTTTTTCAGTTGAATTTCAAACGACCTCTATGGTTGAGTGGCGTACAACACCGTTGGTGTACATGGTGTGACGATAATAGACAATCGTAGAAATTCACTCCTTCTACATTGTCTCGGATCTGGGTGTTAGTGTTGATTTCAAACTTCATTGTTTCTAATTCCATAACACAAGTGCTTTAAGTGTGAGAAATGTATGTGATGTTGTCCCTTTGGATTTACCCATTATTATTATATTGAACTCATGTTTGCGATAGTCACGATATCCGAACGATTGGGTGATCGGAATTCAAGTCAGAGTCTCGAGTTCGACCCCCAGGTGGCAGGCTCGTACCATCTTGGAAAGATTTTTAAATCTTATGTACCATTTGTTGCCTTGCTTGAACATAAAGACAGAACCAAGCTCAGTACCAGTCATCTTTTCTCAAAAATATTTTCAGCGGAAGATTGGTCAAAACGACTTAATTGTTTAGACCTCTGTCTTTACCTGTATATGCATCTACGGGGCTACGAGGGTCTTAACCTACGGGGCTACGGGGAGGATTGTTAATAAAATATCTTCACGCAATTCCTAATATAGGAGTAGACAGAGGTCTAGTCTATTCAATTAAGTCCCTTCGACCCACCTTTCACCGAAGATATTTTAAGGACAACGTGGCAGGTGGTGATCCCGTCGCCGTTTTTATGTCAAAGCCAACGATGTAATTCGTACATAAGTTTTTTTTGAAATAACCATTGGTACGAGCCTGCCACCTGGGGATCGAACTCGAGTCTCTTGACTGGAAATTTGTGAAATGTGAGGATTGTTAAGCCGTTAAATAAATTGGTAAGTAACAATGAAAACGATAAAGTAGTTAGTAGTGGCACTACCTTCGAAGCTAAGGGTTGCGAATTCGAATCCAGTTAGGGGCAAATATTTGTACGACGAATATGTTAGTACTCGAGTTGTGAGAGTTTATATTGTTCCGTTCGCTTGGTGGCTAAGAAAACAATGGGGTCAAATAAAGTCCGGTGAAAAGAAGGTCAAATGGATGAATAATAACCCTGACTACTTCAGAGATAGGAAATGCGTGAAGATAAAATAATTTCTTTACGCCATTACCAATACAGGGGCTGACAGAGGTCTAGACAATTAAGTCCACCGAGCCACCTTCCATCGAAGTTATTTTTTGAGGCAACGTGACAGGCGATGAGCCCTTCGCCGTCTTTACGTCTAAGCCAACGATATAAATCATATATGTTTTTTTGAAAAAACCCCTTGCGGCCTCGGGGATTGAACTCGGGTCTCTTAGTTGGAATACTGATCACCCAACCACACGGCCATCGTAACTAAGTGAAGAAAAAAAGTAACAATAAATTATGTGAATTTGAATAATTCAAATAGGAACAAGAACACGTGTTCTCCAATCAATTTCTTATTACCTCGTGAGGCGAAGCGTGTCATAATGCTCGGAACAGTCTGCGTTGTGAATTGCAGGCAATTTTAATTGTGTATTCAAGAAAATTTACGCTTTAGTTAGCAATCGATTTGAATTATCGCTCAATACGCTTAGTATTGCCGCATTGTAATGACGTGCGAATGTTATCACTCACTACCTTTCTTCTTGAGGATATCATAAGAGGCGACTAGTGGAAATAGCCTTTAATATCGTTTTGGCAACCGATAGATGGCGGGTTAACCATCTCCAAGTATATCAAACCAAAATTATCAGACCGCAGATGAGCAGCGGCGTCTGAAGTGCGAGTGGTCTGGTACATCGATTGCCAATCCGCTTACCAAGCGTGCCGATTATGTCAAATCCTCCCTTTGGGAGAGGCATATGTTCTGAAGTTTAGGATATAGATGCAAGTGACTTAGATTTGATTCTTGCGACTCTAACCCCGCCCTCCCATAGCCAAGTTGTTAGTGATTTAATAGTAGAGTTCTATTAAAGAGAGTTCAGAGTTTCATTCTAATAGAGAATGAAACTCTGTCCATTTAATATCAAAACGTAAGAAGGTTACGTACTAAATCGCTTGAATTTTCATCGAACATTCTCCAGCATAACTATGACGTCATATGTATTACTGAAACATGGTTGAACATTCTCAAGCATAACTATGACGTCATATGTATTACTGAAACATGGTTGAACGATGGTTTCTCAGATTCTGAATACTTTGATTGCCGCTATGAGGTTTTTCGCTGTGACCGGTCTACCAACATTAGGGGTTACACGCGAGGTGGAGGAGTAGTAATAGCGATAAGACGTGACCTTTGCCCAACGTTGCATACCGAGCTTTACCCTTCCGATGGCATTGAACAACTCTGGACAACTATTCCCGTTACAGTTGCCAATAACAGTAATTCTTCACCTCGTCAGCGGTTGCACATAGTGTGTACGTATATACCACATGGCTAATTACATAAGGAACAAATATCTTCTTTTTTTACTAACGTCTACCCCTACGTTTCCCCAAAATGCGTTTTGTTCAATCAGATACGCTTTACACAACGAGTTTCAAATTACATCTGCTATTTATATTACTCAGGCAAGATGTTACTTATGTACGAAATGATTTTTAAGTTATTTTTTTAGAAGTAGATTACATAATATGTTGCGGAGAGTCGATGGATACAGGTGGCTGAGGACCGTTCTTTGTGGCGAATTCGGGGCAGGCCTATGCTCAGCAGTGGACTTGATGGGCTGTAAAGAAGAGGAAGATAAAATAAGTTTATTTATATCTTGATTTTTATTGTAATAATGAGAAATTTAAAAAGTCAACTGACACGGACGGGATTTGCACCCGCGTCCTGGGCTGTACTGTGGCAACGCTCTTACTTCCGCGCCACGGTGTCCTACACGCATCAGTTGAAAGTGTAAATAACTCTTCCTACTTACACTCTATCTTTTTACTTATACTCCTTTTAGGGCGTTGGCAACGTCTGCCAGAAGTTTTGCTAACTTCTAACTCAGTGTCTATAACTTTACAGCTATGAAGCTTAAATTCGATAACGCCATGTACATGTTGAGTTTTTTATTGAATATTAAAGCCTGTAAGTTTTGCCAGACTTATTTTATCAATAAAATAATAATAATAAATAGGAATATCTTCACGCCATTCCAAATACTGGGCAAACAGACGTCGAGACAATTAATCTCTATCGAAGACCTCTCTACCTTTTAACGAAGACATGTTTTTCGGACACGGTGAGCATGTCGCCGTCTTTATATGAAACCTAATTATATAATTCGTGCACAAGTAAAAAAAACCCTTAGCACGAGCCCAACACCTAACGATCGAACTCCGGTATCTTGACTCTAATTCCGATCACTCATCCACTCGGCTATCCTCACTTCGGAAAAATAATGAAGTTAATTAATTTAATGAGATGTAGATTAAATTCCATGATTCGTGTGGTTATTCCGTAAAAATGTACTACATCCTACATCCGGGAGATGCCTATGCCCTCCAGTGGGCATCAACAGGCCATTATGTATGTATCTATGATTCGAGTACAAACATTCTCTACACAAATATTTGCCCCCAGCGGAATTTAAACTCGCAACCCATAGCTATGAATGCAAGGCCACTACTGACTAATCTATCGGGTCGTGCAATATTTATGAAATAATATCATGAATTTTATATACGTTGCGAAAATCTTCCGGGTCCTATCATTCGTCAAATAAAAGAGATCAAATCTTCCATTACTTACGGCCCGAAGCATCCTTCTATTATGTTTACCTATACTGTAATAAAGTCCAAGGTGAGACTCAACTTTTCCTATGCTATCATTGACACAAATCTCTTTTATTTTCACGCATTTTGCAATACTGGGATAGTTAAATGTATGCATTTTACAATTGAGTGTAAGTTATATTCCTGTTATATACCCATTCAATAATTAAAATCATTGAATTAACCAATAAAAACTAACTCGATCAATAAAAAAAGTGAGCGAGTGAGTGGAGCTAAGCTATCATGGCTTGGGAACCCACAAAAACCCAACAGACGTGCGTGCTTCATGACCCTCGTGGCTTCTCTCGTCAACGTTACTTTAAAGTCTCAAAAGGTAGATGTGTCTGTGTTCGAGCACCAGGAGAATTTGGCTGCATTACATCTTCTGAAAAAAGGCTATTCTGAACAAGGGGACACCTTGGTGGTCAGCGCTAATGAAGTCTTGGATGTGTGCTAGTGCGTTTTTATAGACTCTCTATGAACAAGTCACGATAGCCGCGAGGTTGGGTGATCGGAATTCGGGTCGAGAGACCCGAGTTCGCTCCCCAGGTGGCAGGCTCGTACCAATGGGTTTTTCATAAACTTATGTACAAATAACATCGTTGGCTTGGACGTAAAGACGGCGACGGGCTCACCACCTGTCACGTTGTCCCGAAAATATCTTCGGTGGAAGGTGGGTCCAAGGTACTTAATTGTCTAGACTAGACCTCTGTCTACTCCTGTATTGGAAATTCAGTGATGATATTTATTTATTTATTTTTATTATTTATTTCTATAAAGCGTCAAATCTGATGCGAGTCTGACATCAACTATTAATGCCCCCGCGAGATTGGGTATATCTTCACACTATTTCCATTACTCGGGTAGACAGAGGTTGAGACAATTAAGTCCTTTCGACACAAAAGACATATTTTTGATACTACGTGACAGTTGGTTAGCCCGTCGCCATCTTTGTGTTCAAGCCAACGATATAAAACGTACTTAAGTTTTTGAAAAAACTAAATTCATTACTACAAACCTGCCACCTGGGAATCGAACTTGGGTCTCTTTACTGAATCCCGATCACCCAACCGCTCGGGTTTTGTGATTTTTTTGGTTGCTTATCGTAAATACGCGATGGTATAACTTCTTTATTACCCTACGAATAAAAGAGCTGATATAAAACATTTTAACTCATTCTTCGTCCTGATGCAAAGTAATGTAAAGCTCATTTTCTATTGAAACTCGATACAAACCAACAAGCTTAATACTAAAGGCATTTAGGTCTGCGTAGAGATTTCAGAATACGCTTTAAAAGGTTTAATCAATAATTGAATAGTAGACCAGTATCATCTTTTCAATGGTATCGAGTATACATTTGCATAAATATTTGTTGGTTGTTTTGGGAGATATGCGAAACAAGTTAAACTTGTGTTTCGTATTCTATTTTGGTGATTTTGCTATATATAACTACTAGCTAGCTATATATAGCGACTAGGACAGGATTTGTATGTTGTATATTTGTTTTTGTTTTGTTTATATGAAAATATACATGTATGAGGTACAGTTAGCTTGGACAGTAAGACGAATATGGTCTCTCCACCATTAAAAATAAATAATAAATTAAATAAAATATCTTCACGCAATCCCCAATACAGGGGTAAGCAGAGGTCTAGTCTAGACAATTAAGTCCCTTCGACCCATCTTCCACCGAAGCCCGACGCCGTCTTTATGTCCAAGCCAACGATATTCGTACATAAGTTTTTAAAAAACCCATTGGTACAAGCCAACATTCATAAATGTGTAGTGCCTAACTACCATCGATAGCAAAATCACCAATATAGAATACGAAACACATGTTTAACTTGTATCGCAAATCTCCAAAACAACCAACAAATATGTATCCAAATGAATACTCGATACCATCGATAAGGATACTGGTCTTCTATTCAATTATTTATTAAACTTTTTAAAGCGCACTCGACTGAAATCTTTACGCAGACCTAAATGCTTTTAGTATTAAGCTTGTTGGTTTGTATCGAGTTTCAATAGAAAATGAGCTTTACATTACTTTGCATCAGGACAAAGAATGAGTTAAATAGTTTTATATCACCTCTTTTATACGTGGGGTAATGTAGAAGTTATATCCTCTCGTCACGAATGGTGACGATAAACACCCAAAAAAGTCAAGATAGCGGAGTAGTTACTCATTCTCGTGGGGGCTTTAATCGGTGATGTCGAACTTGCATTTGCTTAGACTCTGCAACCTTCACTTCATAGCAAGGGGGCCATAAAAACGCATAAATGATGTTAAACCACTAACTGGCGATTTACTCATCCTCTCAACGTGCCCAAGCTATGATGAACTGAGATAATATTATCACTAAAATATTGTGGGCTCGCTACATTATTTTAGTGATAAGATAAAAAAATATCTTCACGCAATTCCCAATCAGGGGTAGATAGAGGTCTAGTCTAGACATTTAAGTTACATCGACCCACCTTCCACCGAAGATATTTTCGGGACAACGTGACAGGTGGTGAGCCTGTTGCCGTCTTTATGTCCATGCCAACGATATAATTTGTAAATAGGTTTTTAGAAAAACCCATTGGTACGGCCACTTGAGAAACCTTGATAATAAAAAAAATACTTTCACACCATTCTCAACACTGGCATAGATAGAGAACCAGATAATTAATTTCATTCGATTCGTAGTCTTTTAGGGACAACGTGACCGGCGGTGATTCTATCGCTGACTTTTAGTCTAATCAATAATTTAGATCTAGAAGGCCTGTAAGATTCGGTAGCTCGGAGGTAACAGCATCGCCATGCTATGTGTGAGGTTATAATAAATGTGGTTTAAAAAAAGTCACGATAGCCGAATTGTTGGGTGGTCGGAATTTCGAGTCGAGAGACCCGAGTTCGATCCCCAGGTGGCAGTACCAATGAGTTTTTCAAAAACTTATGTACGAATTTCATCGTTGGCTTGGACATAAAGGCGGCGACGGGCTCACCACCTGTCACGTTGTCCCGCAAATATCTTCGGTGGAAGGTGGGTCAAAGGGACTTAATTGTCTAGACTTGACCTCTGTCTACCCCTGTATTGGGAATTGCGTGAAGATATTTTTTTTTTGGTTTTTCCAAATGATTACATTATAATACAAATAATTTTAAGATTACGTTTACAAACAAGGAACTTGAAAAATTCTACGTAGATGCAATATCTAACAACAATGATTGCATTTACTAAATAATATCATATGTGCATCGATAATAGAGTAATAATGTAATATTTTATAGTTTATACTCTATTACCTACAACATAAGTTGCAGGTTTGAACCCCACCCGTGTCAGTTGATTTTTAAAAATTCTCATTTGTTTAATAATGTATGTTTACACACATTAAAATTCACTTTTACTTATTCCATATTTAAAAGTGAATTTTGATGTGTTTAAAGATGAAGTTCCACCAAGAGACATCAATCGTAAGTATTAAATTTATGTTTAATTAATTAGATATTGATAAATTTAGATAGTGAATCTTACACTACACAAATTTGACGACCTCCATGGACGATTGATTTGACACATATACCGGTTTTCATAGTGTCGACAGTCTGAGGTACCGGGTTCGATTCAAAATAGGTCGGGTCAATATAGAAAACAATTTTTCTACATTTTATCGAGTCTGGGTGTTTGTGGTACTATCGTTGTTTCTGATAATGTGTAATACATGATTAAGCTGCTTATTTTAGGATCAGAGCAATATATGTGATTTTTTCGTTATCTGTGTATATATTTAATTTTTTATTCTTAGTGACTAGTTTGTTGTAGTACCTATAGATACCCAAATGTCTATTATATATAACCATATACTTATCTATATGTAACATATAAGACAAGCTCGCTTACATAATTAAGATTCCACAAAGAGATTTAATTTTCATCACATCTGAGAAGGTCTCGGCAAAGTTTCAAACATTATTTCCTTAAAATACTACATGCAAGCGCTGAATTTCGTACGAACTCCTTAATATAGCATGGAGATAAAAGGAATTTACTGAAAACTAGACGAATCGCAAATTCTCAGCGTGTTTCAAGTTGCTTCGTGTATCATTTATAGTAAGGTAAATTTACTGCAATAGTAGAGGGAGATTTTCAGCTGAATTCCAGAAAAACTACGTGACCCACGGACTTGTTTAATGGTGTCGCAGTAGACAATCGTAGAAAACCACTTTTTCTACATTGTCTCTGGTCTGGGTGTTTGTGTTGATTTCATTGAACCTTCATTGTTTCTGATTCCATAACACTGTGTGAGTGTGAGAAATGTATAATTTGATGTTGTCCCTTTGTATTAACCTATTATTATTATATTGAACTCTTGTTTGCTATAGGTACGATAGCCGAGCGATTGGGTGATCGGAATTCAAGCCAGAGTCCAGCGTTCGAACCCCAGGTGGTAGGCTCGTACCACCTGGGAAAGTTATTCAAAACGTATGTACGATTTGAAGGCTTGCTTGGACATAAAGACGGAACCAAGCTACCTGTCACCTTGTCCCAAAAATGTTTTCGGCGTAAGATAGCGGGAATGGTCAAAACAATTTAATTGTTTAGACCTCTGTCTTCACGTGTGTATGGAAGCGAATACGCTATGATGTCCGGGTCATTGCCAACGGGGCTTTTGGATTGTTAAACCGTTAATTAAATAACAGTAGTATATAAGTAACAATAAATACGATGGACTAGTTAGTATTGACACTACCTTCGAAGCTGAGGGTTGCGAATTCGAATCCTGTTAGAGGCAAATATTTGTGCGACGAATACGAATGTTAGTACTCGAGTCGTGAGAGGCTAAGAAGATGGGGTCAAATAATCTCCGGTGAAAAGAAGGTCAAATGGACGAATTCGTCTATATCCTGACTACCTCAGAGATAGGAAATGCGTGAAGATAAGAAAATAAATCTTCATGCTATACCCAATACAGGGGTGGGCAATTAAGTCCTTTCGACCCACCTTCTACCGAAGTCATTTTTGAGGCAACGTGACAGGCGATGAGCCCTTCGCCGTCTTTACGTCTAAGCCAACGATATAAATCATATATGTTTTTTTGAAAAAACCTCTTGGGGCCTCGGGGATTGAACTCGGGTCTCTTAATTGGAATACTGATCACCCAACCACACGGCCATCGTAACTAAGTGAAGATAAAAAGTAACAATAAATTATGTGAATTTGAATAATTCAAATAGGATTAAGAACACGTTTTCGTATCTCTCGGAGACGTGTTCTCCAATCAATTTCTTATTACCTCGTGAGGCGAAGCGTGTCATAATGCTCGGAACAGTCTGAGTTGTGAATTGCAGGCAATTTTAATTGTGTATTCAAGAAAATTTACGCTTTAGTTAGCAATCGATTTGAATTATCGCTCAATACGCTTAGTATTGCCGCATTGTAATGACGTGCGAATGTTATCACTCACTACCTTTCTTCTTGAGGATATCATAAGAGGCGACTAGTGGAAATAGCCTTTAATATCGTTTTGGCAACCGATAGATGCCGGTTAACCATCTCCAAGTATATCAAACCAAAATTATCAGACCGCGTCTGAAGTGCGAGTGGTCTGGTACAGCGATTGCCAATCCGCTTACCAAGCGTGCCGATTATGTCAAATCCTCCCTTTGGGAGAGGCATATGTTCTGAAGTTTAGGATATAGATGCAAGTGACTTAGATTCGATTCTTGCGACTCTAACCCCGCCCTCCCATAGCCAAGTTGTTAGTGATTTAATAGTAGAGTTCGAATCACGCTAGGGAAATTATTTGTGAGATATATACAAATGTTTGTACTCGAGATAATGATAAGATGAAGGTAAAAATAAATGTGTATGTAAGGTTCAAAGTGCGACTCAAGTCTACTTTTTACGAACTATTAAAAATATGTAGATTAATAAATGAGCATGGCATAGTACATGGAGCATAGTAAAGCATGCAAAACATTACATACCTTAGAAAACATAAAATAGTGTTATCATTCAGCCGAGATTACTCTATCCTAGGCTCTGCAATATAAGTTTTGCACGAACATAATGTATAAAGTAACGGAGAAAAGATGAGTTTACTCCCCATTCTTGTCCCCATAGTTGAAAATCTATTCGTAAGGAACAGCAAGAGAAAACAGACGAAAGAAAATAATAGACGCACAGAATTTTAAACTAAATCAAACATGTGCTCGCAGGCGCACACGTACACAAAATTACAAGCAAGCGGTACCGAGCGGTCTACAATTTCGGCTAATCGGATTATAAAGAAAACGTTATCGGAGCGGAATACTTGTACAAGCATAAACGATGCTTAACCGATGTGGACATTATTACAGATCGAGATTCCATGAGGAGAATTGGAATGTTAGAGAATTAGTTAATGCGAAGTAGAAAAATATTGAAAGAATAGATAATAAGAAATAGAATCACGATAGCCGAGTGGTTGGGTGATAGGAATTCGAGTCAAGAGACTTGAGTGGGATCCTCAGGTGTTAGGCTCGTACAAATGATTTTTTTTTCAAAACTTGTGTACGATTTATATTGTTGAGTTGATGACAGTCTAACAAACTGTTAGATTGTGCCCTTCTTCTTCTCTCTTCGGTTAAATGTAAGTCGAAATGAGTTAATTGTTTGAACCTCTGCCTACTCCAGTATTGGGTATAATGTGAATACATATTTATTTTTATAAAGAAACTAACAATGACACGCGGCCTTGACCGTAGTTAACTGTAAAAGATGTCGTACTTAATGACCGAGCTAACCGTACGATATAATTATTAACTTTGGTAAATATAAATATATTTATTTAAGTTAATAATTATATCGTATTAAATTAGACAATTATTCACATTCAGCATCATTGACTCGAATAAAAACAGTCATAACCACCACGCAAATATTTGCTCCTCACGGGAATGAATCTCGCAACCCTTAGCTTCGAAG
This sequence comes from Sericinus montela, assembly GCA_029286605.1. Lineage (NCBI taxonomy): Eukaryota > Metazoa > Arthropoda > Insecta > Lepidoptera > Papilionidae > Sericinus > Sericinus montela. Next base: position 1,405,617 of record JAGSMR010000050.1, read on the forward strand.
GAAAGGTCACTACAAACTCGACAATCGGTTCACGACGTTCAAATATATCTAAGTGAATATTTGAACGTCGTGCAAGGTGTTGGTAAATTAGTATTTATACACCGACACTACATGGTACTTAAACACATTCACGTAAAGAAAGAGAGTAAATAAATATAAATATCTTCACTCAATTCCCAATACAGGGGTAGACAGAGGTCTAGTCTAGACAATACAGTCCCTTCGACACACCTTCCACCGAAGATATTTTCGGGGCAACGTGACAGGTGGTGAGCCCGTCGGCGTCTTAATGTCAAAGACAACGATATTATTCGTACACAAGTTTTTGAAGAACCCATTGGTACAAGCCTGCCACCTGGGGATTGAACTTAGGTCTCTTGACTCGAAATTCTGACCACCCAACTACTCGGCTATCGTTACTTAAAGAAAGACAGAAGTGAAAGAAAGAGAGAAAGAATTATTTTTCATAGTACATTATAAAAGGCTGGAAGGCTCGTACTTGGGTTTATTCAAAAATTTATGTACGATTATACTATTGGATTAGACATAAAGACGGCGACGGGCTCATCACCTGTCACGTTGTCCCGAAAATATCGTCGATGGAACGTGGGTCGAAGTTACTTAATTGTTTCGACTAGACTTCTGTCTACCCCTGTATTGGGATTTGCGTGAAGACATTTTTTATATGGATATACATTTTTATGCCTTAGTTACATCTAATGCCACATGCTGGATGGAAAAAAAGGTATATTATTATCACACTTCAATTATAATTTAAGTAAAATAATTGATATTGTGTAAGTTTAAGCTGAATTATTAAAGTTATTCAAGACTTTACATGTCTTAAAATCTTGGTAGAAGTCTAGAAGACAAAACGCGAGAGCTTAAACACAATTTAAGTTCTTTGTTCCATGAAATTAATAGTTTTTGGGGATGGGCCTTCAAAACCATTGTTTGTAAATGACCATCTTACACCTATTAACAAATATCTTTATCGTAAAACTCGCATGGTAGCCAAGGAAAAAAATTATAAATTTGTATGGTTGAAGGATAACAAAATATTTGTTCGTAAGTCAGAATCTGTTAAGGCTATTATAATTTCATCGGAGAAAGATTTCATTAAATTAACATGACTGCATAATTTATTTTTTAAATATACTAACGTCATTTACATTTTTTATATAAAGTATATTTATTAATATTTATATAAAAATATATTTATTTATATAAAATATGCTATAAGCTCTGTTATAAGAATTAAAATATATAAAACATGTCTTTATTTAAACGTTTCTGACACTGCACAGGTATTATATTTCTCACAATACGTTCCTCATAATTTAAATATATGTATTTTGAGATATTATTACCACGTTAAATTAGTTAGCGTTAAATTAGTGTAAATTATGTGTTTGTTATCTTTCAACATAACTTTACCTGCATTTACCCTCATATCAAAAATATACTTTACTCATTTGTTTATTAGAACAAGTATTTTAGAAATTAGTACAACTACCTACATTTTTAAATTGGGCGTAATTACTGTTTGTGTTTACCTATCTATGTGAAAATGAAACTACGAATACTAGATCGATATGATAAAGAAACAAAAAGATTGGAAAGCCATTTCATTGAAAAGTGTAGTTTTTGTTACCAGTTGCCATATTTAAATTATCTAATGATTTTTCTTTTATTTTTACTTTTAAAAATGGTTTATGAAACTCTGTCCATTTACTATCAAAACGTAAGAAGGTTACGTACTAAATCGCTTGAATTTTCATCCAACATTCTCAAGCATAACTATGACGTCATATGTATTACTGAAACATGGTTGAACATTCTCAAGCATAACTATGACGTCATATGTATAACTGAAACATGGTTGAACGATGGTTTCTCAGATTCTGAGTACTTTGATTGCCGCTATGAGGTTTTTCGCTGTGACCGGTCTACCAACATTGGGGGTTACACGCGAGGTGGAGGAGTAGTAATAGCGATAAGACGTGACCTTGGCCCAACGTTGCATACCGAGCTTTACCCTTCCGATGGCATTGAACAACTCTGGACAACTATTCCCGTTACAGTTGCCAATAATTGTAATTCTTCACCTCGTCAGCGGTTGCACATAGTGTGTACGTATATACCACATGGCCAATTACATAAGGAACAAATATCTTCTTTTTTTACTAACGTCTACCCCTACGTTTCCCCAAAATGCGTTTTGTTCAATCAGATACGCTTTACACAACGAGTTTCAAATTACATCTGCTATTTATATTACTCAGGCAAGACGTTACTAATGTACGAAATGATTTTTAAGTTATTTTTTTACAAGTAGATTACATAATATGTTGCGGAGAGTCGATGGATGCAGGTGGCTGAGGACCGTTCTTTGTGGCGAATTCGGGGCAGGCCTATGTTCAGCAGTGGACTTAATGGGCTGTAAAGAAGAGGAAGATAACATAAGTTTATTTATACCTTGATTGTTATTGTAATAATGAGAAATTTAAAAAGTCAACTGACACGGGCGGGATTTGCACCCGCGTCCTGGGCTGTACTGTGGCAACGCTCTTACTTCCGCGCCACGGTGTCCTACACGCATCAGTTGAAAGTGTAAATAACTCTTCCTACTTACACTCTATCTTTTTACTTATACTCCTTTTAGGGCGTTGGCAACGTCTGCCAGAAGTTTTGCTAACTTCTAACTCAGTGTCTATAAGTTTACAGCTATGAAGCTTAAATTCGATAACGCCATGTACATGTTGAGATTTTTATTGAATTTTAAAGCCTGTAAGTTTTGCCAGACTTATTTTTATCAATAAAATAATAATAATAATAAATAGGAATATCTTCACGCCATTCCAAATACTGGGCAAACAGACGTCGAGACAATTAATCTCTATCGAAGACCTCTCTACCTTTTAACGAAGACATGTTTTTCGGACACGGTGAGCATGTCGCCGTCTTTATATGAAACCTAATTATATAATTCGTGCACAAGTAAAAAAAACCCTTAGCACGAGCCCAACACCTAACGATCGAACTCCGGTATCTTGACTCGAATTCCGATCACTCATCCACTCGGCTATCCTCACTTCGGAAAAATAATCAAGTTAATTAATTTAATGAGATGTAGATTAAATTCCATGATTCGTGTGGTTATTCCGTAAAAATGTACTACATCCTACATCCGGGAGATGCCTATGCCCTCCAGTGGGCATCAACAGGCCATTATGTATGTATCTATGATTCGAGTACAAACATTCTCTACACAAATATTTGCCCCTAGCGGAATTTAAACTCGCAACCCATAGCTATGAATGCAAGGCCACTACTGACTAATCTATCGGGTCGTGCAATATTTATGAAATAATATCATGAATTTTTTGTACGTTGCGAAAATCTTCCGGGTCCTATCATTCGTCAAATAAAAGAGATCAAATCTTCCATTACTTACGGCCCAAAGCATCTTTCTATTAGGATTACCTTTACTGTAATAAAGTTCAAGGTGAGACTCAACCATTCCTATGCTATCATTGACACAAATCTCTTTTATTTTCACGCATTTTGCAATACTGGGATAGTTAAATGTATGCATTTTACAATTGAGTGTAAGTTATATTCCTGTTATATACCCATTCAATAATTAAAATCATTGAATTAACCAATAAAAACTAACTCGATCAATAAAAAAAGTGAGCAAGTGAGTGGAGCTAAGCTATCATGGCTTGGGAACCCACAAAAACCCAACAGACGTGCGTGCTTCATGATCCTCGTGGCTTCCCTCGTCAACGTTACTTTAAAGTCTCAAAAGGTAGATGTGTCTGTGTTCGAGCACCAGGAGAATTTGGCTGCATTACATTTTCTGAAAAAAGGCTGTTCTGAACAAGGGAACACCTGAGTTCTGAACAAGGTGGTCAGCGCTAATGATGTCTTGGATGCGTGCTAGAGCGTTTTTATAGACTCTCTATGAACAAGTCACGATAGCCGAGTGGTTGGGTGGCCGAAATTCGGGTCGAGAGACCCGAGTTCGATCCCCAGGTGGCAGGCTCGTGCCAATGGGTTTTTCATAAACTTATGTACAAATAACATCGTTGGCTTGGACGTAAAGACGGCGACGGGCTCACCACCTGTCACGTTGTCCCGAAAATATCTTCGTTGGAAAGTGGGTCGAAGGTACTTAATTGTCTAGACTAGACCACTGTCTACTCCTGTATTGGAAATTGAGTGATGATATTTATTTATTTATTTTTATTATTTATTTCTATAAAGCGTCAAATCTGATGCGAGTCTGACATCAATTATTAATGCCCCCGCGAGATTGGGCATATCTTCACACTATTTCCAATACACGGGTAGACAGAGGTTGAGACAATTAAGTCCTTTCGACACAAAAGACATATTTTTGATACTACGTGACAGTTGGTTAGCCCGTCGCCATCTTTATGTTCAAGCCAACGATATAAAACGTACTTAAGTTTTTGAAAAAACTAAATTCATTAGTACAAACCTGCCACCTGGGAATCGAACTCGGGTCTCTTTACTGAATCCCGATCACCCAACCGCTCGGGTTTTGTGATTTTTTTGGTTGCTTATCGTAAATACGCGATGGTATAACTTCTTTATTACCCTACGAATAAAAGAGCTGATATAAAACATTTTAACTCATTCTTCGTCCTGATGCAAAGTAATGTAAAGCTCATTTTCTATTGAAACTCGATACAAACCAACAAGCTTAATACTAAAGGCATTTAGGTCTGCGTAGAGATTTCAGAATGCGCTTTCAAAGGTTTAATCAATAATTGAATAGAAGACCAGTACCATCTTTTCAATGGTATCGAGTATACATTTGCATAAATATTTGTTGGTTGTTTTGGGAGATATGCGAAACAAGTTAAACATGTGTTTCGTATTCTACTTTGGTGATTTTGCTATATATAACTACTAGCTAGCTATATATAGCGACTAGGACAGGATTTGTATGTTGTATATTTGTTTTTGTTTTGTTTATATGAAAATATACATGTATGAGGTACAGTTAGCTTGGACAATAAGACGAATATGGTCTCTCCACCATTAAAAATAAATAATAAATTAAATAAAATATCTTCACGCAATCCCCAATACAGGGGTAAGCAGAGGTCTAGTCTAGACAATTAAGTCCCTTCGACCCACCTTCCACCGAAGCCCGTCGCTGTCTTTATGTCCAAGCCAACGATATTCGTACATAAGTTTTTAAAAAACCCATTGGTACGAGCCTGTCAACTGGGGATTGAACTTGGTTCACTCGACTCGAAAGTCTAAAAGGGATAGACATCCCTGTATTGGAAATGGTGTGAAGATATTTTTTATATTGAATACTCCCAACATTCATAAATGTGTAGTGCCTAACTACCATCGATAGCAAAATCACCAATATAGAATACGAAACACATGTTTAACTTGTATCGCAAATCTCCAAAACAACCAACAAATATGTATCCAAATGAATACTCGATACCATTGAAAAGGATTCTGGTCTTCTATTCAATTATTTATTAAACTTTTTAAAGCGCACTCGACTGAAATCTTTACGCAGACCTAAATGCTTTTAGTATTAAGCTTGTTGGTTTGTATCGAGTTTCAATAGAAAATGAGCTTTAAATAACTTTGAATCAGGACAAAGAATGAGTTAAATAGTTTTATATCACCTCTTTTATACGTGGGGTAATATAGAAGTTATATCCTCGCGCCACGAATGGTGACGATAAACACCCAAAAAAGTCAAGATAGCGGAGTAGTTACTCACTCTCGTGGGGGCTTTAATCGGTGATGTCGAACTTGCATTTGCTTAGACTGCAACCTTCACTTCATAGCAAGGGGGCCATAAAAACGCATAAATGATGTTAAACCACTAACTGGCGATTTACTCATCTTCTCAACGTGCCCAAGCTATGAGGAACTGAGATAATATTATCACTAAAATTATTGTGGGCTCGCCATATTATTATAGTGATTAGATAAAAAAATATCTTCACGCAATTCCCAATCAGGGGTAGATAGAGGTCTAGTCTAGACATTTAAGTCACTTCGACCCACCTTCCACCGAAGATATTTTTGGGACAACGTGACAGATGGTGAGCCTGTTGCCGTCTTTATGTCCATGCCAACGATATAATTTGTACATAGGTTTTTAGAAAAACCCATTGGTACGGCCACTTGAGAAGCCTTGTTAATAAAAAAAATACTTTCACACCATTCTCTACACTGGCATTAATAGAGGACCAGATAATTAAGTTCATTCGATTTGTAGTCTTTTAGGGACAACGTGACCGGCGGTGATTCTATCGCTGACTTTTAGTCTAATCAATAATTTAGATCTAGAAGGCCTGTAAGATTCGGTAGCTCGGAGGTAACAGCATCGCCTTGGTATGTATGAGGTTGTAATTAATGTGTTTTTCCATATTATATTATAATACAATTAATTTTAAGATTGCGTTTACAATCAAGGAACTTGAAAGTTTCTACGTAGATGCAATGTCTCAAAACAATGATTGCATTAACTGAATAATCTAATATGTGCATCGATAATAGAGTAATAATGTAATATTTTATAGTTTATACTCTATTACCTACAACATAAGTTGCAGGTTTGAACCCCACCCGTGTCAGTTGATTTTAAAAAATTCTCATTTGTTTAATAATGTATGTTTACACACATTAAAATTCACTTTTACTTATTCTATATTTAAAAGTGAATTTTGATGTGTTTAAATATGAAGTTCCACCAAGAGACATCAATCGTAAGTATTAAATTTATGTTTAATTAATTAGATTTTGATAAATTTAGATAGTGAATCTCACACTACACAAATTTGACGACCTCCATGGACGATTGATTTGACACATATACCGGTTTTCATAGTGTCGACAGTCTGAGGTACCGGGTTCGATTCAAAATAGGTCGGGTCAATATAGAAAACACTTTTTCTACATTTTCTCGAGTCTGGGTGTTTGTGGTACTATCGTTGTTTCTGATAATGTGTAATACATGATTAAGCTGCTTATTTTAGGATCAGAGCATATATGTGATTTTTTCGTTATCTGTGTATATATTTAATGTTTTATTCTTAGTGACTAGTTTGTTGTAGATACCCAAATATCTATTATATATAACCATACACTTATCTATATGTAACATACCAGACAAGCTCGCTTACAGAATTAAGATTCCACAATAAGATTTAATTTTCATCACATCTGAGAAGGTCTCGGCAAAGTTTCAAACATTATTTCCTTAAAATACTACATGCAAGCGCTGAATTTCGTACGAACTCCTTAATATAGCATGGAGATAAAAGGAATTTACTGAAAACTAGACGAATCTTAAATTCTCAGGGTGTTGTTTCAAGTGGCTTCGTGTATCATTTATAGTAAGGTAAATTTACTGCAATAGTAGAGGGAGATTTTCAGCTGAATTCCAGAAAAACTCCGTGACCCTCGGACTTGTTTTATGGTGTCGCTGTAGACAATCGTAGAAAACCACTTTTTCTACATTGTCTCTGGTCTGGGTGTTTGTGTTGATTTCATTGAACCTTCATTGTTTCTGATTCCATAACACTGTGTGAGTGTGAGAAATGTATAATTTGAAGTTGTCCCTTTGTATTTACCTATTATTATTATAGTAAACTGTTGTTTGCTATAGTTACGATAGCCGAGCGATTGGGTGATCGGAATTCAAGCCAGAGTCCCGCGTTCGAACCCCAGGTGGTAGGCTCGTACTACCTGGGAAAGTTATTCAAAACGTATGTACGATTTGTAGGCTTGCTTGGACATAAAGACGGAACCAAGATACCTGTAACCTTGTTCCAAAAATGTTTTCGGCGTAAGATAGCGGGAATAGTCAAAACAATTTAATTGTTTAGAAGTCTGTCTTCACGTGTGTATGGAAGCGAATTCGCTATGATGTCCGGGTCATTACCAACGGGGCTTTTGGATTGTTAAAACGTTAATTAAATAACAGTAGTATATAAGTAACAATAAATACGATGGACTAGTTAGTATTGACACTACCTTCGAAGCTGAGGGTTGCGAATTCGAATCCTGTTAGAGGCAAATATTTGTGCGACGTATACGAATGTTAGTACTCGAGTCGTGAGAGGCTAAGAAGACAATGGGGTCAAATAATCTCCGCTGAAAAGAAGGTCAAATGGATGAATTCGTCTATATCCCTGACTACATCAGAGATAAGAAATGCGTGAAGATAAGAAAAGAAATCTTCATGCAATACCCAATACAGGGTATTGCATGAAGTATGGGTAGGGCAATTAAGTCCTTTCGACCCACCTTATACCGAAGTCATTTTTGAGACAACGTGACAGGTGGTGAGCCCGTCGCCGTCATTTTGTTCTAGCCATCGATATAATCCGTATACAATTTTTTGAAAAAACCATTTGGAGTCTTGGGCATCGAAGTCGGTTCTCATGACTCGAATCGTCTCATGACCGATTACCCAACCACAAGGCTATCGTGACTAAGTGAAGGTGAAAAAGTAACAATAAATGATATGAATTTGAATAATTCAAATGAGATGAAGAATACGTTTTCGTATCTCTCGGAGACGTGTTCTTCAATCAATTTCTTATTACCTCGTGAGGCGAAGCGTGTCATAATGCTCGGGACAGTCTGCGTCGTAAATCGCAGCCAATTTTAATTGTGTATTCAAGAAAAGTCACGCTTTAGTTAGCAATCGATTTGAATTATCGCTCAATACGCTTAGTGTTGCCGCATTGTAATGGCGTGCGCATGTTACCACTCCCTTTCTTCTTGAGGATGTCGTCAGAAGCAAAAAGTGGAAATAGCCTTTAATATCGTTTTGGCAACCGATAGATGGCGGGCTAACCATCTCTAAATATATCAAACCAAAATTATCAGACCGCAGATGGGCAGCGGCGTCTGAGGTGCGAGTAGTCTGGTACAGCGATTGCCACTCCGCTTGCCACGCGTGCAAATCCTCCCTGTGGGAGAGGCCTATGTCATGAAGTGGACTTTAGCAGACCGATATGCTTAGTGGTGGGACGTAGTGGTTGGGCCGTTGGATTTAGATGCGAGTGAGTTAGATTCGATTCTTGCGACGGCATCACTAGCCCCGCCCTCCGATAGCCAAGTTGTTAGTACTACTATTAAAGTAGGGTTCGATCCACGCTAGAGAAAAATATTTGTAAGAGAAATACAAATGTTTGTACTCAAGACAATGATACGATGATGGTAAAAAAATGTGTATGTAAGCGTCAAAGCGCGACTGAAGTTTACTTTTTACGAACTATCAAAAATATGTATATTTAAAACAAAACGATTTTCGGATTTTATTGCGTTTTTAATTAGTTTTTACAAACTATTTTTATTTCCCGACGTTTCGGATGGTTTACAGCAACCGTGGTCACGGGGGGACTCATCATGTCCCCCGTGGGGTGCCGGGTTCGATTTTCGGACGGGTCAACGTGGAAAAAACACTTTTTCTACACATTTAAAATATAACAATTTTCGGATTTTATCGCGTCTTTAATTAGTCAGTCAGTAATCTGGGGGACTGACCACGGATGCTTTACAGCAAACAGCAGGTTTGATATATTTAGAGATGGTTAGCCCGCCATCTATCGGTTGCCAAAACGATATTAAAGGCTATTTCCACTATTTGCTTCTTACGACATCCTCAAGAAGAAAAGTAGTGAGTGATAACATTCGCACGCCGTTACAATGCGGCAACACTAAGCGTATTGAGCGATAATTCAAATTGCTAACTAAAGCGTGAATTTTCTTGAATACACAATTAAAAATGCCTGCAATACACAACGCAGACTGTTCCGAGCATTATGACACGCTTCGTCTCACGAGGTAATAAGAAATTGATTGGAGAACACGACTCCGAGAGATACGAAAACGTGTTCTTAATCTTATTTGAATTATTTAAATTCACATAATTTATTGTTACATTTTATCTTCACTTAGTTACGATGGCCGTGTGGTTGGGTGATCAGTATTCCAACTAAGAGACCCGAGTTCAATCCCCGAGGCCCCAAGGAGTTTTTTCAAAAAAACATATATGATTTATATCGTTGGCTAAGACGTAAAGACGGCGAAGGGCTCATCGCCTGTCACGTTGCCTCAAAAAATGACTTCGATGGAAGGTGGCTCGAAAGGACTTAATGGTCTAGACCTCTGTCGACCTCTGTATTGGTAATGGAGTAAAAATATTTTTTTTATCTTCACGCATTTCCTAAGTCTGAGGTAGTCAGGGATATAGACAAATTCGTCTATTAGACCTTCTTTTCACCGGAGATTATGTGACCCCATTGTCTTCTTAGCCTCCAAGCGAACGAACAATATAATCATATAAACTCTCACGACTCGAGTACTAACATTCGTATTCGTCGCACAAATATTTACCTCAAACTGGATTCGAAATCGCAAACCTGAGCTTCGAAGGTAGTGTCACTATTAACTAGTCTATCGCTTTAATTGTTAACGGTTTAACAACCCAATAACCCCGTTGGTAATGACCCGGACATCATAGCGAGTTCGAATCCATACACACGTGAAGACAGAGGTCTAAAAAATTAAATTGTTTTGACCAATCTTCCGCCGAAAACAGTTTTGGGACAAGGTGACAGGTAGTGAGCTTGGTTCCGTCTTTATGTCCAAGAAAGCCAACAAATCGTATATAAGTTTTAAAAAACTATCCAAGGTGGTACGAGCCTGCCACCTGGGGGTCGAACTCGGGACTCTGACTTGAATTCCGATCAATATAATAATAATAGGTAAATCCAAAGGGACAACATCACATCCATTTCTCACACTTAAAGCACTTGTGTTATGGATTTAGAAACAATGAAGTTTGAAATCAACACAAACACCCAGACCCGAGACAATTTAGAAGGAGTGGTTTTCTACGATTGTCTATTATCGCGACACCATGAACACCGTTGTGTACCGTTGTGTACTCAACCATAGAGGTCGTTTGAAATTCAACTGAAAAACTCCCTTCACTATTGCAGTAAATTACTATAAAGGGTACACGATGTAACTTAAGCAACACGCTGAGAATTTGCGATTCGTCTAGTTTTCAGTAAATTCCTTTAATCTCCATGCAATGTTCAGGAGTTCCTACGAAATTCAGCGCTTGCATGTGTAGTATTTTAAGGAAATAATGTTTGAAACTTTGCCGAGACCTTTGTAGATGTGATGAAAATTAAATCTTATTGTGGAATCTTAATACTGTAAGCCAGCTTGTCTTGTATGTTATACATAGATATGTATATGTGGGTATCTATGAAACTACTGCAACAAAATAGTCACTAAGAATAAAAAAATAATTATATACACACCACATACATTGCTCTGATCCTATTTAAAAAGCTTATTCATGTACCTAGAAGTTTTCAAGTTGCTTGATTGCAAACGTATACGTATAATCATATAGAAATACCACATGTATTACAACCTCAGACCTACCATGGCAATGCTGTTACTTCCGAGCCAACTAGTCTTACTGGCAATAGTTGAAATTTTAAATCTTTTTCGTACTCTTTTTAGATCTAAATTATGGCTCTTCTTCCTTTTACAATAAATCTTTCACTGTTACCGCTGTCCGCTTGTGGAATGCTTTGCCTCTACACATTCGTCGTGCTCCATCCCTTCCCTCTTTCAAAAAACTCCTCAAATCTTATTACCTTGATATCTGACGCAATTTCCCATATTATTAAATTTTTTTTAATTCTATTTTTTCAGCTTTGTCCTCTTGCCTTCAATCAATCTCTTTCTTTCTTTATTCCTGGCAATCTATTCATTACGGCTACCATCATCTAGACATTCCTTTTTAATAATAACGGTACACCACCCTCTTTTCTTTTCTTTTCTGTATTACTTCTATATCTGCCTTGGTATAGCAAGGTTGTCTGGAAGAAATTGCTTGATAGTAATAAGACCGCCTTTTGTACCATTTTGTTGTTCATTGTCATTGTGTTCTTTTTCTTAAATTGTGGTGTATAATAAAGAATATATAAATAAATAAATAAATAGACATAAAGACGGTGAGGATCACCATCAGTTACATTGTTTCAAAACACTTCAGTGAAAAGTGGGTCAAAATGACTTAATGGACCTCTGTCTACGCCAGTATTGAGATTGGTGTGAAATTATTTTTTTTATAGAAAAGGGAAGCAAACGAGCAGGTGGCTCACGTGATGGTAAGTGATTACCGCTGCCTAATTTTTTTTTATAACTTATATTTTTTTATTATCAAGGCTTCTCTCTTAATCGCCTAATTAGAAGAAATGGTGTACTATATTGTTACGAGAAAGGTTTTAATTATGCGCGAGTACAATACAGATGTGTTAGAAAGAAAATTTACAAGGGATTTTAAAATAATATGCTTGTAAGTGGAACAATCTCCGGGCTCCTTTATTATGCGTTCATAAATCAAGTGGGAATTTATTCATGGCCGTACGTTTCCCCAAAATACGTTTTGTTCAATCAAATAAGCTTTAGACAACGAGTTTCAAATTACATCTGCTATTTATATTACTCAGACAAGACGTTAGTAATGCACGAAATGATTTTTAAGTTTTTTTTTGTTAAGAAATAGTTTACATAATATGTTGCGGAGAGTCGAAGGATGCAAGTGGCTTACGGGTAGCTTATCTAAGGTGTAAGCTGCCTCACACAGGAAAATCGCCAAAAGGATGTATGGTAATCGCCACGCTTCCCTTAATGACATCTGCTATTTATATTACTCAGACAAGACGTTAGTAAGATACCAAATGATTTTTAAGTTCTTTTTTTTAGAAGTAGATTACTATTTTAGATGTTGTGATGGATCGATGAATGCAGGTGGCTGAGGACCGTTATTTGTGGCGAATTTGGGGCAGGCCTGTGTTCAGCAGTGGACTTGATGGGTTGTAATGAAGAAGAATATAACATAAGTTTTAACATTACATTACATTCTAATATAACATAATTTATATCCTGATTGTTAGTGATTTAATAGTAGGGTTCGATCCACGCTAGGGAAAAATATTTGTAAGAAAAATACAAATGTTGTACTCAAGATAATAATAATAATAAATAAATATCTTCACGCAATTCCCAATACAGGGGTAGACAGAGAATTAAGTAGTTAATTAGAATTAAGTAGTAGGTAATTAAGTCTAGACAATTAAGTCCCTTTGACCCATCTTCCACCGAAGATATTTTCGGGACAACGTGACAGGTGGTGAGCCCGTCGCCGCCTTTATGTCCAAGCCAACGATGAAATTAATACTCAACACTCAAGATAATGATACGATGATGGTAAAAAAATGTGTATGTAAGCTTCAAAGCACGACTGAAGTTTACTTTTTACGAACTATCAAAAAATATGTATATTTAAAATAAAACGATTTTTGGATTTTATTGCGTTTGCTTTACAGCAACCGTGGTCAGTCTCCCTTGACCACGGATGCTGTAAAGCATCAGAAATGTTGGGAAATAAAAATAGTTTGTAAACACTAATTAAAAACGCGATAAAATCCGAAAATCGTTTTATTTTAAATGTGTAAACACAACAAAAACGGGTAAATACAAGAAATCGTTAAATACGTATATTAATAAATGAGCTGGCATGGTACATGGAGCATAGTAAAGCATGCAAAACATTACATACTTTAGAAAACATAAACAAGTGTTACCATGCAGCCGAGAGTACTCTGTGCTGAAGGCTGCAAAATAAAAGTAGCGCTCGAACATAACACGTAACGTAAAGGGGAAAGGATGAGTTTACTCCCTATTCTTGTCATTATATATGAAAATCGATTCTTAAGGAACAGCAAGAGAAAACTGACGAAAGAAAATAACAGACGCGCAGAATTTTAAACTAAATCAAATATGTGCTTACAAGCGCACACGTACACAAAATTACATGCGAGCGATTCCGAGCGGTCTACAATTTCTGCTAATCGGATTATAAACGTTAATAAATTAACGTTATCGGAGCGGAATACTTGTACAAGTATAAACGATGCTTAACCGATGTTGACATTATTACAGACTGAAATTCCATCAGGAGAATTGGAGTAATAGAAAATTGGTTAATGGGAAGTAGAAAAAGAATTAAAGAATAAAAAAATAAGAAATAGAGTCACGATAGCCGAGAGGCTGGGTGATGAGAATTTGAGTCGCGAGTCTCGAGTTGGATTTTTCGGTGGTAGGGTCGTACCAATAAATTTTTTCACAACTTATGTACGATATATATCGTTGGGTTGCACATAAAGATGATGACAGGCTAAATAACTGCCATGAAGTCCCAAAAATGGCTTCGATGAAACGTGGGTCGAAAGAAGTTAATTGTCTGGTCCTCTGTCTCCTCCAGCATCGGCAATAACGTGAAGATGTATTTAAAAAGGGGTAGACAGACGTCAAGACAACCACCGACGTCAAGACAAACAAGACCTTTCACCGTATCTTATTTGGATAATCCTTACAGTTGTGAGCCTTTCGTCAACTAACGGTAACCTAGATAAACATTCATATTCTGCATCCATAACTCGAATACAAACAGTCATTATCACGACATAAACGTTTAAACGACACGGGATTCGATCCCGCAACCCTAACCTTTGACGGTAAGTACACTACCAACTCGGCCATACTACATAGTTAAACTTACCATACTACTCTTAAACACATCCACAAGAAAGAAAGAATTATTTTCCATAGAATCCAGAAAAATGAATAAAAACAGAAAAAATATTCAATGATGCATCAAATATCATTCACTTTCAGCGCATCCCTTAAAGTAAGGAACTACTTATTATACTTTACTTTTTTGGCGTCTAAAGTGCAAGGCGTCTGGTACTGCGATCGCGAACCCACTTAGCAAGCGTAGCGATTATGACAAACCGTCCTGTACTCTAAATGCCTATGTCTTGTAGCGGACTTGCGGACCGCTATGATGATGACGATGAAAGAAAAGATATGACACAGTCTTATACCGATACAACGTGGCATATATAACTGTCCTGGCATATACATAGCCGAGTGGTTGGGTTGTCGGAATTTCGAGTCAAGAGACCCGAGTTCGATCCCCAGGTTTTTCAAAAACTTATGTACAAATTACATCGTTGGCTTGGACATAAAGACGGCGATGGGCTCACCACCTGTCACGTTGTCTCTAAAATATCTTCGGTTGAAGGTACTTAATCGCCTAATCTAGACCTCTGTCTACCCTTGTATTGGGAATGGCGTGAAAATATTTATTTATATTTATTTATTTATATTACACGGTTTACATGCAAGTAAAGAAAGGAGATGGAAGATATTTACGTCGATATCTCACAGCGTATAAAATACGTAACAAACTTAAAACGTCAACGAAACAATCCCGGAAACTTTGTTACATTGTTTGATTAAAATACTTACTTAAAACGTTGCCAGTTCTAGCGGAGGTAAGCCTAATAGAAAAGCTCGACGAAGCGCAAATAATGGTACATTCGAACGCTTCTATTTGTCAAGTGGCTGCTCCCAGAAAATTTTACGGGCGGTGATAGCTTTATACAATGTCAGATTATGCCCGCGACTTCGTTATTATATACAGAGATATTTACAAAGATAGATATATAGATAGATAGGGGTAACATCGCATAAGTTGCACTGATTCCAAAGTACTCGTAAGTGGCTCAAGTTTTTACTATCTTAGTAGCGTACCGACGGTTATCAAGGTGTCGTCATTTCTGAGGTCCCTGGTTCGATTCTCGGACGGGTCAATGTGGAAAATCACTGTTTTCTACACATTTAAAATAAAACGATTTTTTGATTTCATCGCGTCTTTAATTAGTCAGTCAGTAATCAGGGGGACTGACCACGGATGTTTTACAGTAAACGTGGTCAGTCCCCCTTGACCACGGATGCTATAAAGCATCCGAAATGTCGGAAAATAAAAATAGTTTGTAAAAACTGATTAAAAACGCAATAAAATCCGAAAATCGTTTTATTTTAAATGTGTAGTATTCGCGTAAATACAAGAAATTATCACTTTTTCTACATTTTCTCGGCACTAGGTGAATAAATGAAATACACTTTATTGTACACCAATAAACAGAAACGAAAGAAATATATTTATTTATTTATTATTCTAAATAAATGAACAAATATAGATAATTAATGAAGATATTTACAAAGAAAAAAAAAATAATGAGTGTTTCAATTGGCAGCCTTTTTGTTAAAAAGCGATCTCATCCAGGCAACCAAATTGCTGAGGATCTAAACACCAGTCAGTATTAAAGTAAGGGTATACGCAAACTTGAAAAGTGAATAATAAAATAAATAATAAATGAAAATTTTATAATTATGAAATAGTTTTAAAAATATAAACAAAAACTTGTATATGCATAATATAAATACACATCCAATAGGTGTTTGTGGTACCCCGTTTTTATTTTTTTATAGAAAAAGGTAGGCATAGGAGATGCGTTGCTAGCCTTTGAGAAAGGTGTAGGCTCTTTTCTTGAATGTCCCTAAGTCGTATCGGTCCGGAAAAACCGATGACGGCAGCACATTCCATAAAGTGCAAGTGCTTGGCAAAAAATTCCAATAATTGTTTTATATTCCATAACACATGTGCTACTTCTTTGCTGATACCAGAAGTAGCGACATGGTTTCTAATACTGCGGAAACCTTGCCGTTTCGCAAGCGCGGCAATTATGGCTATCCCTCCCATACGGAAGAATCAGATTCGTCCACTGAACCCGCGGTAGTGTTTACGTTTTCTTTTCTCACAAATATTCTCTACTACTACAGAATATTCACTTAGAATATTCTCGAATAAAGCACGAATCTGTTTCAAAGGAAACCTCGTACTTTATGCGACAATGTATTGAAAGTTATTCCTTGAATAAAACAATATACTGGACGCGGTGTGACATTTTCTCTTTGTCGCCTGTTGCAATTTTTCACCGTATCTATTCTATCCACGCCATTCCCAATACAGGTGTAAACAGAAGTGTAGACAATTAAGTCCTATCTTAATTATAGAATAGACAACGTGACAGGTGTTTATCTCGTCATCTTTATGTCCAAGCCAATGACATACTTAAAAAAAAACATTGGTACGAGCCTGCCACCTGAAGATCGAACTAACCTCTCAACTCACCTCTCACTCTTATTCCGATCTCCCAACTACCTGGCTATTGTAACTAATCGTATCTGTTCTCAGTAATATAATAAAATTACAATAAAATATTACTTACTATCAGTGCGGTATTGGTGTAACAATAACACCAACTCTCTTTGAGTGGGTGTCGTAAGAGGTGGCGAAGGGAAAAGCCTTATAAATACAATTATCTATCGCGAGAGAAAAAAAAGAACCTCTGATATAATGCGGCCTGCAAATATTTTTTATAAAGCAATAAGCGTCACGATAGCCGAGTGGTTGGGTGATCGGAATTTCGAGTCAAGAGACCCGAGTTCGCAGGTGGCAGACTCGTACCAATGGGTTTTTCAAAATGTACGAATTATATCGCTGGCTTGGACATAAAGACGGCGACGGGCTCACCACCTGTCATGTTGTCCCGAAAATATCTTCGGTGGAAGGTGGGTCAAACGGACTTAATTGTCTAGACTAGACCTCTGTCTACCCCTGTATTGGGAATTGCGTGAAGATATTTTTAAAGATAGATATTTTTATACCTTAGTCACATCTAATGCCACCTGATGGAAGAAAAATAATGGCATATTCTTATCACACTTCAATTATAATTTAAGTAAAATATTTGATATTATGTATATTTTTACTGAATTATTAAAGTTATTCGAGACTTTATACGTTTTAAAATCTTGGTATAATTTTCTCAAGGGTAAAATGTTGTACACACTCCAGCTAAAGGCGTGTTTGTAGAAGTCACTTTACATAGAATGCAGATAAAAGGAATTTATGCGAGTCTAGAAGACAAAACGCGAGACCTTAAATACAATTTAAGTTCTTTGTTCCATGAAATTAATAGATTTTGGGGACGTCTCTGTATTACTGCTGATTTTAATGACCTCATTATAAAAGCGATGTATTTAATGACATAAGAGTCACGATAGCCGAGTGGTTGGGTGATCGGAACACGAGTCGAGAGACCCGAGTTCGATCCCCAAGTGGCAGGCTCATACCAATGGGTTTTTTCGAAACCTATGTACGATTCATATCGTGGGCTTGGACATAAAAGACGGCGAAGGGCACAACACCTGTCACGTTGCCCCAAAAATGTCTTCGGTGGAAGGTGGCTCGAAAGAACTTAATTGTTTAGACTAGACTTCTGTCTAACCCTGTATTGGGAATGGCGTGAATATATTTTAATGAGATAATTACTCGACCTGTCTTCGAAGGTCAGAGGTGCGGGTTCGAATCTATCTAGGGGCAAACATTCTTTTTGAGGAACATGAATGTCTTGTTTTCATTTTTGAATGTTTACATTTAAATAATATGTATGTGCATTTCTAAGAATTCGCCTACCCCAGTATGGCAAATTGCATGAAGATAAAAAAATATACAATCTGAAAATATTTTTAATGATATAAAGACTCGATAGTGTATTTGGCAGTGACCTGTCTTCGAAAGTGAGATTTGCTGATTTGAATCCAGCGGGGGCGAATATTTGTGTGATGAACGTGAATGTTTTGTTTCCGACTTATTTACATTTAAATAATATGTATGTGCATTTCAAAGAATTAGCCTACCCCATTAAGGCAAATTGCATGAAGATAAAACATACACAACCTGAAACATACACAACCTGAAACTTACATTTAGTGTAGCATGAAAGTTATGTTGATTTCTTTTGCATTTAAATGATTTTATATTTCAATAATATATAATTTTTAGAAAATTAAAGTCATGATAGCCGCGTGGTTGGGTGGTCGGAATTTCTAGTCAAGAGTCCCGAGTTCGATCCCTAGGTGGCTGGCTCATACCAATGGGTTTTTCAAAAGCTTATGTACGAATTATATCCTCGGCTTGGACATAAGGACGGCGACGGGCCCACCACCTGGGACTTTGTCCCGAAAATATCTTCGGTGAAAGGTGGGTCGAAGGGACATAATTGTCTAGACTAGACCTCTGTCTACCCCTGTAGTATTTTTTAATGAGATAAAGACTCGATAGTCTATTTAGCAGTGACCTGTCTTCGAAAGTGTGAGTTGCGGATTTGAATCCAGCGGGGGGCGAATATTTGTGTGATGAACGTAAATGTTTTGTATCCGACTTATGGATATTTATATTTAAATAATATGTATGTGTATTTCGAAGAATTGGCCTACCCCATTATGGCAAATTGCATGAAGATAAAAAATACACAACCTGAAACATACACAACCTGAAACTTACATTAAGTGTAGCATGAAAGTTATGTTGATTTCTTTTGCAATTAAATCATTTTCTTTTTTTAATAAAAAATCATTTTTAGAAAACTATGTCTTTTCGACCCACTTTCACCGAAACTTATTTAGGACTACGTGACAAATGGTAAGCTTATTGCCATCTTACAGTCCAAGCTGACGGTGCAACTTATAATTACATATAAATATATATTAAAAAAAATATCTTCACGCAATTCCCAATACAGGGGTAGACAGAGGTCAAGTCTAGACAATTAAGTCCCTTTGACCCACCTTCCACCGAAGATATTTTCGGGACAACGTGACAGGTGGTGAGCCCGTCGCCGCCTTTATGTCCAAGTCAACGATGAAATTCGTACATAAGTTTTTGAAAAACTCATTGGTACTGCCACCTGGGGATCAAACTCGGGTCTCTCGACTCGAAATTCCGACCACCCAACAACTCGGCTATCGTGACTTTATCTGTGTAATATTAAATATATATTACACAGATAAATTCATATGACTAGTGTACAGACATTCATATTCATCAAGCATCCGATTTTACCTTTTACCTTTATTAAAGCGATATATTCCTTTGTCACACTGAAGGAGAAGGAAAAGGACAAAAATAACTAATGCCAACTGAGCTCTTGTCCCAAATACACCGCCCCGAAAGCGCCTGGGAGCACAAGTCAATAGTTTTTGCACATTCCCGAGCGTATGTCAAGAGGTTGTTAACTCTAGATCAAACTCGAGTTATCCGCATTTTTTTACGTAAACCAGTGACACCATGAAAGTTTTGTTTCTAGGATACATCTCGTTTTTGTTTTAATCGTCTATTATTTTTAGCTTCTACTAGACGTAGTGTGTACTCGTGGGTATTTATTATTAAATTATGAATTTGAGTGATACTTGGCGATCTACCCCGCTGTCTACCCCGTAAAAATTTAAATAAAAATTCGGTTGTTTTTGCCGACAAAAAGCCTAGATGGTAGTGATCCTGCCTTGGAAGATGGGGGTTGCCAGTTGAAATCCCGCTAGAATAAAATGTTTTTGTGATGTATATGAATGTTTGTACTCGAGTCGTGGATACACATAGATACATAGATAGGGACAGCATCACATACCTTGCTCCGATCATAAAGTGAGTAGCTTAAGCACTTGTATTATAGAATTAGAAACAACGAAGGTACTATAAACACCCAGACACGATAAAATCTAAAAAATTATTAATTTTAAAATGACCTGTCTAATTATCTAACTGAGGACTTTAGAACTGGCGACTCTGACTGATCTTAGAACTGTGTACACCGTACACTGCCGTCCATGGTGATCTCTTGATGTACTCACGATTATCTATTCCGTTTTCCCCGGTATTTAAAAAACGTGAAGAATTTTCCCGGTAGAGATTTTTCCAGGAAACCTTAACCAGGCCGGCAAATAAATTGAAATTAAAAGTAAAATATGAACGAAATGAAAAAGTAAAATATAAATGTGTACGCAAAAGAAGTATTGTAAATATGATAGTCACACCATGACGGCGACAGACACACACACACACATACAAACACGCGCGCATGCATAAACACAACAATATATACAGTACATAATAGTTGTTATTATGTTCTAATGTTAAATATATTTAATGCTTTTTAAAATGAATTTTTCAAGCATAGAATATGTTAAGCAGATTTTTTTTATTTACTGACACGACAAATCCCAACCGAGTCAATTGTTATTATTTCTCTTTTATTTAAACTAACAAAATGACAACATATCTTTAAAAATTATTTATAAAGTCTTCACTATTGTCAACGCATGGTCGCCTCATCCAAATTAAATTTCCAGCATCGATCAATTCGGTAAAACGTCACTTCTGCTGCCTATAAGAAGTTCACGGAATACGTGTTGTGTGTTTTCTCCCCAACCCTAGTCATTACTTGATGCTTGGCACTGGCAGCTTTGTATATGTCTTCTAAAAAAGAAAAGTATGATTGATCTACCTTAACCGTGCTTACCTTCTCTTCGGCGAAATAAAAATGTATATTTACTCGTTCACATCAAATGGGTTAAGCCTAAATCTTCACTCATAAAAATTGTTTTTATTTCAAGTTATTGTAAGTTGAGGCGTTTGTTGCAAACCTTTTTTTAATAAATTGAACAACTTTTAACAACTACGCAAAAAGCAAATGATTTCTTTCTTAGCTAAATAGTTACTTATTAATTTAAATGAAATATTTCAATAAGCACTAATAACTGACATATGAGAGATGTATGATGTTATTACAATGTAAATCTTCTAATCAATAGGCTAAACTATAGCCGATTGGTTGGTTTAACGGATTTCAATTCAAAAGACCCGAGTTAGATCCCCAGTCAGCGGGCACGTACCCATGGGTTTTATCAAAATTTATGTACGATTTATATTGTTGGCTTGGACATAAAGTTGGCGACTGGTTTATCACCTGTTACGTTTTCCAAAAGATTATTACTGAGCACAGTTTCATTAGAGCAAAATTTTAAAACGCCCAACGCGTTATCTATCATCAATATCACCTACCATCCAAATATTTTTTTTATCCAAATACCTAGAAGCATAAATTGGTAGGCTCGTACCAATGAGTTTTTCAAAAACTTATGTACGAATATCGTTGGCTTGGACAAAAAGGCGGCGATGGGCTCACCACCTGTCACGTTGTCCCGAAAATATCTTCGGTGAAAGGTGGGTCGAAGGGACTTAATTGTCTAGACTCGACCTCTGTCTACCCCTGTATTGGGAATTGCGTGAAGATATTTTTTTTTTTTTTAGAAGCATAAAAAATACAAAACTACAAAATTTAAAATAACTCTTTATAACAGGTCCTTAACTGAAAATAATATAAAGGATTTGCCATAATTAACAAGCTAGGCAGCAAGATTGCTGTTCGCAGTCACTCGCAACTTAGACGCTGCTAAAATTACGGCATACTCTAACGAAGTGGCATTAAATTGATATTATCTTTACATATTGTTTTACGTTCCAAGCTAATCTAGATATGAAATCATTAAAAATGTATATAAGCGCCATCTATTTCTCACAAAGCGAAGCTTGAGTGCCCTAGTACTTGCGTTTTAAATGCCCATCAATCATACAACTTTCATTGGCAGTAAGTTATCAACACTCGCCAACAAGTACCGATGTGTTGGAAAAAATTAAGTTCGCCTCACTGAAGCCTTTCGACGAATCCTGTCGTCGCCCTGTTGATGGATGCTGTAAGTATCAAGTGGTTAGGGTAGCTACGAATAGGTAAATGTATCGGATATTACTGTTTGCGAGAGTAATTTAATTATTAAAACCTGGTGGTGTGGTTAGAGCGTAAGAATATACCAGTCATTTACTTTTCGTGGGTTTCGTAAGAGGCAATATAGGTCTCTTGATTCGAATTACGATCACCCAAACACGCGGCAATCGTGGCCATATCTTATGATGCTTTTTATCATTATCATAACGGCTTGCAAATGACCAATACCTTTCTACTACTCTTGACAAGCGGATTGATAAATAAAATATAAATATCTTCACGCAATTCCCAATACAGGGGTAGACAGAGGTCAAGTCTAGACAATTAAGTCCCTTTGACCCACCTTCCACCGAAGATATATATAATATATACATAACGTGACAGGTGGTGAGCAACAAAAAAAATTACGATATGGCGGACTAATTGGCTTAAGGCTTGACTAGTCTACCTTTGTATACATGTAGACATAAATTAATTTCTATCCTAATCAAAAGTATAACAGTAATTTATGGAAAGGAAATTTGAAAAGGCTCGTCAGATGTGACGATAATGTCAGCTCCTTCTTATGACAGTGGCACCCTGCAATTTGTGTGGTTCGAAGCCCCTTGTGTGGTTCAAAGTTTTTTCTTTTTTTATCTACGTTTGTATTGAAAAGTCTGTCTGTACAAGCGTCCATATATTATCTGTTGTTTATATCGGGTCTCACTACATCCCAGACTGTCTTTGCTCAATACATATGCAATTTGTTTCTCCCAACGTTTTGTGGCAGGCGACAAGTGTACAGTGTGAAACTGCTTTAAGCAGAGTGTCTCGGTTCTGCTTCTGTATTTGAAAAACAATTTTAGATATTGTACCCTGCATTGTGGACTACTATTGGGATGTTTTTGTTTGAATTTAAGTCGTATTAGGAGTGTGGTGTAATTTATTTTACTGTGTTGTAGCAATTTTTTCTAGATACAGAGATATTGACTTTAGTTCTACTTTAGCAGGGAGATAAATTTCTTCAGTGAAACATAGAAAAAGAAGACGATTTTGTACTCTTGTACTCTTGACGCCTTCGTTAGAGGAGAGGTGTAAACACCGGTTTTGATGCTATAGCCAGCTGTCAGATCCTGGGTTCAATTCACAGTCAGGTCAAGAAACACTTCTTCTATAACTTCTCAGGTATAGGAATTTGTGGTACTTTAGTTGTTTCTGATTCCATAACATCAATGCTTAATTTACTTACTTTTGGATCAAGGCAATATAAGTAATAAAAATAATATAAATATCTTCACGCAATTCCCAATACAGGGGTAGACAGAGGTCAAGTCTAGACAATTAAGTCCCTTTGACCCACCTTCCACCGAAGATATATATAATATATACATAACGTGACAGGTGGTGAGCAACAAAAAAAATACGATATGGCGGACTAATTGGCTTAAGGCTTGACCAGTCTACCTTTGTATACATGTAGACATAAATTAATTTCTATCCTAATCAAAAGTATAACAGTAATTTATGGAAAGGAAATTTGAAAAGGCTCGTCAGATGTGACGATAATGTCAGCTCCTTCTTATGACAGTGGCACCCTGCAATTTGTGTGGTTCGAAGTTTTTCTTTTTATCTACGTTTGTATTGAAAAGTCTGTCTGTACAAGCGTCCATATATTATCTGTTGTTTATATCGGGTCTCACTACATCCCAGACTGTCTTTGCTCAATACATATGCAATTTGTTTCTCCCAACGTTTTGTGGCAGGCGACAAGTGTACAGTGTGAAACTGCTTTAAGCAGAGTGTCTCGGTTCTGCTTCTGTATTTGAAAAACAATTTTAGATATTGTACCCTGCATTGTGGACTACTATTGGGATGTTTTTGTTTGAATTTAAGTTGTATTAGGAGTGTGGTGTAATTTATTTTACTGTGTAGTAGCAATGTTTTCTAGATACAGAGATATTGACTTTAGTTCTACCTTGGCTGAGAGATAAATTTCTTCAGTGAAACATAGAAAAAGAAGACGATTTTGTACTCTTGTACTCTTGACGCCTTCCTTAGAGGAGAGGTGTACACACCGGTTTTGATGCTGTAGCCAGCTGTCAGATCCTGGGTTCATTTCACAGTCAGGTCAAGAAACACTTCTTCTATAACTTCTCAGGTATAGGAATTTGTGGTACTTTAGTTGTTTCTGATTCCATAACACCAGTGCTTAATTTACTTACTTTTGGATCAAGGCAATATAAGTAATAAAAATAAATATAAAATATCTTCACGCAATTCCCAATACAGGGGTAGACAGAGGTCAAGTCTAGACAATTAAGTCCCTTTGACCCACCTTCCACCGAAGATATTTTCGGGACAACGTGACAGGTGGTGAGCCTGTCGCCGCCTTTATGTCCGAGCCAACGATGAAATTCGTACATAAGTTTTTGAAAAACTCATTGGTACTGCCACCTGGGGATCGAACTCGGGCCTCTCGACTCGAAATTCCGACCACCCAACAACTCGGCTATCGTGACTTAATATAAGTAATAAAAATAAATATAAAATATCTTCACGCAATTCCCAATACAGGGGTAGACAGAGGTCAAGTCTAGACAATTAAGTCCCTTTGACCCACCTTCCACCGAAGATATTTTCGGGACAACGTGACAGGTGGTGAGCCTGTCGCCGCCTTTATGTCCGAGCCAACGATGAAATTCGTACATAAGTTTTTGAAAAACTCATTGGTACTGCCACCTGGGGATCGAACTCGGGCCTCTCGACTCGAAATTCCGACCACCCAACAACTCGGCTATCGTGACTTAATATAAGTAATGTTCTCCCTATCCACGTATATATCCAAAAAAAATTTCAAAATTATTTTTCTCTGTAGGCGGCTGCTTTGTTATGAGAATGGTTGAAGGATGAGCAAATTTTTAAATATATAATAAATATCTTCACACAATTCCCAATACAGGGATAAACAGAGGTCTAGTCTAGACAATTAAGTCGCTTTGACCCACCTTCCACCGAAGGTATTTTCGGGACAACGTGACAGGTGGTAAGCTCGTCGCCGTCTTTATTTCCAAGCCAACGATGAAATTCGTACATAAGTTTTTGAAAAACTCATTGGTACTGCCACCTGGGGATCGAACTCAGGCCTCTCGACTCGAAATTCCGACCACCCAACAACTCGGCTATCGTGACTTAATATAAGTAATGTTCTCCCTATCCACGTATGTATCAAAATTTTCTAAATTGTATTTCTCTGTAGGCGGCTGCTTTGTTATGAGAATGGTTGAAGGATGAGCAAATTTTTAAATATATAATGAATATCTTCACGCAATTCCCAATACAGGGATAAACAGAGGTCTAGTCTAGACAATTAAGTCGCTTTACTAAAATACTCGCTAAAATACCTTCGGTGGAAGGTGGGTCCTTCCACCGAAGGTATTTTCGGGACAACGTGACAGGTGGTAAGCTCGTCGCCGTCTTTATTTCCAAGCCAACGATATAATTCGTACATAAGTTTTTAAGCCATTGGTACGAGCCTGCCACCTGGGTATCGAACTCGGGTCTCTTGACTCAAAATTCCGACCACCCAACCACTCGGCGATCGTGAGCTCTATCCTTATTGGTGTTAAAGTAAAAAGTTTTAAAAGTAAAAATGACTTCCAATGAATGAATGAATGACTTTCTAGATGGCTGGATAACCGTCTTGAAAAATAACATTCCATCACCATATCGAGCCAACGGGTTACGGGCAGAGGCGTCTAAGGCACGAGTTGTCTAATATTGTGATATCTAATACATTTTCGAACAATAACAGTATATGAGGACACATACGTATATAGACAATAGTCATGATAACCGAGTGGTTGGGTAATCAGAATTCGGTTCAAGGGACCCAAGTTCGATCCCGAGGAGATAATCATACCCATTGGTATATCTCATACCATCAAAAAACGTATGTATGATTTATATCGTTGGCTTGGACATAAAATGGAGAGAGACTCCTCCACCTATCATGTTGTCCTCAAAAATGTCTTCGGAGAAAGTTTGGTCGAAAGGACTTAATTATCTAGACCTTTGTCTACCCCTGTATTGGGAATAGCGTTAAGATGTTTTTTTACTATACACCTATAGTATATTTGACCATAACACCAAATCTCTCTTTGTTTTTCCAACCACGCCTCGTGATTCCTCAGTCTGTCAGTCAATATTCAGTCTCATAACGAACAATGCAATATGTAAATTTTGAACTCTCGATCTTGTAATCTGGATTCGACTCTGATTATGTTTTTTTTTCTTTTCAGGATCTCCATCACAGTGGATAGGCACAATAAGACGCCCTTAATGAGAAACTGTGATGTATAAAAATCTCGAAATATGGATGTGGTATTTTATTTTACAATTTTTGGAAAACTTACATTTAACTTAATTTAATATAATTTATTTTAACATGCACAGAAGGCCAATAAAAAGCCAAATAGAAAGTTACATAATTTAATTGAGAAACAGACTTAAGCAGATTATATACATTAAACATATTATAAGCATTTTTGCAGTGGTAGAGCATCAGCTTTTGTTGTTGCATGAATGGGCCGGCCCGACTGGGGAAGTACTACGACCTCATAGAATACCGGCGTGAAGTAGAAGTCTAACAAACTTCTGCCTTTCGTCTGGTGAGTGCAGGTAACCTGAGGCCCACACCCTCCCTCCCCCCTTTGGTGGGGGGGGGGGCACTCTAAAGCCGGCAACGCATCTGCTAAGCCTCTGGTATTGCGGGTGTTGATGTTCTGTCTATAATTGATTTTGATCAAAGGAATGTGGAGCATGGTAAGTTTGCGAATTGAAGAAGACGGAACTTTTAACCCAATGCGTACCAATATTTTAGGACAGTCCATCGAGAAATTTTGCTATGTTGAGTAGCTATTCAATATCTGCTATATGTCTTCTGTCTTGAAGTGAAAGTATGTGAAATATTTTACGACACTTTGAGTAGTTAGTATTAGGATTAAGTAGTTAATATTAGGATTAAATATTTGTTTTTCTTTTTTCATTCATCTTAACTGCCTATAAAAGACTACTGTATGACATAAGTCTTTCTCTTAAGGAATACTTTGTATAATAAGATTGTAAAGCGGTTAGGTGACCGCTGTATTAGAAGTCACTAAAGACACTGACCGTCATCAGCCTGATTGTTTGTGGACTCGTATAATTTTTTTTTTCGAAGCGATACGGAGGAAGAGAGGTTTTTCGAAGGGGGACACCATTACTCAAACTTTAAAATTACACATACGCTAAGTAATTTAGATGTAACATTTATATTAATGTTATTTATAATATTTCTCAGTTAACGAATGAAGCAATATTATTCCGTTTCATTTCAAAACAACCGCATCCATTTGAATGAAGCCATCGCATTCCTTCATCTAAGTATAAAACCATTCATTAACTCTGGAACGGTTTAATTCTCGTCAGAAGAAGTTAATGAGACGTCCCGCCATCGCAGTTTTAATTTTATGCTTTCATTTAGCTCTCTGGAGCGCTCGTTTGTTTTAACCTGCTCTTTTATTGGTTAATTGTTACGGTTTGTTGCCTTAACGAAGCAAGTCTCCAGAGTACAGTGGCGTCATTCTAAATATTTAATTTCCAAACTTTCTATTAGTATTCTACTTTAAATTTATACATAGATAGAAACAACATTACATACATTGCTCTGATTACAAAGCTGGAACACTCGTGTTATAGAATTAGAAACAACGAAGGTACCACAAACATCCAGATCTAAGACATTGTGGAAAAAATAGTTTCATACGTTGACATCACCTAGAAAAAGTGTACGTCACTTGTCCATGGAGATGATTTAATACATTATTTTTATTGCTTGTGTTTTCCAGCGTAAGAATACGTAACCCCCTTTTTCTCAGTGGATGTACTAAGAGGTAACTAAGGGACAAAAAATATATCTTCTCGCCATTACCAAAACTGCAAATTATTAGCTAAAAAAAAAAAGAATTTTGGGACAATGTAACACGTGATCAACCGTCTTTATGTCCAAGATAACGATATAAATTGCACGATTAAAAACCCGTAGGTACAAGCCTAACCTGGCGATCGTACCCGAGTACTCTTGACTGGAATTCCGACAATCCAACCACTTGGCTATCGTGACATCAAGTAAGTAAGTTCAAATAGTATAATTAACATCACTTACGAAACAATTATGCTTCCGACCACGATGTAATATACGCTAAAAGCGAAGCGGTTGCGCGGTCATTCGTATTAATGTGAGAACCATTCGAATTCTATCTAGCGTTGGTTGTGTGGAATTAAACGTCCCCTAGTTCCAAATGCTAATTGATAGACGCGATAGGCAATTGGTTGGGTGATCGGAATTCGAGTCAAGAGACCTAAGTTCGATGCTTAGGTTGTGGGCTCGGACGGGCTCACCACCTGTCACGTTGTCCCGAAAATATCTTCGGTGGAAGGTGGGTCGAAGGGGCTTAATTGTATAGAATGGACCTCTGTCTACCCCTGTATTGGGAATTGCGTGAAGCGTATTGGGTATTGCGTATTGATTTATTTATTTATGATGTGTAATTTAATGTATAAATTCTGTAGCTGTATTCTGTAGCTGTAAAGAAATCGCTTTAAAGAGATCATGTATATTAAATACGGCTAGTGCGAAGGGAAACGCCGTGAATAATGAAATAAAATTAATAATACTCCGGGTATAATTTTCCGGACGCAGCCATTTGACAAATAGAAGCGCTCGAATCGACCATTACTCACGCTCCGTCGAGTTTTTCTATTAGGCTTACCTTCGCTAGGGATTATGTGATAACTGATAATAGTGAAGTATGTAAGTAATTGTTGATAAATATATTAATATTGGAAGCCTTTGGAATCGTTTGTGTAATAACTACAAAATAAAAAGTGAAAAATTTCAAAAATAATAAATAAATAATACAACGCTTTATACATTGCGGATACAAAAATGTGGCCGACTCAGCATGTTGCTACAGCCAAAAAGTCGCAGCGCTGATATTCTGCCGACACTTTGGACAGAAAGTCCTAAGTTTCGACCCATTTTTCACCAAATACTTTTTTTGGGGACAAAGTGACAAGTGGTGAAACTTTCGTCGTCTTAAAACTACATGGCACCTGGGGATCAATCGGTCTCTAGAATTTAATGCCGATATTCCATCCACTCGGCTATCGCGACTTCTAGGGGTTTAAAAAATTTATTACCGTTGACACACATTTCACCGGAGCCTATTTGAGATAAAGTAAGAAAAGGTGAATATGTCGCCGTCTTTGTGTTAAAATATATATATATACAATATAAATATATATATATATGTATATATATATATGTATATATATATATATATATGTATATATATATATATATACAATATAAATATATATATATATATATTTATATTGTATATATATATATATTTATATTGTATATATATATATATATATATATATATATATATATATATATATATATATATATATGTATATATATATATATATACAATATAAATATATATATATATACATATATATATATATATATATATATATATATATATATATATATATATATATATATATATATATATATATATATATATATATATATATATATATACAATATAAATATATATATATATACAATATAAATATAAATAGACAATTTTATAGTATTATAGAAGATAAACATCCATGACTCCAGAGCAAACATTAATATTCACCACACAACATCTCACTACACTACTTACTCCGAATATCGGTTTGTCGGTTTTGAAACTTGAACTGAAAAAAACGATTTAATGTTTTTAACAAAAATAATTAAGTAAACATAAATATCGTCACGCAATTCCCAATACAGGGGTAGACAGAGGTCTAGTCTATACAATTAAGTACCTTCGACCCATTCGTACATAAGTGTACCCATTCGTACCCATGTAATTCGTACATAAGTTTTTGATAAACCCATTGGTAAGCCTGCCACCTGTGGATCGAACTCGGGTCTTTTGACCCGAAATTCCGACTACGCAACCACTCGTCACGATAATGTTTTTAATGCTGTAAAATAATCATATGTTCATACAAAATTAACGAGCGTTTCTTAAAATTGGGTTACACAATTTAAACATCTAGGACACTAGCTTAATGAAATGCTGACTGATGACCGAAATGCAGAA
Organism: Sericinus montela; assembly: GCA_029286605.1. NCBI lineage: Eukaryota > Metazoa > Arthropoda > Insecta > Lepidoptera > Papilionidae > Sericinus > Sericinus montela. The sequence goes on from JAGSMR010000050.1 coordinate 1,436,455, forward strand.
AGGGAACGCAGGACGCTGGCTTTTAGGTGCATTACGATGACTTCGCAGGTTCGCTGAATATAATTTATTACAGAGGTCGTCATACTTTAACGTCTTTATTCAGTTCTCTGGACGAGTGCCATAAACGCCGGTTCGATTCCCGAACAGGTAAATGTAGAAACCTGTGGACAATGTGAGCGGCACAGGAGCAGTGCATTTTGCGTTTGATGTAATTTCACAGGCATTTAGTCGTTGCATAATACTAGAAGTGTAGCTTTCGATTACCTCACTCGCTTTTTATAAATAAAAAAATTATATCTTCACGCAATTCCCAATACAGGGGTAGACAGAGGTCAAGTCTAGACAATAAAGTCCCTTTGACCCACCTTTCACCGAAGATATTTTCGGGACAACGTGACAGGTGGTGAGCCCGTCGCCGCCTTTATGTCCAAGCGAACGATGAAATCCGTACATAAGTTTTTTGAAAAACTCATTGGTACTGCCATCTGGGGATCGAACTCGGGTCTCTTGAATCGAAATTCCGACCACCCAACAACTCGGCTATCGTGACTTCAATCTATCGTAAGCTATCGTGACTCGCTTTTTATCTTCATTTATAATTATCCAACCACTCGGAAACCGTGCTATAATTATTTATAATAAAAAAAATATAGCTAAAGACATATTCACATGCTTTGCTCAGATCCTAAACTAAGAAGCTTAAGCATTTACGTCATGAGACACAACGAAATTACCACAAACACTCGGACCCAAGACAAATAGATTTCTACATCGATTAATCCGGGAATCGAAATCGAACCTCAGAACTGGCGATATCTTTTAGACGTATACGCCACTTGACCTTTATGTTCTTCAACAATACGTGTAACTATTCCACAACTTAACTGTAGTATGTTAAGAAGTTTGGAATATTGATGACGTAATTAAAATTGATGATCATTAGAGCATGTCGGTGGAAACGAAGTTATCAAACTAATATTGTTCGACCACAGAGGGCACCTCGTTATCCCTTGTCACGGATAGCTAGTTTACTCCATCGGAAAATCACAAACACATAATGATGTGTCATCTTGACAAATGATTTTGTAAATAATCTAAAACATAAATTAATAAATATCAGTATCAGTAAGTCACGATAGCCGAGTTGTTGGTGGTCGGAATTTCGAGTCGAGAGACCCGAGTTCGATCCCCAGGTGGCAGTACCAATGAGGTTTTCAAAAACTTATGTACGAATTTCATCGTTGGCTTGGACATAAAAGGCGGCGACGGGCTCACCACCTGTCACGTTGTCCCGAAAATATGTTCGGTGGAAGGTGGGTCAAAGGGACTTAATTGTCTAGACTTGACCTCTGTCTACCCCTGTATTGGGAATTGCGTGAAGATATTTAAATTATATTTTTAAAATGTCTAGACAAGTAAGTCCTATCGACCCACCTTCCACCGAAGACATTTTTTGTCCGAAGTTATTTAGGACAACGTGACAGGTAAAGTTGTTATTGAAAAAGTTACTTCGCTACATTCCGCATGCAAATATAAAAAGGTATATGTTATCTGGTCCGAAGAGAAGAAGCGTAACACCCTCCCTCCCACAGATGCGTGCACTAATTCCACAGATGTGTGCACTAATTCCACTGTATGCACCACCACCACTACACTCAAACCAGGTAACATGTACCACCAACGAAAACGCGACACGTGTTTCACCTTAAAACAAGGCATTATTGAGCGAGTAGACTCTACGATGAGCGACCGCAGAGCGGTCTCTCATGATCTCATCTGCTGTCGCTCACCGTAGCTCTTCTTCTCTTCGGACCAGGCAACACATACCTTTTATATTTGCGTGCGGAATGTTGCGAAGTAACTTTTTCAATAACAATTCTACAATGAATTTCCGCAAAGTAACGCCTGAGTCAATTAACTAACGTGATAGGTGGTGAGCTCGTTGCCGTCTTCATGTCCAAGCCAACGATATGAATCGTACAAAGGTTTTTGGAAAAAACCCATTGATACGAGCCTGCCACCTGGGGATCGAACTCGAATTCCGATCACCCAACCACTCGGCTATCGTGACTAAAACTATATCGTGACTATTAAAATAAAATTAAATAATAAATAACTATTTTCACGCTATTCCCAATACTGGGGTAGAAGATGGTGCTGATATTTTAGTCCTTTCTACCAAATTTTCCAACCTGTTGCTATCTTTATATTCAAGTCAACGATAAAAGTCGTACATAGGTTTCAAAAAAGCTTATTAGTCTACCAGAGGATTTGCCATAATCGCCACGCTGAGCAAGCGGATTGGCGATCGCAGTAGCAGAAAACTCGCACCTCAGACGCTGCTGCCCATCTTCGGTCTGATAAATATATCAGACTAAACTGGTATGATATTTTTATAGATGGTTATCCAGCCATCTATTGGTTATCTACCTACCACTCGGCTGTCGTTATTTATACTTACTTATACCATTACGTATATTACTAGCTGACCCCCGTGGCTTTGCCCGTAGTTTAATACTTAAAGCGGAACCCTAATTACCTTTTAACATTAGCTATCTTTCAGTGAAAGCCCTGCCAAAATCGGTTCAGCCGTTTCTGAGATAATCCGGAACAAATAGACAGACAGACAAAAATTGTAAAAACATATTACTTTGATGTATGCACCGTATATATTCATATACATGTAGTAAAATATGGTTTTTTCAATGTTACAAATAGACGGCAATTTTATTTATATGTATAAATACTACTTATAAATATTGAAAATATTTATTGTGTAAATTTATTGTCTGTAATATTAAACTTAATCCTACGTCGGAGAGCTCTTGAAAACAATATTCGATATTCAGACAGGGTGAAGAGTCTGTTTAAAATTCAAGGACATGTAGCTTATGTTTTCAACGTAATATTCTCTCACAGTACGCGTCTCATAAAATCGTATGATAGCCTACTTTAAAGAAACGAATAAATAAATATCTTCATGCATAGTCCCTGAAGTGGTAGGCAAACAGAAGAGATCGCCAAATTTCACGATCCTTATATGCCTCTTTTGATCTTTGTTGTTTTGTTTTTATCCTTTTTACATAAAAATCCAAATATAAAACCTACAAGCTCTAAGGTATTTCTGGGAAACCACTGTTATGCAAAGTGACTAAGTCAAACAGAAGATATCGCCAACTGTCACGATCCTCATGTACCTCTTTTGTTCTTCGAGAAATCTGCTCACATGGTCTTCTTAAGTTAGTGACGACCCCCTTCGGTTCGTTTTATATAGCGCAGTATGTTTTCTTCACTATTCGGTCATCACTTATTCGTTCAACTTGTCTAAACGATCGATCATAGCAAGTCACGATAGCCGCCTAGTTCGGTGATCGGAATTCGAGCCAAGAGAGCCGAGTTCGATGCTTAGGTGGCTGGGTCGTAGCAATGGAAATTTTCAAAAACCTCACGTCAAGTTGTCCCAAAAATATTTTCAGTGGAAGTATTCCCCTGTATTGGAAATGGCGTGAAGATATTATTGTTATATCGATCGTTGCACGAGAATGCTCTTATTCATATCGATGATAAGATCATCTACTCACGTACATAGAGACAGATGGAACTACAATGATAAGGCCGTTGCCTAACAGACTGTACTAACTTGTTTTAGATGCCGTGTTGGTGTCGGCATCAGAATATGCCACTCCTCTTTCTTTCCATTGGTTTCCTAAGAGGTGACTGAAGGAAAAAAAATGTATGTACCATTGGCTACCGACATATTGTCGGATAGCAAATTTCAGACAAATATCATACTTATCGACAAATATCAGACAAAACCCTCGACGGGCAGCAGCGTTTAAGGTGCGGGGTATCTGAGACTGCCAATTTGTTTGCCAAGCGTGGCGATTATGACAAATCCTCCTGATGGGAAAAGCCTAGGTACCTATCGTGAAAAGGCCATTATGTATGTATGTTTTAAATCCTGATTGTAAGTGTGAACTCGGGTCTCTTGAGTCGAATTCCGATCAGCAACCACTCGGCTATAGTGACTTTTTTTCTTATCACACGTAAAAGATTGTCCGCGATAAGAAATACGTCTAAATAATTTAGAATTTAAACAACACAAAGACGACGAAATACCGAGACATAATTCTCAAAGAGTAATTCAATTTGAAGCCAGTTAAAACTCAAAAGAACCTCGACCCTTGTCAATATCTAATCAGAGAAGCTAACCGGCAGACGCTAGGCGAAGTTTATTTATTTTTTTGTATATCTTTGTAACTCAGTTGCTGTAAAGTAAACTTTCCTTATTGAATCTTCGACGTCAGAGGAACAAACGTTAGAAAAAGGAGGAATATAAAAGATTTGTCATTGTTTAATGTTGAAAGTCTCGAAATACATTTTTATTTGGCAAGCATTTGGAATAGAATATACAAAAATCTGAAAAAGTAAATTCTTTGAGAAAGTATTTTACTTGCAACTGTAATATACATATATCAGGACTATTATGTAAAATTTAAGAAACCCTTACTCTTTGTAAAATAGATAAATATCTTTACGCAATTCCCAATACAGGGGTAAACAGAGGTCTAGTCTAGACAATTAAATCCCTTCGACCCCCCCTTTCACCGAAGATATTTTTGGGACAACGTGATAGGTGGTGAGCCCGTACCAGTCTTTATGTCCAAGCCAACGATATAACTCGTACATAAGTTTTTGAAAAACCCATTGGTACGAGCCTGCCACCTGGGGATCGAACTCGGTTCTCTTGACTCGAAATTTCGCCTCAGCTCTCATAAGAAGGGTAATTTCTGACTCCCATGACTGAATCCCCTCGTTAGTAATGACTGACAAGGTCGATAACTCTGGTCATTGCGAGGCGCACTTCCATGTGTAGACAAAACTAGCCTCGTTCCAAGAGCTTTATGTGCTACTCTGGTGTCATTGCTGTGGTTACGCTTCGAAACCTACAAGCTATCTTTCTTTTAGAGTCGCTTGGCCGCGACTCCAAAGACCCCGTTCGCGGTAGAGGAAATCCATTAAACGTGAGGAAATCTATTATGGAGACTCATGCTGAATTGTTCAATATAATTGCTACCGAGGGGTTACAGGTTCTGAAAAATCAAACCGGGAGCAGTATATTCTGCTGCACTACCAGTGCTGTGGTTAAAACACCTCGAGACAAGTCACCTTCTTCCTGGAGTTGCTTGGCCGCGGTTCCTACCAAGTCCACAATGACCCATCAAGTATTCATTAGGATATTTACTTAAATATTTATAACATTATCATCATAAAAAAAATCGCCTTAGTCGAGTTCGGTGATCGGAATTCAAGTCAATAGACCCGAATTCGATCCCCAAGGCTCGGACCAATGGGGTTATTTGGAAAACATATTTACAGTTTATGTCCAAGGCTGGGACATAAAGATGACGACAGCTGTCACGTTCATCACTTATCACGTTGTCCCAAGTAATAGTATTCGGTGAGAGGTGGATCGAAAGTACTTAATAGTCCTAATAACCTCTATTTACCCCAGTGTTGAGAATGGCGCGAAGATGTATTTTTTATTTTATTACAAACAAATAACTCAAGAGAGCCGAGTAGCTGAATAATAAATAATAAATATCTTCACGCAATTCCCAATACAGGGGTAGACAGAGGTCAAGTCTAGACAATTAAGTCCCTTTGACCCACCTTCCACCAGGCTGTATTTTCAGGACAACGTGACGGAAATAAACGAGCCCGTCGCCGCCTTTTGTCCAAGTCAACGATGAAATTCGTACATAAGTTTTTGAAAAACTCATTGGTACTGCCACCTGGGGATCGAACTCGGGTCTCTCGACTCGAAATTCCGACCACCCAACCACTCGGCTATCGTGACTAGTAGCTGAATGATTTGATAAATAAAATTAAGAGCTTTGAAAATACGTTCATGAGCTTTTTATCTGTTTTTACATAAAATTCCAAATTCAAATCTAACAAGCTCTAAGGTATTTCCGAGAAACCACTATTATGCAAAGTGACTAAGTTAAACGAATAAAAATTCCGTAAGACAGCTAAATAAATCTTCGCATTAAGCTCAGTGGATCTTCGACCCTTGTCAACAACTAATCAGATGGGCAAACGGACAGATGCCGAACGTTATTGATTTATTTATGTTTGTCTAGTGCCTTAGTAACTCAGTTATTTCTCATAACATAGTTTCCCCTTTCATTCTTTCAAGTTATATCAATAATAAACGAGTTGATGTATCTCTTTTAGTATTAAATTTGATGTGTTATTTTAGAGTTTTTTTGAAGATCTGCTTACTATTGAATAGCCGTTATCCGAGTGCTTGGGTGATCGGAATTCGATTCAAGAGACACGAGTTCGATCCCCAGGTAGCAGGCATGTAGCAATAGGTTTCTTCAAAACTTGTGTACGTTTTATATTGTTGGCTTGGACATAAAGACGGCGACAAGATCACCACCTGTCACGTTGACCCAAATAGTCCGGTGAAAGGTGGACCGAAAGGACTTAATTGACGAGACCTCTGTCTACCCCTGTATTGGAAATGGCGTGAAGATATTTTTTGTTTATATTTTAAAGTAACATTTTCATAACTATGGCTTTAATACTGAAATAATCAATTGATTAAGGTTGAAATTTAAACGTTACATGGTATACTTAATATGAGATGATAAAAAATATTTTTAAAATACTCAAAAGGCCCTTTCTCATAATTATTATAAAGAAAAAGTCTTTAGTTTTTTAGAGATCCAAAATAATTTATTTTGCTAAGCATCTTTATTATTACATAGATACTCACACTTACGTACATACTCACACTTAACTTGCATCTTAAACGCTTCTGACTGTCACAGAGCTTAATTTTGTTCTGATTATTTCGAGATAGTTATGCTGTCAGCGACTGCCATTCTCAATGGTATTCCGTCCGCCTTTAAAGGCACTTGGGGAAGAAAAGGAGGTAGACGTAAGTTTCGTTCATACTACAACCGATAGTTGTCCCTAATGAACACTGTTATGATTAAAATCACCACTACAGCCTATGTAAAGCTCACTGGAAAACTCCCCAAAGTTTGTCACATCGATCGTATGTCACTTGCATCCATGGACTCCCTGCAATATTGTGCAGGTCATCGCTCCATCTTGTGGGGAGTTCTACTGTTGTCTGAGTTTCACTGCGTTCTGTACGAGAAAGCCACTCGAGTGCCATTCTTGACAACGGTTGTCAGTTCTTCGACTTGCGTGACCGCTCTATTTCTATTTCAATGTACTAATACTTACGGGTATGGTAGTTACCTTAGTTCTTCACGTATTCTTGTGTAATGTGTCGTTATTTTTCTTGTATGTCTTTGTTACGGATTCTATCACGCTGAGAAACTTTAACTCTATTTCAAGCCTTAAAACTTAAACGTTACATGGTATACTTAATATGAGATGATAAAAAATATTTTTAAAATACTCAAAAGGCCCTTTCTCATAATTATTATAAAGAAAAAGTCTTTAGTTTTTAGAGATCCAAAATAATTTATTTTGCTAAGCATCTTTATTATTACATAGATACTCACACTTACGTACATACTCACACTTAACTTGCATCTTAAACGCTTCTGACTGTCACAGAGCTTAATTTTGTTCTGATTGTATTCCGTCCGCCTTTAAAGGCACTTGGGGGAAGAAAAGGAGAGGTAGACGTAAGTTTCGTTCATACTACAACCGATAGTTGTCCCTAATGAACACTGTTATGATTAAAATCACCACTACAGCCTATGTAAAGCTCACTGGAAAACTCCCCCAAAGTTTGTCACATCGATCGTATGTCACTTGCATCCATGGACTCCCTGCAATATTGTGCAGGTCATCGCTCCATCTTGTGGGGAGTTCTACTGTTGTCTGAGTTTCACTGCGTTCTGTACGAGAAAGCCACTCGAGTGCCATTCTTGACAACGGTTGCCAGTTCTCGACTCGAAATTCCGACCACCCAACCACTCGGCTATCGTGACTAGTAGCTGAATGATTTGATAAATAAAATTAAGAGCTTTGAAAATACGTTCATGAGCTTTTTATCTGTTTTTACATAAAATTCCAAATTCAAATCTAACAAGCTCTAAGGTATTTCCGAGAAACCACTATTATGCAAAGTGACTAAGTTAAACGAATAAAAATTCCGTAAGACAGCTAAATAAATCTTCGCATTAAGCTCAGTGGATCTTCGACCCTTGTCAACAACTAATCAGATGGGCAAACGGACAGATGCCGAACGTTATTGATTTATTTATGTTTGTCTAGTGCCTTAGTAACTCAGTTATTTCTCATAACATAGTTTCCCCTTTCATTCTTTCAAGTTATATCAATAATAAACGAGTTGATGTATCTCTTTTAGTATTAAATTTGATGTGTTATTTTAGAGTTTTTTGAAGATCTGCTTACTATTGAATAGCCGTTATCCGAGTGCTTGGGTGATCGGAATTCGATTCAAGAGACACGAGTTCGATCCCCAGGTAGCAGGCATGTAGCAATAGGTTTCTTCAAAACTTGTGTACGTTTTATATTGTTGGCTTGGACATAAAGACGGCGACAAGATCACCACCTGTCACGTTGACCCAAATAGTCCGGTGAAAGGTGGACCGAAAGGACTTAATTGACGAGACCTCTGTCTACCCCTGTATTGGAAATGGCGTGAAGATATTTTTTGTTTATATTTTAAAGTAACATTTTCATAACTATGGCTTTAATACTGAAATAATCAATTGATTAAGGTTGAAATTTAAACGTTACATGGTATACTTAATATGAGATGATAAAAAATATTTTTAAAATACTCAAAAGGCCCTTTCTCATAATTATTATAAAGAAAAAGTCTTTAGTTTTTAGAGATCCAAAATAATTTATTTTGCTAAGCATCTTTATTATTACATAGATACTCACACTTACGTACATACTCACACTTAACTTGCATCTTAAACGCTTCTGACTGTCACAGAGCTTAATTTTGTTCTGATTATTTCGAGATAGTTATGCTGTCAGCGACTGCCATTCTCAATGGTATTCCGTCCGCCTTTAAAGGCACTTGGGGGAAGAAAAGGAGAGGTAGACGTAAGTTTCGTTCATACTACAACCGATAGTTGTCCCTAATGAACACTGTTATGATTAAAATCACCACTACAGCCTATGTAAAGCTCACTGGAAAACTCCCCCAAAGTTTGTCACATCGATCGTATGTCACTTGCATCCATGGACTCCCTGCAATATTGTGCAGGTCGTCGCTCCATCTTGTGGGGAGTTCTACTGTTGTCTGAGTTTCACTGCGTTCTGTACGAGAAAGCCACTCGAGTGCCATTCTTGACAACGGTTGCCAGTTCCTCGACTTGCGTGACCGCTCTATTTCTATTTCAATGTACTAATACTTACGGGTATGTTAGTTACCTTAGTTCTTCACGTATTCTTGTGTAATGTGTCGTTATTTTTCTTGTATGTCTTTGTTACGGATTCTATCACGCTGAGAAACTTTAACTCTATTTCAAGCCTTAAAACTTAAACGCAATAGGAGCTGACGAAGGCGACAAGTTATCTTTCAAAAACTGTAAACTGTCTTAAAGAGATATGTAATTCTTACCAACAAAGAAGCCCAGCTAGTTTCATTCGCCGTAGATCCAAACACCTGTTGTTTGCAGCTGTATCGATAGACCTATCTAACAAGACCTTAGTCACCACTGTCGTAAAGAAGAGACAATTAGTACTTTTGCTTTTAGTCCGGAAACAGAGGTAAGTGGAGGTTCGCACAACTATCCCCTTTCTTTCTCCAGTCTTTTTTCCTTTTGCCAATTCCTTTCTTAAAGGAAGTCATTCCAACTGCATTCATCTAGCACCTGAGTGTGGAAATGTGTAAAAATGGGCAATATTCACTAACCAGGAAAATAAATAAATACATTGTTACATAGATAAGGAAGGAAAAGTCACGATAGCCGAGTATACAACCATGTTGCTTTTATCGTAGTCACGATAGCCGAGGGGTTTGGGTCGTCGGAATTTCGAGTCAAGGGACCCGAGTTCGATCCCCAGGTGGCAGGCTCGTACCAATGAGTTTTTCAAAAACTTATGTATGAATTATATCGTTGGCTTGGACATAAAGACGGCAACAGGCTTACCACTTGTCACGTTGTCCCAAAAATATCTTTGGTGGAAGGTGGGTCAAAGGAACTTAATTGTCTACACTAGACCTCTGTCTACCCCAGTATTGGGAATTGCCTGAAGATGTTTATTTATTTATTATTTTAGATAAGGACAACATTACATACATTGCACTGATTCCAAAGTAATAAGCTAAAGCACTCGTGTTATGGAATCATAAACGAAGGCCCACAGCCACTAACACCCAGACCCGAAAAAAAATAAAAAGTGTTTTTTTACATCTACTCGACCCGGGGCCTCTGAGCTGGAGAGTAAACCTGAAAACCTTGTCACCACTTGCCCACGGAGGTCGTATAACTATTGCACCTCAAACATTTTCACCCAAAAAAAAATAATAATAATACAACAATATATAGGCACACTTCAACCAAAGAAATTCGCAAGGTTTAAAGTCAATATCGGAGATAAGGTCGGTCGGTATTTCTTATTCAATTTAGGCTTTTTGCTCTTAAGCGGAATGTTTGACCTCCTTAAGAGGGAAAAGGCCCACTCAAAAAGGAGATAGAAGCTCTAAGATCCATTTCTTTCAATATCGTTCGTATTATTTAAAGCTACGGTTTATCGTCAAAAGTCACGATAGCCGAGTTGTTGGGTGGTCGGAATTTCGAGTCGAGAGACCCTAGTTCGATCCCCAGGTGGCAGTACCAATGAGTTTTTCAAAAACTTATGTACGAATTTCATCGTTGGCTTGGACATAAAAGCGGCGACGGGCTCACCACCTGTCACGTTGTCCCGAAAATATCTTCGGTGGAAGGTGGGTCAAAGGGACTTAATTGTCTAGACTTGACCTCTGTCTACCCCTGTATTGGGAATTGCGTGAAGATATATTATTATTATTACGGTCTATCGTATTAACGTCATTTTACAACCTCATTAATATTATATTATATTTTGTTGCCGATATTGAATATTCAATATTCATGCATAATTTTATCTGGACAGGATTTGAGAGCAGTTACAATTTAATTACTTGGAAATGATGATTCTTTTTTGTCTTCACGCAATTTCATAATACTACGGTAGGCAGAGGTCTAGAGTCTAGAGAATTAATTAGTTTTCGACGCACTTTACACAGAATACAATGTGACAGGTGGTAAGTAAACTATAGTGTGATAGGTGATAAGATGTACTACGGGAATGTTCCGAGGAAGTGTTCGGATTAATTCCAGCCGCTGAATTTCACCATCGAACCTCTCGGCATAAGATAAAATTCCATCAACACCACTTTAATGCATGGCATTCCACCATAGTTCGTTTTTCGCGGAATTTTCTGCCACGCACTTGCACTTTATGGAATGTGCTGCAGTCAAAAGTTTTTCCTTGCTTACTTACTTAGGGGCTTTCAAGAAAAGAGCCTATACCTTTCTTATAGGCTGATAACGCATTTGCTATTCCTCTGATATTGAAGGTGTTGATGGGCGGCAATGATCACTTACCGTCACGTGAGCCCCTTATCCTTTAAAAAAATTCTATCGCTGTCTTAATGCCCAAGCCAACGGTACAATGTAAATATACATTATACGTATATATTTGGATAAATAAATATTATCAAATCTATATATATGTATATATATATATATATATATATATATATATATATATATATATATATATATATATATATATATATATATCCATGACTCAAGTACAAACGTTCCTATTTATCACACAAATGATTAAAACCTAGCGGGATTCGAACACGCAACTCCTTCATAGCTTCATAGTTAGGGTTAATGTCAACTCGAACACCCATTCGTATATTTAACCTTTGAAGTGTTGGATTATCATTTTATGAGTTTGGTCTATGACACTGTTTGGTTTTTCATCTCAATGCAGTTAAAGTTAAACATCAATAAGTAAAGATAAAGTTAAATATAATTCTTTTGTTATATAATAAATCTATTCATTGATAGGTCTAGCAACACATACATTGCTCTGATCCAAGCACTTTAATTATTGAAGTGAAACTTCTTTTAAGTCGTTGTGATTTCAAACCGGAGGCAACGGAATAAACTACAGGTAAGAGACACAAATACAAAAAGGATGAAGCCGAAAAATAATACAGAAATACACATACAATTTTATAAATTAACCTTGTAATTATACTACCCTTTTATATATACTTCCCATACTGAAGCGAAAATCGAATTTAAAAGGGGCTCGTGTCGAGCCGAGTGAACTAATAGAGAAATACCGAGTCGCTTGGAGAGACTTATGGCTCGGTAGTTGGTTGAGAGAGAATTTTTGTGACAGCATTACTGTGGTACTATTTCACGTTAGTGCACTGTTTTAGAGTAGATGCCTATCTATACCTTGTAGTGATCTTACAGGACGTTAAGTAAAAAAAAATGAATATTCCCAATACAAGGGGGTCCAGGCAATTAAGTGCCTACGATCCATCTTTTACCTATGCTTATTTTGGCCAACGTGACAGGTGGTGAGCCTCTTACCTTCTCAATTTCCAAGCCAACCGTATAATTTATATCCATAAATAAATATTTTAATAAAAATTTTTTATATTTACTTATAAATATTCATGATTTGAGATTAAATATTCATATCCATCATACAGATATTTTTCTCTAGCAGGTTTCGAACTCGTAATGAGTTTCGAAGGCAGGGTTAAAACCAATTAAGCCATCGGGTTGGCTTTTAAGTAACTATGTTAAAGAACTCCTTTGATGATCGATTGCACACCAGTTTTTATGATCTCGCCAGCTCTGAGTTTCGGGTTCGATTCCTGTAGGGGCCAATGAAAAAAAACCTGCTTTATTGCATTGTCTCGGGCCTGGGGGCTTTATGTTTGCGTTCATCGTTTCCAATTGAATAACACGTGTACTTTACTTAGCTAGGTACTTTGGGATCAGGGCAATGTATGTGTTGTTGTCCCTATCTATTATTTATATTTTTATGTGTAACATTATCTGTCTAAAATATAATTAACAAGAAATTTACCTGCTCCATTTTATTGTTGCGCCGTTAACGTACAAAATTATTTGCGGCGGAATACTACCGCTGGGAGCAGGCGTTTGTTGGCACGAATTTGTGTGAACAATACTAGGTATTATTGCCTAGTATTTATGACTTCGCGTGAAATGTAAAGATATTTTTATATAAAATAAAATAATTCAATTTCACTTCCCAATACAGGGGTAGAAAGTGGTCTAGTCTAGACAATTAAGTACCTTCTACTCACCTTTCACCGAAGATATTTTCGAGACAACTTGATAGGTGGTGAGCCGTAAAGACGGATTTTCATAAAAGTTTATTTATTTCTTTTATTTATTAAGTTACTAGCTAAGTTTAATCACGATTCGTTGTGGTATATTTTTTAAGTTTAAGAGAATCAAAAAAATATTCAACAGAATACAAGATGATTAGCTTACCACCTGTCACAAATATAATGTGTATTGCGTAAAGAAATTTTTTAAATGATTACAGATTGATAACCATCTCAATAAATAGTAGATCAAAATTGAAGGTTACAATTCCATTCAACTAAGGGTTTTCAGTGTAGGACGACCCCCCAAGAGATGGAGTGATGACTTGCAAAATGTTGCGGGAAGTCGACGGATGCGGGTGAAAGCTTTAAGGGAAATCTTTACGGGAGGCCTATGTGCAGCAGTGGACTCTTGATAGGCTGTAAAGAAGAAAAAGAGAGATTTACAAACTCATTTCTAACTAACCATTGTTATGCAATTTTATTGATTTTTAAACCATATTTATGCTGAACTTTTATGTTATTAAATTAAAGAGGAAAAAAGGTAAAATTTCAACTGACACGGGCGGGATTCAAACCCGCGACATTCGCCGATCCGTGGCGAAGCTCTTATCTCTGAGCAACAGTGTCTTATACGCATCAGTTGAAATTTTAAATCTGTATTCTCTTACATTACTTATCTTCTTGGTCGCCACGGATCGGTGAAAGTCGCGGGTTCGAATCCCGCCCGTGTCAGTTGAAATTTTAACTTTTTTCTCTTTAATCCAATCACATAAAAGTTCAGCATAAATATGCTTTAAAATTAATAAAATTGCACAATAAAAATTAAGTTGGCGTTATCGTATTGATAATTCCTAACTGATAAGTCAGGATTATCAAATTGTCCCAAAAGTAACCCTTTTGCATGTGATAATTTGATGGATGACGCCTATGCCAATAAACAAGGCATAAGTAATATAAGACAACCATTGTTCTGCAAAGATATTTTAAAAAAAGGTATTTTTTTAAAACAATGTCTAATAAATCTTTCTCTAGAAACAACTTTACACTAGTAAACACTTAACTGGCTGAACAAGAAAACAAGGAACGAAGAAAAAGGAATAAAAACGAAAACAATGGTCACTTAATAAAACAATGAAATGTACCTTTAGCTCATTAGTCACTTTTATAAGAGAAAGCTTTCTTTTTTTTAAATAAAGCGAAATAAGGCTCACAGAATAGAAAATCAGTAACAAGTTTAATAAATTTACTTACAATCAAATCCAAAAGAACGTAACTAGGTTCGCTTTAATGCAAATCCAATCAGACTTCGTCGTCTTTAGTTTTCATTTGTATTGGACCATTTTTGTCTAAAAGTTTACTTCGTTGGGCCGTGAATTTAAGATGGCAGCATTATTTTCAAAAATTTGCTAAATACCGTGTGGTGACAGTACAGTTTGGTAGTGGTGTAAGAATATTGCCACTTACTTTCTTCCCGTGTGTGTCGTAAGAGGCCACAAAAAGAAACTGCCCAGAATATCGTTATTGCAACCGATAGATGGCGCGATAACCATCTCTAAAAATACCAGTCCAAAATACTCAGACCGAAGATGGGTAGCAGTGTCTGAGGTGCGAGTGGTCTGCTACTGCGATCACCAATCCGCTTGCCAAGCGTAGATATTATGGCAAATCCTCCCTTTGGGATAGGGCCTGCAGGCCTATACCCTGCGGTGAACTTTACGCACTTGCACTTTATGGAATGTGCTGCCGTCAGCGGTTTATCTGGACATAGGGACCTTCAAGAAAAGAACCTATACCTTGGTCAAAGGCCGGCAACGCATCTGCTATGCCTCTGGTATTGCAGATGATCATGGGCAGCGGTAATCAATTACCATCACGTGAGTCACCAGCTCGTTTGCCTCCCTTTTCTATAAATAACAAAAAACTTAATTGTCTAGCATTCATATCGCATTCATATTAAAATTTTCATTTGCCTTTTTTGTTAATCATTATTATTACTTATCCATTTTAGTTGATAGTTGTTGTTTCCACACTTAATTATGCATAAGGATATATTTAATGTCTTTTGTATTGTAATTTCTTTGCTGCTTTTTGCTTTATTTTAATTTTTGTGTTATAATTATATAGAAGGCTTAGGCTTTCTTTTTTATCGATTAGGATTAGGCTACGCGTAACAGCTATGCTACGTTCGTGACGCCAATGAATAGGTTTCTTGGCTGAAAATCAGCACCGAGTGAGGCCATACTCACACAGCACAAATATCTTCGGTGGTAGGTGGGTCGAAGTGACTTAGTTGTCTAGATTAGACCTCTGTCTACCCCTGTATTGGAAATTGCTTGAAGATATTTATTTTATTTTCTCTGTCTACCTCAGTGTAGGGAATGGCGCGAAGATAATATTTTTTCTTTAATTAGTATTTCAATTGATAAGCTTGTTGAAATATCATAATATAGTTAAAACTATTAAAATTTGTTAAATTATTATTATGAAAAAAATTGTAGCCGTATCCATACTATGTTAGCTTCTTGACATGTTATGAAATTCTCATTTGCGCTGGTCTGGTGTCGCTCAGGTACATAATAATCCAACGCTTCAGCGCTAAGCTCCTGTTCTTACTTTTTATCCTCAAGCATTATAGCCACTTCGTCTAGCTCAACTTCTGAGCTTTGCTACAAGACTGGAGTTGTTTTTTATTAATTTATCAAATAGATAATAATATTTCCCACGACCTCCGTGGACGAGGGTCTTTCACACCGATTTACAAGGAGTCGTCAGCTCAGAGGGCCCGGGTTCGATTCCTAGTACGCTCAAGGTAGAAAACACTTTTCCCACATTTTATCGGGTCTCGGTGTTTGTGGTATCTTCGTTGTTTCTGATTTCATAAAACAAATGCATCAACTTGTTTACTCTGGCATCAGAGCAATGTATTTAAAGTTGTGGCTATCTATGGATGCATTATTTATACTTTCACGCAAATTCCCAATATTGGTGTAGAGAGAATTAGCAAGACAATTTACTAATTTCGATCCATATTTTTGAGACAACGTGACAGCTGGTGAGCCTATCACCATTTTCTATACTTACTAGCCAGATATAAAATTTAAAAATTGCTGTCTTCAAGACTTTACCTTTTTTCATCTCCTGTAATACCCACGGCAAGAGGGTGGTAAGTAATTACTCAGATGTCGTACTGCAACTGTTCTAGAATACTAAGACGTTGTCCCAAACAAGTTTATGTTTGAAGTGGGTCGAAATGATTTCATTGTGTAGACCTCTGTCTACCCCAGTATGGGAAATTACGTAAAGATAAAAACAATATGCTAAACGAACCGTGCTTCCCGCAGTATTGAATCTTAAGTTGAAAGACCAGTGGTCTTAGACCGAACCATATTTACCTCGTGAATGTAATTCCGAGTTCCAAATTTTGTAATTCCGCTGAAGGCAAATATTTCTGTGATGGATGTGAATATAGAAGCTCACTGCCTGTCACGTTGCCCCAAATAGGCATAGGTAAAAGGTGGGTTAATTGACTTAATTGTCGAGACCTCTGTATACCCTAGTATCATTTTCAAACTGTCGCCTACTACCTACAATCCGGATTCAATTCCCGGGCAAGTTAATGTAGAAAAGCACTTTTTCTGCATTTTCTCAAGTCTGTGTGTTTGTGGTACCTTCGTTGTCTCTTATTCGATTGCACAAGTACTTACTTCGGAATTAGAGCAATGTTATGTATTATGTCGACGTCCTATTTATGTATTTATTTATTTGAAAAATGCGTGAGCGCAACCGTTACCATGTGGTAATGGTGTAAGAATGATGGCACTCCCTTTATTCACATGGGTGTGAGGCAACTTAAGGGAATGAGCTTAGAATATCCTAATGGCAACCGATAGATTTCAGGATAACCATCTCTAAAAATATCAGACTATAATAATCAGACCGAAGATGGGCAGCAACGTCTGTGGTGCGAGGGGTTTGGTACTGCGATCGCCCATCCGCTTGCCAAGCGAGGCGATTATGACAAATTCTTCCTATGGGAGAGGCCTACGTCCTGCAGTTGACTTTAACAGGCCGTTATGTATGTATGTATGTATGTGGAGGTATAAAATAGTTTATTCCCTTGTCTGGCTTTGCAAAGTTAGATCTTTTTAAAGTGCAGCGCAGCACAATATGATATTCCGTGCGATTAATTTTAGTACATGTCGTTTAACGAACGGTTAAACTTTATAAGCACTTAAGTTGTGACCTTGGATTAAAGGGAAAATCATTTTTTAAGTTCAAAACTTTTACCTCTTGGCTGTCTTCAAAAGTATTTCATTGTATTATATTCTAGAATTCAAATGCTAAAAAGTTTTAATTCGAGTCAAGAGTTCGATCCCCAAGGCTCGTACCAATGGGTTTTTTCAAAAACTTAGATACGTGAATATGGTCGAGGTTTGTCCTTATTCACCGCTTGCGAAATCTATGGTAAGAAACGGAATAATAAACTTTATAGTACACCTATAAAAGATTCAATCGCCTAATAGTTTAGGGTGCGAGCAGCGAAACAGAGTCCCAGATTCGGACACGTCATTCGATTAATCTTGTGACCCCCTCCAGGCACAAGCATTAGCTTAGTTGGAGTGGTTAAATGGAATACTAGTAATGTTATATGGCGTTGCAAGAATTCTTAAAAAAATAGACAAAACAATAAAATATCAAATAAGGTAGACCGTGCAATTCGGCGAAGTAATATTAACTTACAAATATGGCAATCACGTCGCGTTTCGTCAATATATCATCCGAGGGATAAGCTGACTGTCTGCCAGATTATACGGTTATGTAAACAAGCAAGCTCCCAGTCAAATATACATTTTTCTTTTCGTCTAATGCTATATTAATACCTTCTCGCGGTTATAGCAAAAAATAAACTGCATATTAGTATGGCATCGGCTTTTTAAGAAATTAGCCTATTTACATATGCGGCATAACTAATAGAGGGGGAGAGTTAATTTACAAGAATCTAAAGTTTCTAAGATTTTTTAAGGTCTTTACGGTAGCCGAGTGGTTGGGTGATCGGAATTCGAGTCAAGAGACAGGCAGGTAGCAGGCTCGTAACAATGGGTTTTTTCAAAACCTATGTACGATTCATATCGTTGGGTTGGACATAAAGACGGCCACGGGCTCAGCGCCTTTCACGTTGCCTCAAAATATCATCGGTGGAAGGAGGGTCGAAGGGACTTAACTGTTTAGACTAGACCTATGTCTACCCCTGTATTGGGAATTGAGTGAAGATATTTATATTTATTTACTCTCTTTCTTTACGTGAATGTGTTTAAGTACCATGTAGTATCGGTGTATAAATACTATATTACCAACACCTTGCTTCACTTAGATATATTTGAACGTCGTGAACCGATTGTCGAGTTTGTAGTGACCTTTCCTTCGAAGCTAAGGGTTGCGAGATTCATTCCCGTGAGGAGCAAATATTTGCGTCGGATTTTCGTAGAATCGTGTATATTTTACAGCCGTTAAAAGGTTATATGGCCTTCAAACGTACAATCATTGCAGCTTTGTTGGAGTGGTTAACAGGAATACCGGTAATGTTATTTTAACATTGCTAATATTACTTAGGTAGTAAGATAAAATAATTTTTTTTCGGTTGCATTATGCGTTCTGTTCGTGCGCAAATTACCCCCGGCACTGAGTACTCTCGGCTGCATGGTAACACTTGTTCATGTTTTCATAATAATGATACGTATTTTTACGAATGTACATACATACATATCGGCCTGTTAAAGTCCTCTGCAGGACATAGGCCTCTCCCATTGGAAGGATTTACTGTAATCGCCACGCTTGGCAAGTGGATTGGCTATCGCAGTACCAGACCAATCGCACCTCAAACGCTGCTGCCCGTATTCGGTCTGATTATTTTGGTTTGATATTTTTGAGATGGCCATCCCGCCAACAATCGTTTGTCATAACGATATTCTAGGCTGTTTCCCTTTGTCGCCTCTTACGACATCCACAGGCAGAAATGGAGAGGCAATATTCTTACACCGTTAGCACACGGTAATTTTTATGTAAATAATATTTAAGAATTATTGAAATTTTTTGGGTTATACAGAGCTGGACGACTTGGCCGTAGTAGCATCATAGCTTTATGAATTAAGTGTGCTTCAGCGTATGTATAGTGTTTTTATGTGTAGCGGTGTTAAGTGTGCGCGTGTGCACGCCATCCGATAAACCGAGTTCTAATTTGACGTCATGCCCCATAAAAATACAAAAAATTAAGACTAATGTCAGTGATACTTCTTTTTTTATACCTTCATGCATCGTCCATCACGGGGAAGCCAGGGAAAGTAGATCGCCAAGCGTCACGTTCTTTACATACCTCTTTTGCTTTCAAATTATTCGTGCATGTAAAGAAGTTTAGAAGGTACTCTTAAGCACCCTTAGCCAAGAGCATTTAACCCAGTCCTCTTTGAGCAATTTGCTCACATGTTCTTCGAATGTTAATTCCCCACCCCGCCCTAAATTGACGCATCTTATTGTCAACTATAGCGCTGTATATTGTCTTCACATGGCTTTCAACATGCCCAAATCGATATTATATTTATCACCAAATTTATTAAAAAATTATAAGTAATATGTAACTATTTCGCTAAATCATTTTTTATTTCATGTTTTGTTATGATCTCTGTGAGTTGTCATTATATTAGTAGTTATATATTATTATTATTTATAGTATTAGTCGGTTATATTTAAAAATAATTTAGTAATGTTTCAAAGAGTATATTAATACTACGCCATGCAAATTCCGTTCTCTAAGTCAACTTAGTAAACAATAAATAAATATTTTGTATGCAATACCCAATGCAGGGGTAGACAGAGGTCTAGTCTAGACAATTAAGTCCCTTCGACCCACCTTCCACCGCAGACATTTTCGAAATAACGAGATATAATTCGTACATAAGTTTTTGAAAAACCTATTGGTACGTGCCTGTAAACTGGGGATCGAACTCTGGTCTATTCAGAGTATAAAAATAAATATAATAAGTATCTTTACGCCATTCCCAATACTGGGGTAGACAGACGTCTAGAAAATTGAATTCTTTCAACCCACCATTATCCGAAGATATTTTTGGGTCCACGTGACAGGGGGTGAGCCCATCTTCGTATTATATGCCCAAGCCAACGATATGAATGGTACATACTACAGGTACAATGGTACATAATACAGACTCGTACCAATGGGTTTTTTCATTTTTTCAAAATCAAAAATTTTGTTATTGGTACAAGCCTGCTTCCTGGTTAACGAACTCGGGTCTCTCGACTCGAATTCCGATCACCCAACCACTGGGATATCGTGACAAATCAAATCATTTATTCATCGACATAAGAACATAAATTCGATAGTCACTTTTAATCTACCACCGTTTCGTAATGAGGTTCCGCTAACGGACACGAAACAGGCAAAAGAAACTCCGTAGGTAGTAGGTGCTCTTTCGTTAATATTTTTTGAACAAATTTGAATTTAATTTTATATACGTCTACTTATATTAGTTTATTTTCATATTATCAAGAAAGTTTATTAAGCAAACCACCATCCACTATTCATTAACTTAATTTTCTATTAGCCAAGGTTGTCTGGAAAAGATCGCTCTTTACTGATCAGACTGATTATTGTGCTTATATTCTTGAGCTTTTCATATTAACTTTGTTATAATTTATGTTTAGTGTACAACAAAATTTAAACAAACATACATACAATAAGGTTGCTTAATAATTTAAAAGTAGCCTTAATAAATAATAATCTCACTCCATATTTTTGTAGCTCAACTGACAATCCATGAAATTCGCGTTTGCATAGGTTGTCCTCTCGAAATCCATATTATCTTTTGCTTAAATGCTAAACTCAAGTTTTTGCGATCACAGACGAAGGAGAGTTTCAAGTATGCCTACAGAAAATAACACTGGGAATATTGAATTATGAAATTATTGCACATTTTCAAAATCAACGACGTCCGTGGACGACGTACACACTTGTTTCGTGATGTCGCTAGTTCTGAATAACATACTTATGTTATGGAAACGGAAATAACAGCGTTATTCCGCTTTAGCTTATACTTTGGGATCAGAGCAAAACTATTATTCTATTTCTACGAAGACGAGCTCAGAAAATTCAATTCTGTATATATATTTTATATTTAATTCTGTGTTGAATTGAACCCTGCTCAACATATACCAAATCTAATCTAAACTATACCAAATCGTAGCATTGATCGTAACAGCTGCTGACGTAGAGCATGTATTTGGCAACGTAGCACTTGAATGAATAATTTTTTGTTACTTGTATCAGAAATATCTTCACGCAATTCCCAATACAGGGGTAGACAGAGGTCAAGTCTAGACAATTAAGACCTTTGAACCACCTTCCACCGAAGATATTTTCGGGACAACGTGACAGGTGGTGAGCCCGTCGCCGCCTTTATGTCCAAGCCAACGATGAAATTCGTACATAAGTTTTTGAAAAACTCTTTGGTACTGCCACCTGGGGATCGAACTCGGGTCTCTCGTCTCGAAATTCCGACCACCCACCAACTCGGCTATCGTGACTTAACAGGAGGTAGTCACTCAATTAATCGTAACTTGTTTTGTATTAGTTAAAAAAATATTGATTAAATGTATTGTCACGATAGCCGTGTCAACAGACCCGAGTTTGATTCCCAAGGATCGGGCCATTGGGTTTTTTCAAAAACGTATGTGCGATTTATAACGTTGGTTGAAGATAAAGACGGCGACTGTCTCACCACGTATTACGTTGTACAAAAACCTTGTCTTCGGTGGAAGGTGGGTCGAAAGGACCTAATTGTCTCAACCTCTGTCTACCTCTATATTGTGAATGGCGTGAGGATTTGTATATACTTTTGTTCTATTGCGAGTTTTAACTATTAGTTTTTTGCCTGAATAACAAAAACATTATTAGCATTACATTATTATAAAGCAATTTTTTTCACAATAGAATAAAAATACAATATATTTATACAGTAAAATGAGAGAATGAAGGGAAATCAACGATAACAGGGCATAATAATAACAATATTTGTACGACGCCTTTGTAGGAATCTTTGCTATTTCTTGGAAATTTTTTTGTCTTTCAGCTTTGTCTATAATAAAGGAAAATATATTCAATATTTTCTTTTATTACCTTCTTTGTTTTCCGTTTATTGTCTCATTAATGTTTTATAAAAATAGCTCATATTTTTAAATTTAGTCACAAAAACAATAATTGGTGACCTTTTAATTTATTTCCATGTCATCACGTATTTCCCTATTCTGGAGTAGTGCTTATGTGGAACTTTGTGACAAATAGTTAACCCATCGCCGTCTTTCTTTTCAAGCCAACGGTTTGATACAATTTGGCAAATATTTGAATAAAAATATAAAGCATGGGTCTTAATATTTTTATTCAAATATTTGCCAAAGTAGTGTAGTTACTTAATATTTACTTAGTGTAGTTACTTAATATTTACTTCTAGCAGAATTCGAACTCGCAACCACTACCAACTAATCTATCAGATCGTCAAATAGATATACAAAAATGCCATACCCTCTCTACTTGCTCTTACTCTTTCGCTTTACCAATTAAGCATAACTATAAATATTTTAACGAGTCTTGAGACCCGTGTTCAATCCCCAGGTGGCAGGCTCGTACCTATGGGTTTTTCAAGAACTTATGTATGAATTATATCGTTGGCTTATAAAGACGGCGACGGGCTCATCACCTGTCACGTTATCCCGAAAATATCTTCGGTGGAAGGTGGATCAAAGGGACTTAATTGTCTAGACTAGACATCTGTCTACCACTGTATTGGGAACTGTGTGAAGATATTTTTTTATTTATAAATAGGGAAAACATCACATACATTTTTCCGATCCCAATGTAAGATACTAAAGCACTTGTGGTATGGGAATCGGTAACAACGACGGCACCACAAACGTCCAGAGTCGATTAAATGCAAAATAAGCAGTTTTCTTCATTGACACGTACGGCAATCGAACCTGGAGCCTCTATATCTTTATTTAAATTTTTATCTAATTTTTAAATGGGAAAATTCTTTTAATTCGTACCTAAGTTTTTGAAAAACTCATTGGTACTGCAACCTGGGGATCGAACTCGGGGATCTCGACTCGAAATTCCGACCACCCAACAACTCGGCTACCGTGACTCAATCATGACTTCCCTATTTATATATGTATTATATACATTAAATGTGTTTAAATAGTTTGTTAGCGAAAAATACACTTATTAACCTCATTAACGTTTATAAATACCTATACCCTGTGTCATTACATAATATATAATATATTAGTGACCGTAACCCCTGGGAATTAGGTGATCGCTCCCAAGCTGATTCTATAAAATATTACATCACATTTGTATAATATATAATATTATAAAAAAATATATTGACCAAACAAGAGGGCACCTACGGTGTTTCTTTCGCCTGTTTCTTCTCCGTTAGAGGAACATCATTACGAAACAGTGGTAGATTAAAAATTACTACCGATAAACGAATCTTATGTCGATGAATAAATGATTTGATTTGATTATAAAATCTCCGAGACAATCCTATGCAATGCTTCATATATCATTCAAACATATTTAATGTCTCAATGTTTCATGTTTCAATTGAAAGTATACATTATTACTAATAAAAAATAAGCCCGCCATATTGCGATTCTCTTCGTGCTCTTTTTCGGTTAGCTAAAGTAACGCCGTACAGCTTTATCATGTTACGTAATATCCGAATATGAGGACATGAAGTACGACAATGCAATTTAATTCCAATTAGTGTGAGCTATTCCCTCAGGTCGAGAGATTTTCACGCATCGCTAATTTGAACTTTTCAGTTTCAGATGCCGGGCATGGATTTAATTTTAGCTTCAGTTTTTAAATTAAAACACTTTCCTCTTGATTAATTAATACGAATGATAAATGAATACTAAATCATTTGCTTCATAACAATAACCTTCGTACCTAAGTTTCGTATCTTATTAACAGCACAATATAGTTTACAACCGCATGAAACAAACCGGTATATAGATTCGAGTAAGTTTCACTTTGGAGTTCATCGCCGAGCGATCTTCCGAGCGATTTACTCTAAGCTGATTGCTTTACGAACGGTTGGATTTTATTGACCCTTAAATGTTCCTCTCGGGGAGACGACCTGCCGCGTAAGACGAAACGAAATTGAAAATTTAAAAAACAATTGTTGTGATAAGTCGCGACAGCCGAGTGGTTAGGTAGTCGGGTATTTTTTTTATTTTTTTTGCGATTTATATCGTTGGTAGGGACATCAGGCACCGACACGCACTCCGACTGTCACTTGTCCCAGAAAATGTCTTTGGGGAAAGGTGGGTCGAAAGGATTTAATTGTCTAGACCTCTGCCTACCCTAGTATAAGGAATAGCTTGAAGATATATTTTTAATTCATTGAAATACTTAATGAGGACATAAACAAGTGTTACCATGCAGCCGACAGTACTCTGTGCTGCGTAACGGAAAAAGTTTGATTTTACTCGCCATAATTTGTCATAACCCGGGCTTATTATATATGCAAATGGTTTGTTAAAGAATTCCGATAGCCGAGTGGTTGTGTGATCGGAATTCAAGGCAAGAGAACTCGTACCGATGTATCATTTTTAAACTTATGTACGATTTATATTGTTGGATTGGACATAACCATGGCCACAGACTCACCACCTGCCACTTGGCGTAAACTCCAGATATTACAGTTTATTTGGTACTTCATGTACCTTTAGAATTAGTCTACTAAGAAAAGAAAGTCTCCTTTTTTAAATGTCCATATATATTTATTATTATTATTCACATATTTTTATTTATGTGTAAAATAAGGTCACATGTCATGTCAAATGCAAACTTTTAAAATGAAGAAAGTTACTGATGGTGGTTAATATCGGAATTCGCATAGATTATTTCTTCTATTAAAAGTATCCCATTTCTTTTCTCGAAGATCAAACTATCTCCATATTAAATTTCCTCTTCATAGGATTTGACAAACTGCGGCGACATGGCGTAGACACCGGTTTTCAAGGTGTCGCTAACTCTGAGATCCCGAGGTCGATTCCCGGACGGACACTTTTTCTACATTTTCTCGGGTCTGAGAGATTATAGTACGTTTGTTGTTTCCGATTCCACATACATAAATATGCTCTAACTGATAATTGGGGGATCAGAGCAATGTATGTGATAGCCTTATCTATATATTCCCTAATATAGATTCATATTTTAGATTTAGTTAAGACGCGAGTGACCCAGGTTAGAATCACGGTAATAATTAAAGTTGCAAAAACAATTTTCAGTGCTGAATATAACGTGAAGAAATCTCCCCGTCTGAGAAATAAATCGTCAGGATAGCGAAGTGGTTGGGTGATCGGAATGCGAACGGGTTTTTTTTTTTGAAAAACTTATGTACGATTTATTTTGTTATAAATACTATATTATATTTTTATAATACAATTAAATACTATATTATATTTATTTTGTTATAAATACTATATTGTTATAAATGGGGTATACAATATAATACAGCGGTGGACCCCTGTCCTGGAGACACTTAATATTATATCTTATAGAGAAATTTTTGGGATAATGTGACAGGTGGAATGTCTGTCAACGTCTTTATGTCCAAGCCAACTATAATTATACATAAGTTTTGAAAAAAAAAAAAACAAACATGCTACGTGCCTACTTCCTGGCTATTGAACTCGGATCTCTTTACTCGAACTTCATTCACCCAACCACCCGGCTATCGTAGCTTACCTGAGAAGTAATAAGAAAAAGAAAATCGAGAATCACTTTAGAAGTATGGTGGAAGTGCCATTGCTTTATTCTCTCCAAATATTTCAGAAGAAGCCTTTTCCCGGCAGATAACAGGTTGCTCCTTTTACTAACTATGTAATTTGCAACGTCCTGGAGAACGCTGGCACTACTCAGCATCCGATACATAGATAGGGGCAATATCTCATACATTGATCAGATCCCGAAGTAAGTTGCTTAAGCACTTTTGTTATGGAATCAGAAACAACGTAGTTACCACAAACACACGGATCCGTTAAAAAGAAAAGAAGTGTATTCAACATGACAGTGGTCACGTCGAATACACAATTAGACAGTAAAGTCCTTTCGACCTTCCACTGAAAAAAAATATATCCAAAGTGAAGTCTTTATATCCAAGCCAACGAAATAACTCGTATATGAGTTTTTGAAAAAAACTCTGTCGGTCTAATAATAGTATGAATGAACATGTTCATGACAGTAACACTGAATAAAACGTTCCCGGCTTCTTTCCAAACAGGCTATTTTTAGAAAGAAAAAAATTTTGGTACTGTGTTTTTTTAAAAAACAGAAATGGGGATATCTATGAAATTTTTTTCACGTGTCTCTTCTCCGATCGAGGAACTTCATCATGAAATGGTGGTATGAGTAGAATCACAAAATGGCCTAGATTCATTATTGTATATTACTACTTCGAGAAATTTTCAAAAATTTATGTACGAATCATATCGTTGGATTGGACATTAACGACGGGCTCACAACCTCTCCCGTAATCCCGAAAATATTTTCGGTGGAAGGTGGGTCGAAGGGACTTAATTGTCTAGACTAGACCTCTGCCGACCCCTGTATTGAGAATTGCGTGAAGATGTTTATTTATTTATTTATTCGATAAATGAATGGTTTTATTTGAATAAGTTCGAGGTAAGCCGCTCCACACTTTTGAAGATCAGGTGAAGATAAAAACAATATATCTACACTTCATTCCCAACACTAAGGTAAAGAGAGGTCTAGGACAATGAAGTTCTTTCAACCCGCCTTTAGATATTATTTGACATATTTGGACTACGTGACAGTTGGTGATCATGACATCGTCTTTATGTCCAAGCCAACGACATAAATCGTACCCATTGGCAGTGTTGGTAGGATTGAACTCGGGTCTCTTGAATCGAATTCAGATCGCCTCACCACTGGGATTTCGTGACTTTTGAAGATTCCCATCTTCAAAAGTCACGAAATCCCAGTTAAAGTTCTATAATACCCGGAGTATTTGGTGCTCAGAAACTATATGACCCGTGGTGAGTAGGAACATAATTTTTTTTGGAATAACCTCTATATTCAGTGAATTGTTGGTAATGTATGTATAATTTACATAAGTGAGATAAAAATTAACTGCCTTAAAAGAACACTAAAAGTAAAGATTAAGTTTCTTAGTGTATAAGACTTCTTAAAAAAAGTGTATAAGACGTGTGTGAATGTAAGTGTTGGAAGGGGTAGACCAAGGCGGACGTTTCGAGACCAAATCAGGGACGTCCTGAAAAAAGGCCACTTCAAAAGCACCCAAAACCGAAGAGCATGTATGAAGGAAATAATGAAAGTGGTCGAAGAGAAACAAGTATATAAGGATCGTAGCCAGTGGAAAGAAGTGGTCTCTGCCTACACCTATGGGAAAGAGTATTAGTTAATTGTATGTACAATCACGCCTGTCATACATATGTATGTATGTAAGTTTCTTATCTAAAATATTTTCATTCAGTCATTACGGCCTGTAAAAGTCCACAGCAGATAAATAAACGATTTGATCTGACTTGATTAGAAACACTGGTGAAACTTAAGCCCGCGCCTTCCACCCAGCAGTGCCGACGCTCTTTTTACCAAGCTCCGTGCCACATTCGCATGAGTGTATTTTAAAAATCTCGTGCAAATAATGCAAATAGATAAATACATAATGAATACTGTCACAAAAAAGTATAAATTTCAGTATGCAGCCGCTGTAAAAACCATAGCATACCAAAATTTTAGTGCCAAAATAAAAATTTTCCGTCTTCCATATGACGAGGCAAAGGACAACAATTCATACTCAACCCCACAACAGATTATAGGATAAGCAAAGTTTATGGATGCCATGTAAACAAGCGGTTACGTCAAAAATACATTTTTCTTTACGAGTAATATTTTAATAACACTCTCTAGCGGTCACAGCAAAAATATACGGATAAGTTAACGCGGCGACAGCTTTTTTATTTCCGTTAATCAAAGTTTTAAAATTAAAAACCTATATGCGACTGTGTAGACAAGAGCACCTGACAATTTTATAATTAAACCTTTAAAATCGAATAATAAGTCACGATAGCCGAGTGGTTGGGTGGTCGGAATTTCGAGTCAATAGACCCGAGTTCGATCCCCAGTTGGTAGGCTCGTACCAATGGGTTTTTCAAAAACTTATGTACGAATATCGTTGGCTTGGACATAAAGACGGCGACGGGCTCACCACCTGTCACGTTGTCCCGAAAATATCTTCGGTGGAAGGTGGGTCGAAGGGACTTGATTGTCTAGACTCGACCTCTGTCTACCCCTGTATTGAGAATTGCGTGAAGATGTTTATTTATTTATTTATTCGATAAATGAATGGTTTTATTTGAATAAGTTCGAGGTAAGCCGCTCCACACTTTTGAAGATCAGGTGAAGATAAAAACAATATATCTACACTTCATTCCCAACACTAAGGTAAAGAGAGGTCTAGGACAATGAAGTTCTTTCAACCCGCCTTTAGATATTATTTGACATATTTGGACTACGTGACAGTTGGTGATCATGACATCGTCTTTATGTCCAAGCCAACGACATAAATCGTACCCATTGGCAGTGTTGGTAGGATTGAACTCGGGTCTCTTGAATCGAATTCAGATCGCCTCACCACTGGGATTTCGTGACTTTTGAAGATTCCCATCTTCAAAAGTCATGAAATCCCAGTTAAAGTTCTATAATACCCGGAGTATTTGGTGCTCAGAAACTATATGACCCGTGGTGAGTAGGAACATAATTTTTTTTGGAATAACCTCTATATTCAGTGAATTGTTGGTAATGTATGTATAATTTACATAAGTGAGATAAAAAAATTAACTGCCTTAAAAGAACACTAAAAGTAAAGATTAAGTTTCTTAGTGTATAAGACTTCTTAAAAAAAGTGTATAAGACGTGTGTGAATGTAAGTGTTGGAAGGGGTAGACCAAGGCGGACGTTTCGAGACCAAATCAGGGACGTCCTGAAAAAAGGCCACTTCAAAAGCACCCAAAACCGAAGAGCATGTATGAAGGAAATAATGAAAGTGGTCGAAGAGAAACAAGTATATAAGGATCGTAGCCAGTGGAAAGAAGTGGTCTCTGCCTACACCTATGGGAAAGAGTATTAGTTAATTGTATGTACAATCACGCCTGTCATACATATGTATGTATGTAAGTTTCTTATCTAAAATATTTTCATTCAGTCATTACGGCCTGTAAAAGTCCACAGCAGATAAATAAACGATTTGATCTGACTTGATTAGAAACACTGGTGAAACTTAAGCCCGCGCCTTCCACCCAGCAGTGCCGACGCTCTTTTTACCAAGCTCCGTGCCACATTCGCATGAGTGTATTTTAAAAATCTCGTGCAAATAATGCAAATAGATAAATACATAATGAATACTGTCACAAAAAAGTATAAATTTCAGTATGCAGCCGCTGTAAAAACCATAGCATACCAAAATTTTAGTGCCAAAATAAAAATTTTCCGTCTTCCATATGACGAGGCAAAGGACAACAATTCATACTCAACCCCACAACAGATTATAGGATAAGCAAAGTTTATGGATGCCATGTAAACAAGCGGTTACGTCAAAAATACATTTTTCTTTACGAGTAATATTTTAATAACACTCTCTAGCGGTCACAGCAAAAATATACGGATAAGTTAACGCGGCGACAGCTTTTTTATTTCCGTTAATCAAAGTTTTAAAATTAAAAACCTATATGCGACTGTGTAGACAAGAGCACCTGACAATTTTATAATTAAACCTTTAAAATCGAATAATAAGTCACGATAGCCGAGTGGTTGGGTGGTCGGAATTTCGAGTCAATAGACCCGAGTTCGATCCCCAGTTGGTAGGCTCGTACCAATGGGTTTTTCAAAAACTTATGTACGAATATCGTTGGCTTGGACATAAAGACGGCGACGGGCTCACCACCTGTCACGTTGTCCCGAAAATATCTTCGGTGGAAGGTGGGTCGAAGGGACTTGATTGTCTAGACTCGACCTCTGTCTACCCCTGTATTGGGAATTGCGTGAAGATATTATATTTTTTTTATTTTATTTAAAATCGAAGAGATTATTATAAACGAAAAAAAAGTTAAAATTTCGACTGACGCTGGCGGAATTCGAACCCGCGAACTTCGCCAATCAGTGGCGACGCTCTTACCTCCGAGCCACCGTATCTTACACGCATCAGTTGAAACTTTAAATCTGTATTCAAATTCAATAAATCAATTCATGTAGTTATTTTATGATATAATATAAGCGTTCTTTCTAGATTTAGTAAAAAAATTATATCAGTACGTACTACCTACGTATGCCTATGTATCCTTCATAGGTCATAGTAGCTACTGATATAGATTTTTTATATCTTGTGGCCACCAATATAGACCTATTGCATTGATTATTTTAGTTTAATATCGAATATATTTTAGTAGTAATCGTGTTGTAATTGCAATTCCTATTGGAGATATTTCCAATACGCTCCCGCGTCTGCTCTCACACCCGTTCCTGCAACATCTCATGCTTTCGCACCCGATGCCGCCCCCGCATCCGCACCCACAATAGCATCCGCAGTTGCTCTCGCGCCCGCTCCCGCACATGCTGTAGCTGCCGCACTAGCTTCCGTTCCTGCTCCCGCACTCGCGCCCGCATTTATATCCGTTCCCGCACACGCTCCCGCTCCCGTTCCCACAACAGTTTATGCTCCCGAATCCGCTGTTGTTCCCGCGCCCGCACCCGCTCTTGCAGCCGCAGTAGCTCCCGTGCCCGCTCTCCAACTTGTTCTAGCTACCGCACCCGCACTCGCTACCACTATCGCTCCCGCTCCCGAAACCACTCCTGCTCGTACACCAGCACAGACACCCGCTTCCACTCCCACACCCGCATCCGCATTGGCATCTGCACTAGCTCCCGCTCCCGTTCTCACACCCGCATCCCCTTCCATTTCTGCTATCACTCCTGCTCCCGCTAACACTCCCGCTCCCTCACTCGCTCCCGCTATCGCTCTCATTCCCGCACTCGCACTCGTACCCGCATCTGCGGATACTTCTGCGTCCGCTCCTGCTCCCACTCTCGCTCCCGTTCCCGAACCCAAACCAGATCCCAATTCCACTCACACCTACACTAGCTCCCGCATCCGTTCTCGCTCCCGCATCTGCTTCCATTCCTGATCACGCTCCCGCTTCCAAACCGGCACCCGCACTGGCATTCGCACTACCTCACGCACCTGTTTTCGCTCCCGCATCCACTTCCGTTCTTGCTCTCCGCTCCCGCTCACACTACGCTCTCGCACTCGATTTTGCTGTCGCACCCGATTTTGCTGCCGCACACGTTTTGCTGCCGCACCCGTTTTTCTGCCGCACCCGTTTTCGTAAATATTTTCACGTAATTCCCAATACAGGGGTAGACAGAGGTCTAGTCTAGACAATTAAGTCCCTTTGACCCACCTTCCACCGAAGATATTTTTGGGACAACGTGACAGGTGGTGAGCCCGTCGCCGTCTTTATGTCCAAGCCAACGATATGAATCGTACATAGGTTTTTGAAAACACCCATTGGTACGAGCCTGTCACTTGGGGATCGAACTCGTATCTCTCGACTCGAAATTCTGACCACCCATCCACTCGTCTATCGTGACTACGTTTTAACGAAAACGGGTTAAAATATTTAATATATATTTTAACCCGTTTTCGTGCCTGCTCTCACTCCCACTACCACTCTCGCACCCGAACCCGCTCTCTCTCTCACACTCACACGCGCTGCCTTTCCCGCTTACGCTCACACTTTCGATCCCGCATCAACTCCCTGACCCGTTTCCGCTTTTTTCGTGCATCCTTCCCGCACCCGCACGTGCACCCGCACCTACTTCCGCTATTCGCTTCGCTTGTGCTTCGCTTTGCGCTTTTGTATATTGGGATAGAAAGATACTTCTTTCTTTTTTCCTATATTCCCTCTCCATACTTTATTGGCCTCTCCGGACATGTCATGAAAATCTCATTTGCGCAGGTTGTCCCCTGATGCCGATATTATCCACTGCTTTAGCGTTGAGATCAAATTTTTACTTTAACACCCCGGTATTATTTTCTTTCTAATCTACGCTGTAAAACTGATAATAATCTTTTTGCTTTGTAAAAGAATACTAATAATGCCAAATAACATTACAAATTCCTGTTAACCACGAAATCACGTTCCTATGGTTTATGACAATAGTCGTATAGAGGGCTCGAACTTGCGGCGTTATGTTTTGCAGTCCGCACACTAAACAATTGGGCTATTGACGCTTATTTAATGGGTACATATTAGAAAATACATAAATTTAAGTTAAACATTTCATTATGGACGGGTGGGGGGGGATTGGAAAACGTGAGGTATCATGGGGCACCGGATTTCCTTATTATAAAAATATTAATTTTATGTTCTTTTCGAGGTATAGAGGAAATATATATACGGGTATCCATGTTTTATTATGATTTGTTTATTGAAAAAAAAAAAACCTATTTTACAAAGTTATCAACTTTATTTTATTTACAATGATTCATAAATAATAATAACCGTCATCACGTAGACTAAACATTAGACTCTGTATAGCCATCATACTAAGACATTACAGTACTAATAAAAATCTTACGTCACAGACGTTTTTTCCCTCCGAATCATTCCATAAATAACTTCGATCTAACAATGTAGAAAAGGTGGTTTTCTACATTAACCCTTCTAGGAATCGAACCTAGGATACGTTCTATCATTGCCGACCTGCCAATGTTTAATTACTTAGTTAATATCATAATTCTTTAATTAATTAATGTTTAATTTAATGTTAGCTGTCCCATTCCTTTAAGAAATTAAGCTGCTGTAAAGCAAAACAATCTTTGGTTCGTTATGTCAAATAAAGAATTCGAGAGAATTCGACCGCACTTTATGAATGAAGCCCTGTATGGTGATAGATAAGATGACAATAAGTTTTTACAGTTACCTGCTTTTTACAAAAATGTTTTTCTTAAATATTATAGTTTTTGGACTATATTTGTATAGAACTTCGGAATTAAGATAGGACTTAATTTTTTAAATCTCGGGCTACCCCTGGGATTTAACTTGAAGATAAAAAAAAACCTAAAAAGATCTTACAAGATTGTAAGAGTCTTGTAAGAGTTCAGGAAGACTACTGGTGTCTCCTCTAGTTCAGGGTATTTTAATCCACTTAGTGCACCTCGGTTCTTTTTCTGGGCAAATTATGAAAGAAAGAATGAAAGAAATTCGTTAAATCGTGGACCAAATACACCACGAAATTAATATAAAAAAACGAAAGTGAATATAAATGAAACCTAAGTAATAAGTTATGTAACTAAAACAACAAATATGACAATCCGTGCTGCAGCATACGACCACGAAATGGATCGAAGTCAGTTGTAGCCAGGATAACCCGACACTGTTTTTCAGTCCGACCCTCACCTTATGGGAACTCGGACAGCTTATCGTAAGTCATTTATTTATGGTTTATGTATGGTCGTCTAGCTATTTCAAATACGAACGTTTGGACAGTTAAGTCGTTTCGATCCACCTTACACCGAAGACGTTTTTTGGGACAAAGTGACAGGCGGTGAGACTGTCTCCGTTTTTATTTCCTAGCCAAAGACATAAATCGTACATTAGTTTTTGAATATATCGAACTGTTATAATAGTAGTTTAAGATTAATAATAGTTTTGACTAATATATATAAAAAATAAAAATATGTATCTTCCGCCATTCACAATAAAGGGGGTAAACAGAGGTCTAGTCTAGACATTTAAGTCCCTTTGACCCACCCAACGATGATTTTTAGGACAACCTGACAGGTGGTGCGCCCGTCGCCGTCTTTATATCCAAGCCGTCGATATGAATCGTACGTAAGTTTTTGAAAAACCCATTGCTTTCATGCGCCTATTCGAAGAAAGGAAGCGATCACGATAGCCGAGAGGTTGGGTGTTCGGAATCTCGAGTCAAAAGACCCGAGTTCGATCCTCAAGTGGCCGTACCAATGGGTTTTTCTAAAAACCTATGTACAAATTATATCGTTGGCTTGGACATAAAGACGGCTACGGACTCACCACCTGTATCGTAGTCCCGAAAATATCTTCGGTGGAAGGTGGGTCTATGGGACGTAAATGTCTAGACTAGACCTCTGTCTACCCCTATTGGGAATTGCGTGACGATGCGCCATTGCTTTGAAAAAAAAAACCAATTGGTATGAGTCAGCCACCTGGGGATCGAACTCGGATCTCTCGGCTCGAATTCCGGTCATCCACCCACTAGGCAATCGTGATCGCTTCCTTTCTTCAAATAAACCAACAATAAAACTCAGCATGCGAAACCGCAAAAAACCAAGTTCCAATACCAATATCGTTTTCATTATTAACTGTTACACGAGGGAAGTACACATAAATTTAATCATATAGCATTATTCATTCCTGCTTACCTGAAGTCAAGAATAACGTATTGAATATTAAAAATCCAATCGGCGCGCCCGGCACGAGAACGTTCCTTTTGTGTAAACAGTAGTGAAATGATTTATGTGGAACATTAGTAACGAATGGGATATAGTTCAGTGGTTAGCTATCGGTGGCAGTTGTGGGTTCACATCAATATCTATAGATGTATACGTGTGGAGAAAATTATAATACTTACATAGATATGGACAACATCGTATGCAACGCTTTGATTCCTAAGTTAGATTAAAAAATTAAATTAAACATCTTCACGGAATTTCCAATACAGGGGCAGACAGAGGTCTAGTCTAGACAATTAAGTCCCTTTGACCCACCTCCACCGAAGACATTTTCGGGACAACGTGACAGGTGGTGAGGCCGTCGCCGTCTTTATGTCCAAGCCAACGATATAATTCGTACATAAGTTTTTGAGAAACCTATTGGTACGAGCCTGCCAACTGGGGATCGAACTCGGATCTCTTGACTCGATATTCCCACCACCCAACCACTCGGCTATCGTGACTTTTTAGAGAGAGAAAATTATAATACATGAATACCTTGATAGATAGGGACAACATCGTATGCAACGCTCTGATCGCTAAGCTTAAGCACTTGTGTAATGGAATCAGAAACAATACCACAAACACTTAGAAATTAGTTTTGGTCTGTCCGGGAATAGAACCCGAGACCTCAGGTCTGGCGACACTATGAACACGGACATGTACGCCACGCGTGCACGTACTCAACTATCGTTGTTTAATTAAGAATAAATATATAGACCGCGGAAATATCACAAACATTGCTCTAATCTCAAAGTAAGTGGCTAAAGCACCTGTATTATGGAATCGGAAACAACGAAGCTACTATAAACACCCAGACATGAGACATTAAAGAAATTAATGTGGTATATAAGTTTCCTAAATTGACCCAACCGGGAATCAAACCCACGACCTCAGAGCTAAAACATTTGTTTTTAAAATTCTGAACATGTAGTAACAAAACTTTCAGCATGATGTACATACTTCGAATATGAATAAAAATGTATCGTAAATACCTGTAATTATATTATTAAAACCCACTGGTACGAGCCTGCCACCTGGGGATCGAAATTGGGTCTTGCAACTCGAAATGCGATCACCCAACCACTCGGCTATCGTGACTAATATCGTGTAGTTTTAAATTATTAATTATCTGCTATAATTAATCTGTAATTATAACATTTATTATACAAAGAATTTAAATTTACGATAGGAAGAATTAAAATTCATAATTTAAATATGGTAAGATTGCCGGTTGGTTGTCATAATGTCGAATTTATCCGGACGGTACTCTTATTTGTGATTCAAATGTCCCGTCCTTTCTCTTCTAAATTTCTGTCAAATATATTTGACTTTGAATAAGTTATTATTCCTGTGTCTAAGAGTGAGAGAGAAATGTTAGTTGTTCTCAAAATGAATTCAACCTGCGACAAAGGGACAAAATCACATACATTGCTCTTATCCCAAAGTAAGCAGCTTTAGTTTTTGTCATGGGATCGCAAACAATTAAGGTACCACAAACACCCAGGCCCGTGGCAATTTAGGAAAAGAATTTCTCGACCGGGAATCAAACCCGGGACCTCAGAGATGGCGGCACTATGAAAACCGATGTTTACGCCACCTAACCATGGAGGTCATCAAATTTATATAGCAAATAAATTCGCAGTGAATTACTTAAATTTACTTAAATTTAACTGTAAAGGCAGCCTATATCGGTTTCCGAAGCTCTACTTTTAAAATAAAATCTGAACAAAATCATATTAAGAAACCGTTTATTTTTTCTTTACTCTATTCCTAATACTGGGGTAGGTAGAGGTCTAGACAATTACGCCCTTTCGATCCACCATAACCAAAACGAAGATCGTTCTTTCAACGTCGAAGAAGATCGGTCCCAAATCAGCTCTGATGAGAAATTTTCTTAACCTATGACTACCCCAGCATCGAGAAATTTCTTAAGTAAAAAAAAAGCTAGTCATCGCATTACCGTCATTGGTCAGAGACCCGAATTCGATCCCAATCCAAACCCAAATCGGGGTTGTCAGAAGTTATGTACGATTTATGTCGTTCGCTTTGTCCCAGAAATGTCGAAAGGAATTAATTGTTTACACCTCTAATTTTCTAACTCTGTATTGAGAATTAAGTACAGGGAAAAAAGGCATGAAGATATTTTAAACATAAAACAAAGTTATACCTCGTGTAATTGTCTTTACAGATGAAGAACAAAGTCCACGGATCAACGATAGCCTCTTAACTTTAAAATACATTTTCATTATTCAAACAGATCAAGAAAGTAAAATCTCTTTAGGTAAACAATTGTCTAGACTGGGATTATAAGGTCTTTATATTTGACATTCATTATTTATCTGCGATACATAGAATTTTTGGTTTATTCTTCTTGTTTATTCTTCTTATTTACAGTCTAGCTAGAGTTACCACCAAGTGTACTATTATATACATACATAGCGGCCTGTTAAAGTCCACTACAGGACATAGGCCTCACCCACAGGGAGGATTCGCCATATTCGCCACGCGGCAGGCAGATGGCGATCGCAGTACCAGACCACTCGCACCGCAAACGCTGCTGCCCATCTTCGATCTGATTCGACTCCGACTGACCAGGGGAAACACCTGGGGATCGAACTCGGGTCTCTTGACTCGAAGTTCCGAACACCCAACTACTCGGCTATCGTGACTTTTATTTATTCTATTGTATTAATTTATTATAATTTTATCTACACGTATACATCTATAGATATTGATGTGAACCCACAACTGCCACCGATAGCTAACCACTGAACTCTATCCCATTCGTTATCAATGTTCCAAATAAATCATTTCACTTTTTAATATTCAATACGTTATTCTTAATAGTCACGATAGCCGAGTGGTTGGGTGTCAATATCAAAAATTCTATATGTCGCAGATAAATAAACAATGTCAGATACAAAAACCTTATAATCCCAGTCTAGACAATTGTAAAGAGATTTTACTTTGTTCATCTGTTAACGTATTGAATAATGAAAAGGTATTTTTAAGTTAAGGGGCTATAGTAGATCCGTTTACTTTGATCTTTGTTGTATGTAGATCTTTGTTATTGAAGGTAGTAACTGTTGATTTTATTACCGATTATTGTATACTAACGGTATATGAATAACGATATTCTTCATCAATATGGCATTTTACTACAAATTTGTATTTATAGGTGTAAATACAATTGCTCAAGGTACAACTTTGTTTTATGTTTAAAATATAAATGAATAAATATCTTCACGCAATTCCCAATACAGGGGTAGAGAGAGGTCTAGTCTAGACAATTAAGTCCCTGTGACCTACCTTCCACCGAAGATATTTTCGGGACAACGTGACAGGTGGTGAGCCCGTCGCCGTCTTTATGTACAAGCCAAAGATATAATTCGTACATAAGTGTTTGAAAAACCCATTGGTACGAGCCTCCACCCAAACACTCAGCTATCGTGACTTATTAAATTTAAAAAATATTAATGTTTAAAATATCTTCACGCCATTCTCAATACTGGGTTAGAAATTAGAGGTCTAGACAATTAAGTCCGTTCGAGCGAACGACATAAATCGTACATAAGTTTTGACAAAACCCGTTTTGGGTTTTGGATCGATTTGGATCGAACTCGGGCCTCTTGACTCAACCCGTTTTGGGTTTTGGATCGATTTGGATCGAACTCGGGCCTCTTGACTCAACCCGTTTTGGGTTTTGGATCGATTTGGATCGAACTCGGGCCTCTTGACTCAACCCGTTTTGGGTTTTGGATCGATTTGGATCGAACTCGGGCCTCTTGACTCAACCCGTTTTGGGTTTTGGATCGATTTGGATCGAACTCGGGCCTCTTGACTCAACCCGTTTTGGGTTTTGGATCGATTCGGATCGAACTCGGGCCTCTTGACTCAACCCGTTTTGGGTTTTGGATCGATTTGGATCGAACTCGGGCCTCTTGACTCAACCCGTTTTGGGTTTTGTATCGATTTGGATCGAACTCGGGCCTCTTGACTCGAATTGCGATCACGTCGTCGCCTAGTCGTGACCAACGATAATTAAGCACCGACTGTTTTTTTTTTGTTTTAATTCATATGCTCATCACTTACTTCAGATGCTGGGGTAGTCAGAGGTTTAGACAATTTTATACCAGAGCAGATTTGGGACAGCGTGAAAGATCGATGTTCGTTTTAAAAAATGTCTTTAGTCGATGGTGGATCGAAAGGGCGCAATTGTCTAAACTTCTGTCTACCCCAGTGTTAGGAATATTGTGAAGGAAAAATAAATGGTTACGTACGAGAAGGCTAAAATATGAATAAAATATGTGTTCGAATTTTGTTTTAAAAATAGAGCTTCGGAAACGGATATAGGCTGCTTTTTACAGCGAAATTTAATATTCACCGCGAATTTCAATATAAATGATGTCGTTATAATGATGAGATGCCCGTGGTTAAGTGGCGTAAACAGCGGTTTTCACAGTGCCGTCAGCTCTGGGGTCTCGCGTTCGATTCCCGCTCGGGTTAATGTAGAAAAAGTGATTTTCTACATTATCACGGGCCTGGCTGTTTGAATTACCTTAATTGTTTCCATGGAAAGTGTCCTTAAACTACTTACTTTGTGATCAACGCAATATATGTGATTTTGTTCCTATCTATTTCTCTAGAAGTCTGTAGTCGCAGGTCTAATTCATTTCAGAAGTACTATCATTTCTCTCTCTCGCTCTCAGACACAGGAATAATAACTTATTCAAATTTAAAATATATTTGACAGAAATTTAGAAGTGAAAGGCCGGGACATTTGAATCACTAATAAGAGTACCGTCCGGATAAATCCGACGTTATGACAACCAACCGGCAATCTTACCATATTTAAATTTTTAATTTTAATTCAACTTCCTTGTTTCATAAAAGTTCAATTTACAGATTTTCAAAATGCATTTAGTGATTTTTGAAATATGTCAACTGTGCCGGAAAGAGAAATTTAATATTAAAGCTATAGTGTTCGTGGTGTAACTAGATCTGAGGTCGCGGGTTTGATTCCCGGACGGTTCAATTTAGGAAACTTATATACTACATTTATTTTTTCATTGTCTCAGGTCTGTCTATTTAAAGTAGCTTCGTTGTTTCCGATTCTATAACACAAGTGCTTTACCTACTTACTTTGAGATTAGAGCGATGTTTGTGATATTGCCCGAGACTATATATTTTCTCTTGGTTAAACAACGACAGTTGATTCGATTGATCTAATACGAATTCCGGTTGACCGGAATTTAAATAAATAAATGTATTCACGCAATTCGCAATTCTTACAGGGGGTAGACAGAGGTCTAGTCTAGACAATTAAGTCCCTTCGACCTACATTCCACCGAAGATATTTTCGGGATAACGTTGCAGGTGGTGAGCCCGTCACCGTCTTTATGTCCAAGCCAACGATATAATTCGTACATAAGTTTTTGAAAACCCCATTGGTACGAGCCTGTCTCCTGGGGATTGAACTCTGGTCTCTTGACTCGAAGTTCCAATCACCCAACCACTCGGCTATCGTGACTTAGTAACTAACTTAGTAGTTAGTAAAATTTGTTTTAAATAAATCATGTCTCTTATGTTAACCTCATAAAATAATAATGCCCTAAAAAATCTCTGCTCACTCAGCTCTCTTCTTATTTTTAATCGTAGGCAATATGAGGTTCATGATGTGAAAACTTGTGCCGTAAGTCAGCCGTAATGGGTGTTCTTGGATAAATATTTAATCTGTTGAGCCCATTCCGGCACTGGATTGTTAGGTGAAATATGTGTATTAATAAATTCGGAAGATGTTTCCGTTTTTCTATGTTTCGAATAAAAACAAAAAGAATGAACTCTACGTAATAGTATTTATGAAATTAGTTTTAATGGAAAATTGTGGTGGTAAATTGTTTGAAATGTATAAAAAAATAATTACTTCACGCTGTTCGCGATACTGCGCTAGAGACAGAGTCTTTATGTCCAAGTCAACGATGTAAATCTTGCATATAAAATACATAAGTAACTCATACATAAGTTTTGAATAACTCATCGGCACGACCTCACCAAGTGGGAATCGAACTCTGGTCAATTCGAATTCCGACCACCCAAACACTCGGCTATTGTGACTCGAAATTGTTTTTACATTGTACTTTTAATTTCTTTTTACTTTTCAGTTCAGCTAGCTAACCAATTTTAAGTTTATACTATTATATTATTACGAACAAATTTATTAAATCATCGTATTGTTATCGGACCTTGAGAAGTTTGCGAAGTTTTAATTCAATCCGACGTTTTAAAGCTGTAGCATAAATACGGAGCGCTAAAACAATGCTCTTTAGCAATTTTTTTATTAATATTGTTCTTTTTTTGTTCTAAAAGAAAGTTTCTTTTAGTTTCTTTTTCCATTTGTGTGTTTATGTAATTAACTTATTTCTTTTGGTTTTCACCTATTAGAAAGCGTGCATTTTTTTGTTATTTCTGTATTGTTTATTAATATTTTTCTTTATTTACTTTAACTTCTATGTTTTACCGTGAATAATTCACTTTCTTTCTGAAGTGGGTGGAAATTATGTTCAAAGATTCCGTTACTTACATAAATACCAAGCTAAGAAAAGCGTGATATGAAATGCGTTTCCATTTTGTTTTAGTGGTTTTCAAGTGGAGAGACAAAGAAATTAACTTACTTAACGGATATATAGATTTCTCCCCTGACGAGAATTTACCGGCAAAGTCACCATGAACCTTAGACGCTGCTGCCCTACATTCGCCTGCCATTTTTTATCTGTTTCTCATTATAGGGTTGCCAGAGGTCTAGACGATAAAGTCCTTTTGACCAAATTTTTCTACGTGACTAAGCCTATTGCCGTTTTAAATGTCTAAGCTAACGGTATATTATAATTACATACATATATATGAAGTCACGACAGCCGAGTGGTTGAGTGGTCGGAATCTCGAGTCAAGAGACCCGTGTTCGACCAGGTGGCAGGCTGGTACCTATGGGTTTTTCAAAAACATATTCTGTGCGACTTATATCGTTGGCTTAGAAATAAACACAGCGACGACACCTGTCTTCGGTGGAAGGTGAGACAAAGGGACTTAATTATCTAGACTAGACCTCTGTCTACTTTTAAGAATGGTGTGAAGATATTTATTTATTTCTTTAATACTATACAATAAATTATGGTTATAAAAATTGGTTAAAAATATA
The DNA here is from genome assembly GCA_029286605.1 of Sericinus montela. Classification (NCBI taxonomy): domain Eukaryota; kingdom Metazoa; phylum Arthropoda; class Insecta; order Lepidoptera; family Papilionidae; genus Sericinus; species Sericinus montela. The sequence continues at coordinate 1,478,699 of JAGSMR010000050.1, forward strand.
GAATAATCTGGCTTTTATTTCAAGCAGATGCTTTCTTAAAATATTAATTCTCAGTATTTTAACTTGGAAGCTTCATAAGTTTGAGGCTTCTAAAGACCATAAAAAGGACCGTTATGGCGCTTCATTACTTTTTAAACTGTTCAAGCAAAAATTTCTGTAAGATCACGACACGGTTAATTTCATTTCACTGTTACGTGAAGTAAGAGAATAAAATCGGGCCCCTTCACTCGAATTCTATTTACTTATATTTAGAAAATTATATTTAGAAAAAAAACTTTGTCCTCTGATGAACATTTTCATAATTTTTACTGTATGAAGCATAAACATTTCCCGTTCTGTGGTATGCAGAAATCTAGAGAATGTAGTCTTTTCACGATACACATTTCACCGAAACTTAATTCATTTCAATTATTTCAAAATAAAATTAAAAAGCTTAGAAGACTTTTAATACTTTAATAAGTACCTCGAGTTACTTATTTAGACAAAGCTTTATATTGGGTCACAGTACCATATCCATTATGATACAAATATTTGCGTCAGGATTCGAACCAAGTTCGGTTTGCTATCGGACAGTCGTACAATGTGTTCTGTTCAAATAATGCTATACTACAAGAGTAAAAAAATAATAAATAAATATCTTCACGCAATTCCCAATTATAGGGGTAGACAGAGGTCAAGTCTAGACAATTAAGTCCCTTTGACCCACCTTCCACCGAAGATATTTTCGGGACAACGTGACCGGTGGTGAGCCCGTCGCCGCCTTTATGTCCAAGCCAACGATGAAATTCGTACATAAGTTTTTGAAAAACTCATTGGTACTGCCACCTGGGGATCGAACTCGGGTCTCTCGACTCGAAATTCCGACCACCCAACAACTCAGCTATCGTGGCTACTACAAGAGTCTACTAGAAAAAGCATTCCACGCTAAAGAATTTAGAGATGAGACTTGCTGTCTTTCGCATTCTACCATCGAGAAAAGAGAAAATTTAATTCTGCAATAGCGTTTGACAACGACGGATTGCGTCTAATGAAACACTGAAACAAACAAAAAAAAATGCAGTCGGCGCCGACGAAAGTGACAATTTAATATTACGAAGTAGCTGTGTGTACCATGTGAGCAAATTGCTCGAAGAGAGGAGGGTCAAGAGTACTCGGATACCTAGACGTGCATGTATGAAGAAGATGATGAATCTGAAAGAAGCGAAAGAAGTATGTAGGGATCGTGACACTTGGCGATCTGTTCTCTCTGGCTACCCCGTCAGGGATTGTGCGTGAAGATAAAATAAATAATAAATAATAAACGAAGTAGCTGTGTTTGTTTCTATTAAACATTTTAAATAACATAAAAGAAATCACGATAGCCGAGTGTTGGGTGTGTTGAGTTGGGTGGTCGAAATTTAGAGTCGAGTTCGATCCTCAAGTGGCCGTACTAATGGGTTTTTCTAAAACTTATGTACCAATTATATCGTTGGCTTGGACATAAAGACGGCGACGGACTCACCACTTGTCAAGTTGACCCAAAAATATTTTCGGTGGAAGGTGGGTCGACAGGACTTAAATGTCTAGACTAGACCTCTGTCTACCCCTGTATTTGGAATTGCGTGAAGATATTTTTTAACATTAAAAAATATTCACGCTATTCCCAAAATTGGAGTAGTCAGAGGTTTTCAAAGATACGTCGAAACAACTTATTTGTCTGGACAATTAAGTGAAATTTTATTTGGGAAAACATGTTAGGTCGTTCGATTCCCGATTCGAATCAAACTCGGGATCTCAGAGCCGGTGACACCATGAAAACCGGAGTGTGCGCCACTCGTCCACGGAGGTCGTCAATGTATGAAGAACAAAATACAGACTCATGTTATCATTTAACGCAATTTAAATGCTAATTAACCTTAATTACTGTTAAATGAACAAAAAGAAAAGCATACACTGTGAGGATTTTAAATATTCATTAAAATTCAATATAAATTTATCGAGCACCAACGAAAGTTTGCTCGCCGGCAGTACGCGTAAACACACCATATTGTTTTAACCGGTATAACCTCACGGCGCACAAACGCTAAGTGATCGGCCGCTTCCACTACAGACCCATTAAATTTTCATATCCAATCACTTCCTGTGGGGGTTGGGTTGAGTGATAAGAGTAAGCGGTTATATAACATACAGCGAGAGAGTACTTTTGTGATAATTTTCCCTTAATGTAGATATATAATGATATATTTGACTTTGACTTATTAAATTGAAACATAATTTATCTTGTGAAGATGTCATTATATGTGGACAGGCGTGTCGCTGCCGGGAACAAAGTCAATGGTGCCCTGCCTGCGTTAGTCAAAAGGCAAGGCGTAGTGAAAAGTGCACGCCTTGCAATACATAACGTAGTGGTGGTACCGACTTTGTTATATGGCAGCGAAACCTGGGTATGCCAGAAGAAGCATAAAAGCAGGTTGAATGCAGTGGAGATGCGATCTCTTCATAAAATGTGCGGCGTTACCATGGCATGGAAGAGATTCGCGATATGGCACGTTAGAAAGATGACCTTGTCACAAAAATGGATAAGGGCGTGCTTCGATGGTTTGGGCACATTGAGCGAATGAGTGAAGACCGAATGGTGAAGAAAATATATAGCGCGAAAGTTAATATTAAAAGGTGTCGAGGTAGACCGTGACTAACTTTCGAAGACCATGTGAGCAAATTGCTCGAAGAGGGGAGGGTCAAGAGTACTCGGATACTTAGACGTGCATGTATGAAGAAGATTATGAATCTGAAAGAAGCGAAAGAAATATGTAGGGATCGTGACACTTGGCGATCTGTTCTCTCAGGCTACCCCGTCAGAAATTGTGCGTGAAGATAAGTAAGTAAGTATAATTTATCTTCTTAAAGAAAAAAGAAATTCGTTTACCAAACCAAATATAGCACGTGGAGAAAATTTATCATCTCGATCGTCTGCATGTCGGCATATCGTAAGTCATTTCTTCATATGTGCAGAATTTTAACCAACTAATATTTATACACTTAAACTTTTAGTCACAAGTTTCTTTTCATGTCAAAGGGTAGCTTTTATGTTATTATTTGCGCACTGCAAGTAGAGAATTGTTTCCCATAATCGCCACGCTAGGTAAGCACTCGCAGTACCAGAAACCTTGCATTAGATTATGCTGGCCGTCACAGTTCTGTTGAATTTTTGGTGTGGTATATTATATTAATTTGGATAGCTGTCCCGCCTTCTGTCGCTAGCCATTGATAATGACAAGATTATTTCTTAGTTGCATCTTACGACCACGAGATGACAGAAGATGACTGATTATTGCTACAATAAACATTCAAAAACTAAAACATAATAAAATAAATAAATAAATATCATCACGCAATTCCCTATGCAGGGGTAGACAGAGGTCTAGTCTAGACAATTAAGTCCCTTTGACCCACCTTCCACCGAAGATATTTTCGGGAAAACATGAGTGGTAGTGAGCTTGTTGCTGTCCTTATGTCGAAGTCAACGATATAATTCATACATTAGTTTTTGAACAACCCATTGGTACAAACCTGCCACCTGGGGTTTGAACTGGGATCTCTTGACTCGAAATTCCGACCACCCAACCACTCGGCTATCGTGACTTTTTATCGTGGTTAAAGTCACGATTTGTATATCATGTGGCATTAAAAAATACATACAACTCTAAATTCTTAACCATCTATCACTAAACAACGTTTGCGGTGTCAGCAAGTAAACATTATATAATTTGTCAGATCGACGGGCTCACCACCTGTCACGTTGTCAAGAAAATATATTCGGTGGAAGGTTGTCTTGACTAGACCTCTTTCCATCCCTGTATTGAGAATTGCGTGAAGGTATATTATTTATGATATACAAATAAAAATGAACATTTTGGAAAAAAATATTTAGTAGTGGGTAAACCTTATTTAGGTGTATAAAAAATAAATTGCGGTCGATTCTCAGACGTACCTATATACCATAAATGACAGGATGAGCGAGTAGTCGGGTAAACGGAGAATTTTCAAAACTTATGTGCGATTTATATCGTTGGCTTAGGCATAAAGACAGCGATAAGCTCACCACTTGTGACGTTTAGCTAAAAAAATGCCTTCGGTGAAAAGTGGGACGAAACGTCCGCACCTTGGTCTACTCCAGTATTGGAAAAGGCGTGAAGATATAATAAACAAGTAGACGTACAAAATCACAGTTGATGAAAGTGATGGATATGACAACATGAAAGAAACACAAACTGAAAGATGAACGTAATAATTAAATCAAAATCGCTGTTACTGTAACTTGCACCAAGTTCGCCATTTAACTTGGTACGAGATGTAACCGGTTTAATTGAATTGTTCTCCTGAAAGAGGACGTAATATGTTGCTTTCATCAAAGGGATCCATTATAGCATAAAAATGGGGCAGCATTTTATCGATTTTCAATAAAAAATTACAAATACCATTCGGTTAAGTCAAATTGTTAAGTAATTTTGTTAAAAAGAAAATAAAAATAAATAAATAAATAAATATCTTCACGCAATTCCCAATACAGGGGTAGACAGAGGTCTAATCTAGACAATTAAGTCCCTTCGACCCACCTTCCAGCGAAGATGTTTTCGGAACATTGTGACATGTGGTAAGCCCGTCGCCGTCTTTATCTTCAAGCCAACGATATCATTCGTACGTAAGTTTTTGAAAAACCCATTGGTACGAGCCTGCCACCTGGTTATCGAACTCGGGTCTCTCGACACGAAATTCCGACCACCTAACCACTGGGCCATCGTGACTTATCTTAGTTAAAAAGAAAAATTTCTGAAATGTAATTAATATAAATTTTAAGCATTTTAAACCATGCTGTTGTTAATTCAATGGGATCGTGTGACACAGTGACTCGGAAAGTAAGGGCATCAATACCCTATAGCGGAGGTCGCGGTTTCGAATCTCTCTCTTTTTTTTTAAAAAAAAATCAATTCAGTTGATTTAAAAAAAAATATATCTTCACGCAATTCCCAATACAGGGGTAGACAGAGGTCAGGTCTAGACAATAAAGTCCCTTTGACCCACCTTCCACCGAAGATATTTTCGGGTTGATTTTTAAATCTCAATATTTAGGAAAGAGCTGAGAGTCTAGTAGCTAACCAGTCTCCGTCTTTCACTGCCTTATGCTGCTGACGCTCGGCGAGCTTGCAGGCTGATTCATTCAATCGAAGGGCCTCTGTCTCTCGGAAGGGAATTTTCAACAGATGTATAGTTCCGTCAACAATCACTGCCATCTACATACACTTAACAATTTTCTTTATCGTTAAATTGTTTTAATTTGGGAACATACTAAATAACAAAAAAGTGTAATATTTTTTTTTCTTCACGTATATTCGAATCATCAACGATAGCCGAGTGGTTAGGTGATCGCAATGGCCCAGAAACTCGAGTTCGATCCCCGGGTCCCCACGTACCAATGCTTTTAAAACTTATGTACGATTTATAACGTTGGCTTAGACAGAAAGACTGCGACAGGCTCACAACCTGTCACGTTGTCCCAAATGTCTGAAAGAACTTAAGTACTGACCCCGCAAACGTTTTTGAGACTTTTAAAAGTCTCAAAAACGTTTGCGGGGTCAGCTAGTAAAAATATATATTCATTTATAACGTATGTACGTCGCGATGGCCTAGTGGTTAGGTGATCGGAATTCGACTCAAGTCCATCAACTATAACTCAAGTCCCGTATTAAAAATTATTATTTTCTTAATTTCCAAATTCACGATAGCCGAGTGGTTGGGTGGTCAGAATTTCCAGTTAAGAGACCCGAGTTCGATCACCAGGTGGCAGGCTCGTACCTATGGGTTTTTTTAGAACCTATGTACGATTCATATCGTTGGCTTGGGCATTAAGACGGCGACGGACACCAACTGTCACGTTGTCCTCAAAAAATGTCTTTGGTTAAAGATGTGTCAAAAGGTCTTAATTGTTTCGACCTATGTCTATCCTTTATTGGTAATGGCGTGAAGATATTTCTTTTTCATTAATTTATAAGCATATGTGGATATTGTATCTTTTTTTAAAACTCCGTAAAGATGATCACTTCATGCATACACTTGTATAATTTTTAGTTTAAGCATATTTCATTATTAAGTCCATAATTTTAAAGCACGGAGGTAATTTGAACGCGACATAATCTTACGAAATTGTTTGTTAAAATACTTAAAGCGAGGGTGAAGCTCTATAATGGGCTACTTTACTGAAATTTTATATGGACACAAATTCTGAGGCTAAATTAATTGTCATCTTTAACAAGGTTTCGTATTATAATGAACAAGTGTAAAAATACGAATACGTCACGATAGTAGATCGGAATTGGAGTCAAGAGATCCGAGTTCGATCCTCACATGGTTGAGACTTGTACCAGTGTGTTTCTTCAGAAAAAAAAAAACTATTTACGTTTTATATCGTTATCTTGAACATAAAGTTTTATTAGACGAAAACCAGGAGGAAAATAAACTCTCCTATATTATTTAACGTCTATTTGAACAAACTGCTCGATGGGCTTAGCAGTACGGGTATCGCTGTTTCTGTAGATGGTACATGTATGAACAATATTAATTACGCCGACGATATGGTGTAGCTCAGCCCGTCGATTAGCGCACTGAAGAAACTTTGATCTATAAAGAATATCTCACATTTGTGAAGAATATTCGGTTGCCTAGGGACTTAACTGTAACGTAAAGAAAAGTATGATAATGGTTTTTAAAGATGGTACTAAAACTTATGCACTACCTGGGGTAAAGCTTTGTGGCACAGCTCTCTCGCGTGTCACAGGGTGACCCAGGATCCAGAAGATAATTTGGATGTTGAAGGGGAGCGTAGCTTGTTATTCAGTGCAATTTGTTAGCCCGCAGGTTAGCAAGATGCTTAAACCCGTTTAAGGTGACATTTTTTAAAGAGTATTGCCAATCTTTTTACACCTTCAGTTTGTGGGTTGATTGTACACGTCTGGTATACAGTATTATGTCTGGTATACAGTATTATGTATACAGTATTATGTCTGGTATACAGTATTATGTCTGGTATACAGTATTATGTATACAGTATTATGTCTGGTATACAGTATTATGTATACAGTATTATGTCTGGTATACAGTATTATGTACACGTCTGGTATACAGTATTATGTCTGGTATACAGTATTATGTATACAGTATTATGTCTGGTATACAGTATTATGTATACAGTATTATGTCTGGTATACAGTATTATGTCTGGTATACAGTATTATGTATACAGTATTATGTCTGGTATACAGTATTATGTATACAGTATTATGTCTGGTATACAGTATTATGTATATAGAGTATTATGTATACAGTATTATGTCTGGTATACAGTATTATGAATATCTAATATCACAACGCCTTTAGCTTACTCTGTGTGGTAACGGCGTAAGACTCCCACTCCCTTTTTGCCCGAGGATGTCGTTAGAGGCGACTAATGGAAACAGCCTTGAATATCGTTATGGCAACTGATGGATGGCAGGATAACCATCTCTAAAAATATCAGACCAAAATAATCAGACTGAAGATGGGAAGCAGCGTCTGAGGTGCTAGTGGTCTGGTTTTTTCTCTACGTTTATCGATTTGATTTTTGTGTTGTATTTTAATTTTGTTTTATGTGGATTGATGATCCGAAATAAATGAATTATTGTCAAGTTGTCCAAAAAATTTCTTCGGTGAAAGGTGCCTCGGAAGGCCTTAATTACCTGGGCCTCTGTTTAAATCGGTGTTGGGAAAGGCTTCAAGATTTTTTTATTGTATAATTTTAATGTATTGGGTATGAATACAAAAAGAAATAAATGAAATATTTTTTTGCTGTAATATTTATTTTGTATGATAACCATCTCGCAAAAACATAAAAATAAATAAAATAAAATAAATAAATATCTTCACGCAATTCCCAATACAGGGGTAGACAGAGGTCGAGTCTAGACAATCAAGTCCCTTCGACCCACCTTCCACCGAAGATATTTTCGGGACAACGTGACAGGTGGTGAGCCCGTCGCCGTCTTTATGTCCAAGCCAACGATATTCGTACATAAGTTTTTGAAAAACCCATTGGTACGAGCCTACCAACTGGGGATCGAACTCGGGTTTATTGACTCGAAATTCCGACCACCCAACCACTCGGCTATCGCAAAAACATAAGTGATAAAAATTTTACACAGCCATGACGAGCAGCGTGTTTCATACTGCAACGCCAATCGACTTCCCAAGCGTGACGCCATAATGTATGTGATGAATAAACGCATTAATAATAGCAGTAAGATAAAAATGTGTAACAATCATGTGTAAATTGAAATTTTCAATTCAAAAGTGACACTAGCGAACTACACTCGTTAACAGAAAGCAATTCGATTTCTCTTTGTTTCTTTTTTTTATTGTCCTTCTATCTGTCATCAATCAACAGCCGGATAAAATTTAATTGGCATGGCAGAATTTAAAATTTGACGGCAGCTAACACGTCAGAGAAACAGGGCTACAATTTTAAATCCAATTTACACGACAAAATGAAACTGTTGGAATGAGCGTGAAATCCTGATGTTTTGTATTCAAACTGATGTGTTACAGCTGTAACATGTATTGTGAGTGTTATATTGAAGGTTTTATCAGATATGCATATAAAACGTCCTGTATAAGTAGTTAAGCTCTGCAGCTTATGCTGTAAATAAAATAAGATAACAACCAAATACAAATACAATTAATCACGCCTCTTTCCCACTTCTTTCCACTTTTTACGATCCTTACATACTTTTTCCTTCTTCCACTTTCAGTATTCTCTTCATAAATGCTCTTCTATTTAGGGTTCATTTGACCTGGCCTTTTTTCAGAACGTCCTGATTTGGTCTCGAAACGTCCGCCTAGGTCTCTACCCCTTCCAACACTGAAAGTGTTCACACTCGCCTTATACATTTTTTTCGTCAATCGTTCCTCATTCATTATCTCGACACGGTCAAACCATCTCAGCATACCTTTCTCAGTTAAAGTTACTACATCTTCTTTCAGATAACTCACTAATAAGATAATAAGATAACTCTCTGGTGTAAAACTTCTAAAATAATTTGTATTTATTTATTTCCATGTCATGACTGACATATAAAAAAAAAATATCTTCACGCAATTCCCAATACTGGGGTAGACAGAGGTCGAGTCTAGACAATCAAGTCCCTTCGACCCACCTTCCACCGAAGATATTTTCGGGACAACGTGACAGGTATGACTGATGTGGGAACAATATTACAGGCTCACCATCTTTTACGTTGTCACAATGTTTTTCGCTGGAAGGTGGGTGGAAATGACTTAATTGTCTAGACCTCTGTTAACCCCTATATTAGGAAGCGTGATAATTTGGCGTGAAGATGTTTTATGATTTTATTTAAATGTGAACTAGAAGCAGCGTGGCATTTTAATTTTGTTTTATGTGGATTGATGATCCGAAATAAATGAATTATTGTCAAGTTGTCCAAAAATTTCTTCGGTGAAAGGTGCCTCGGAAGGCCTTAATTACCTGGGCCTCTGTTTAAATCGGTGTTGGGAAGGCTTCAAGATTTTTATTGTATAATTTTAATGTATTGGGTATGAATACAAAAGAAATAAATGAAATATTTTTTGCTGTAATATTTATTTTGTATGATAACCATCTCGCAAAAACATAAAAATAAATAAATAAATAAATAAATATCTTCACGCAATTCCCAATACTGGGGTAGACAGAGGTCAAGTCTAGAAAATTAAGTCCCTTTGACCCACCTTCCACCGAAGATATTTTCGGGACAACGTGACAGGTGGTGAGCCCGTCGCCGTCTTTATGTCCAAGCCAACGATATTCGTACATAAGTTTTGAAAACCCATTGGTACGAGCCTACCAACTGGGGATCGAACTCAGGTTTATTGACTCGAAATTCCGACCACCCAACCACTCGGCTATCGCAAAAACATAAGTGATAAAAATTTTACACAGCCATGGCGAGCAGCGTGTTTCATACTGCAACGCCAATCGACTTCCCAAGCGTGACGCCATAATGTATATGATGAATAAACGCATTAATAATAGCAGTAAGATAAAAAAATGTGTAACAATCATGTGTAAATTGAAATTTTCAATTCAAAAGTGACACTAGCGAACTACACTCGTTAACAGAAAGCAATTCGATTTCTCTTTGTTTCTTTTTTTTTATTGTCCTTCTATCTGTCATCAATCAACAGCCGGATAAAATTTAATTGGCATGGCAGAATTTAAAATTTGACGGCAGCTAACACGTCAGAGAAACAGGGCTACAATTTTAAATCCAATTTACACGACAAAATGAAACTGTTGGAATGAGCGTGAAATCCTGATGTTTTTGTATTCAAACTGATGTGTTACAGCTGTAACATGTATTGTGAGTGTTATATTGAAGGTTTTATCAGATATGCATATAAAACGTCCTGTATAAGTAGTTAAGCTCTGCAGCTTATGCTGTAAATAAAATAAGATAACAACCAAATACAAATACAATTAATCACGCCTCTTTCCCACTTCTTTCCACTTTTTACGATCCTCACATACTTTTTTCGCTTCTTCCACTTTCAGTATTCTCTTCATAAATGCTCTTCTATTTAGGGTTCATTTGACCTGGCCTTTTTTCAGAACGTCCTGATTTGGTCTCGAAACGTCCGCCTAGGTCTCTACCCCTTCCAACACTGAAAGTGTTCACACTCGCCTTATACATTTTTTTCGTCAATCGTTCCTCATTCATTATCTCGACACGGTCAAACCATCTCAGCATACCTTTCTCAGTTAAAGTTACTACATCTTCTTTCAGATAACTCACTAATAAGATAATAAGATAACTCTCTGATGTAAAACTTCTAAAATAATTTGTATTTATTTATTTCCATGTCATGACTGACATATAAAAAAATATCTTCACGCAATTCCCAATACTGGGGTAGACAGAGGTCAAGTCTAGAAAATTAAGTCCTTTGACCCACCTTCCACCGAAGATATTTTCGGGACAACGTGACAGGTATGACTGATGTGGGAACAATATTACAGGCTCACCATCTTTTACGTTGTCACAATGTTTTCGCTGGAAGGTGGGTGGAAATGACTTAATTGTCTAGACCTCTGTTAACCCCTATATTAGGAAGCGTGATAATTTGGCGTGAAGATGTTTTATGATTTTTATTTAAATGTGAACTAGAAGCAGCGTGGCATTTTAATTTTGTTTTATGTGGATTGATGATCCGAAATAAATGAATTATTGTCAAGTTGTCCAAAAATTTCTTCGGTGAAAGGTGCCTCGGAAGGCCTTAATTACCTGGGCCTCTGTTTAAATCGGTGTTGGGAAAGGCTTCAAGATTTTTTATTGTATAATTTTAATGTATTGGGTATGAATACAAAAGAAATAAATGAAATATTTTTTGCTGTAATATTTATTTTGTATGATAACCATCTCGCAAAAACATAAAATAAATAAATAAATAAATAAATATCTTCACGCAATTCCCAATACAGGGGTAGACAGAGGTCAAGTCTAGAAAATTAAGTCCTTTGACCCACCTTCCACCGAAGATATTTTCGGGACAACGTGACAGGTGGTGAGCCCGTCGCCGTCTTTATGTCCAAGCCAACGATATTCGTACATAAGTTTTTGAAAAACCCATTGGTACGAGCCTACCAACTGGGGATCGAACTCGGGTTTATTGACTCGAAATTCCGACCACCCAACCACTCGGCTATCGCAAAAACATAAGTGATAAAAATTTTACACAGCCATGACGAGCAGCGTGTTTCATACTGCAACGCCAATCGACTTCCCAAGCGTGACGCCATAATGTATGTGATGAATAAACGCATTAATAATAGCAGTAAGATAAAAAAATGTGTAACAATCATGTGTAAATTGAAATTTTCAATTCAAAAGTGACACTAGCGACCTACACTCGTTAACAGAAAACAATTCGATTTCTCTTTGTTTCTTTTTTTTTATTGTCTTTTATCTGTCATCAATCAACAGCCGGATAAAATTTAATTGGCATGGCAGAATTTAAAATTTGACGGCAGCTAACACGTCAGAGAAACAGGGCTACAATTTTAAATCCAATTTACACGACAAAATGAAACTGTTGGAATGAGCGTGAAATCCTGATGTTTTTGTATTCAAACTGATGTGTTACAGCTGTAACATGTATTGCGAGTGTTATATTGAAGGTTTTATCAGATATGCATATAAAACGTCCTGTATAAGTAGTTAAGCTCTGCAGCTTATGCTGTAAATAAAATAAGATAACAACCAAATACAAATACAATTAATCACGCCTCTTTCCCACTTCTTTCCACTTTTTACGATCCTTACATACTTTTTCGCTTCTTCCACTTTCAGTATTCTCTTCATAAATGCTTTTCTATTTAGGGTTCATTTGACCTGGCCTTTTTTCAGAACGTCCTGATTTGGTCTCGAAACGTCCGCCTAGGTCTCTACCCCTTCCAACACTGAAAGTGTTCACACTCGCCTTATACATTTTTTTCGTCAATCGTTCCTCATTCATTATCTCGACACGGTCAAACCATCTCAGCATACCTTTCTCAGTTAAAGTTACTACATCTTCTTTCAGATAACTCACTAATAAGATAATAAGATAACTCTCTGATGTAAAACTTCTAAAATAATTTGTATTTATTTATTTCCATGTCATGACTGACATATAAATAAAAAAAATATCTTCACGCAATTCCCAATACTGGGGTAGACAGAGGTCAAGTCTAGACAATTAAGTCCCTTTGACCCACCTTCCACCGAAGATATTTTCGGGACAACGTGACAGGTATGACTGATGTGAGAACGATATTACAGGCTCACCATCTTTTACGTTGTCACAATGTTTTCGCTGGAAGGTGGGTGGAAATGACTTAATTGTCTAGACCTCTGTTAACCCCTATATTAGGAAGCGTGATAATTTGGCGTGAAGATGTTTTATGATTTTTATTTAAATGTGAACTAGAAGCAGCGTGGCGTGTGTCGATCGCGCCCTAGCTCTCATATTCATGCTCCTTTAAAAATTAGGGGATACCTGCGGAGTTTCTTTTGCCTGTTACTTTTACGTTAGAAGAACTTCACTACGAAATCGTGGTACATAAAAAATGACAATGATGGATATTTTTGTAAGTAAATCGTACCGTATGTAGATATTTTACCGCCAGCTTATACAAAGACGGCGATAAGCTCATCATCTGTTACGTTGTCCCGAACAAGTTTCTGGACGTAGTTGCTAGAAAGGACTTCTTTGTCTGGTCCTCTACCTACCCCAGTGTAGTTGTACCCACCCCAAGTTGCGTGAAAATAAGTGTAAATGACATCACAATAGTGATATCGTTTTAGGCGGCAAAAGCTCGCGGTTTACCGAGTCTAAGTGACCGACGGTTTCCACTAGTAGCTATTAAATTTTCACAACCAATCACTTTCTGTGACGTTTGCCTCAGGCCATAAGAGTGTGACGACTACTAAGTCTTTAGTAGCAGACTATTAGGAAAACAACATTGGACTATTAGGAAAACAACACAACCAACATCCTACATCGGGCTATCGAAGTTCTTGCGATAAGACGCATATATACGAGTACCAATAGCACACTGGTAGAGGAGAAGTTCTCCCCACGTCACGAACTCCTAGCCTGGCGCTTAGCTACCCTTTTTTTGTAGCATATTTTCCGCTACAAGAACTAATGGATAGATGATGTTTTGTATGTATTCATACATACAGAGAGGCAGCGGCTCTTCACCGATCTGCTTAATTTTCTTTTATCTTTCATCTTATGGTATTAGGAAATTGTAAAGTTCTTGGGAAACCCATTTTGGGAACTGCGGTAAATTAATGATTTGTTAATTTACCACAGTACCCAAAATAGATTAACTTTTGAACACCATGTTGTGTCTTATTTTTATATCTGTAAATAATTTATATACTATATAAATAAAGGGTATATAGAGTACTTTTCAATATGAACTCAATCACAGTATCTAGTCTTGCGCTGCTAGTGTATATAAATATATGATATAAATAGTATAGGTAAAAAATATCTTAGCCTTCCCGCCTGAAGATCGAATTCGGGTATTTTCCGCGGATACCGATCACAAAATCTAATCAATAAAATGATAAGTAATATAATCGCATAAATTACATTAAATACCGACACATTACGTCACAATTATTCTACACACATATGTTTTATTACTATTAAAACCGCCATGCTTTTATGACTCGTAACAACTTTGCTATTTACTTAGGAACGGCGACATTACGCGATTAATTGAATTGTTCGCTTGAAAGAGAACGCGATATTGTGTTTGTAACGCTTTTAATGTTACATTTGTTATAAATGAAAATCTCTATAAGTAAAATGCAGTTTGTTTGTGAACGCATCCCTAGAGAATTGTTGTGCTTTTTACTAAAACGATACTTTGAATTGGGTTTTTAGGGTAAGAAAATTGTAAATTATTATCTGGAAAATGGAATGGAAAATTTTGCGTTACTGATAGTAATGTTTTCATCAAAGTCACGATGGCCGTTTGGTTGGGTGGTTGGAATTTCGAGTCAAGAGACCCGAGTTCAATCCCCAGGTGGCAGGCTCGTACCAATGGGTTTTTCAATAAAACTTACGTACGATCTCTGTCGTTGGCTTCGATATAAAGACGGCGATGGGCTCACCTCCTGTCACGTTGTCCCGTCTTCTCCTGTATTCGAAATTGCGTGAAGATATTATTTTAATGTTTTCATGGGATTCTTTTCTTTTAATATATTAATTTAACTTTTTTTTTATTCTTTGCACATACTTAATTTTTTACAGTATTTAAAACTATAGTAATTAATTAATAAAATTAACAATACGATATAATATTAATTTAATAATATAATAAAATTATACTTTGAAAAAGGCCGAATATTGTATTTTTGTATTTTTTTTGACATTTTTCCATTCTTACTTACTTACTTTAGAGCATTAAAGACAACTGCAACTGCAGATCTAGGACTATTTCGCGAGTAGAATTTGCCATAATCGCCACACTTGGTAAGCGGATTGGAAGAATGCTGCTTTCCGTGACAGGGGCTGAGCCTGTCGCCATCTTTATATCCTAGCCTACAATATAAAATGTACGTAACTTTGAACAAAACTCATTGGGAGTTCAATCTTGGGTTCCTTGACTCGAAATCAAATCAAATTTGGGAAACGCCTATGCGCTGAACTTTTATCGGCTATTAAGTTAGAGATAACATCATCAGATACAACCTACTGTACCTACCTTCGACGCAAAATTTTGGTCTTCAAGATGGTTATCCCGTCATCTGCTGATAGCCAATTTGCATTGTCTCTTAAGATATCTATGGAAAGAAAGGGGTTGTATATTCTTCCTTTAAGCAAAGATAAATACAGAAAAATATAGGAAGAAGTTATGAGCAGAAATAAATACAGACGTTGCTCTCGTCTCAAAATAAGAAGCTTAAGTAATTATTTTATGGAATCGGAACTGACGTAGCTGCCACAAACACCCAGACCCGAGAAAATTTTGAAATAGTGTTTTATATATTGACCCGACCAGGAATCGAATCCGTGACTACAGAGCTGGCGACACGTTGTTAACCGGTGTGAGCGCAACTCGTCCGCAGAGGTCGACTAAGTAAGTATTGAATAATCAAAGAAAATAGTGTAAGTTAATGGAAAAATAAACATTGGTGTGTTGTGCAAGATGGAATACCAAGAAGATTCTAGAACACAAATGCTTTAGCTGCTTACTTTGGGATCAGAGCAACATATGTGATGTTGTGTCTATATATTTATTTGCTAGGTGGAACACCTAGGAATTGTTATATAATGTAACATAACAATGGTAATGATCCATCAGGGGACATTATGTATTATTCATGTTGTGTAATGAGGCTGTGATGAGACGTCATAACACGACTATAGACTTCCCGGTAAATATAATTATGTCTTATTTAGTACGGTACAAGGTTTATAAGAGATTTCATTGTCTTTTAAATACAAATTCTAAATAAATCAACCTTCTGAGGTACGCATTTTAGATCAATCACTTCACAATCGATAATATTGTAACAAATATTACTATATGTTTATTTTAATTGAGCCAAAAAAGCCTCAGAGTTTCATAAATATTACTGTGTCTAATACGC
Source organism: Sericinus montela (assembly GCA_029286605.1). Lineage (NCBI taxonomy): Eukaryota > Metazoa > Arthropoda > Insecta > Lepidoptera > Papilionidae > Sericinus > Sericinus montela. The sequence goes on from JAGSMR010000050.1 coordinate 1,494,913, forward strand.
CCTTTCCGTCAAAATTATAGTTTTCAAACGAGGTTCTGAATGAAATAAAATACAGAAATGTATTCCGCTATCAACCTCTTATGTCATTGACGTAAAGTTGAGTTGGTCAGTGTTTTATAAGAACACTACCTTACCTACCTACCTGATTTTTTATGACACAAAAATATCGTCAAAATTACGTAACAACGCGGCAACGACAAAACTTGAACTCAATTTTACGACAGTTCCTTTTGATTTTTTTAATACGAGCCCACTTAACTTGGACCATAACCGACGAAGATTTAGTGATTTATTACGTTATTTATCTGTGTTATCGTCGCGATATTATTTATTTCTAGGCTCAATGAAGATTTTCCTATCTCTGAACTAATTTTATGCTACATTTCGTCCATAGATTGTACTACTATGTAATGAAGAGATATGAAGAGACTCAACGACTTTAACACTAACGATATATATTATTTAACACTAACAGTCATTACACTATTCAATTACAATTTATAATAAAAGAAAATTTGACAAAGTCTAAAGACTGTATTCATTGCTCTATTTACGATCGAAGTTATAGTTAACGCAATATATTACTTGTAGTAAATATTGGGCAAATACAATTATTAGTAGTATATCTTCACGCATAGTCCCAGACGGAGTAGACAAACAGAGCAGAGCGCCAAATGTCATAATCCTTGCATTCTTTGTCACTTCTTTAAAATACATAATTTTCTTCATACACGCATGTCTAGGTATCCGAGTAATCGTGATCCCTTCTTCAAGCAAATTACAGTAACAAGTTAAAAAGCAGTGACGGGCGGCAAGTATTATAATTATAACATAATTCCATCGTCTATCCGCTTGTCATGCTTGACGATTATCAATCATCGAAATCATGAAAATCAAATCTTCATAGGAAATAAAATATCTCCTGCCATGAACTTTCAAAATTAGCTAAGGTTGTAAGGAAATTAATAGGTAATAACAAATATAAATTTATAAATGTTAAGAAATGTATATTCATGCTACGTAAATTGACCACAAATATAGAACATTTGGTCTTATAGACCGCTGCCCCATTCCGAAATGTTGGCTAATGATAAGGGTTGAATTGACGTTGCTATGACAGCCCGCACTTTGTAATATTACATTGGAATTGTACCGAATACGCCGCAAAGTTTTCGCTTTGGCTGAGTTTTAGTATTTAACCGACTACAAACAAGTTTATAATTTACATATTTATTTATTTATCTACTCGTACGCACCCTGACGGGATAGCCAGAGAGTACCGCCACGTGTCACGACCCCAAAATACATTTTTCGCTTCTTTCAAATTCATAATTTTCTTGTTATACTGTATCCGAGTACTTGGTCCGAGTCTTGCAGAACCAGACAACTTACACTTTAAACGTTGCTGCAACTTTTTAGTTATATAGAAATCATTATGAGAACGCTTTCTACACCTTTTGATATATTTTATTATTAATTTAAAAGCATATATGCTTCACTGGAATTTTTAATACAAAATAAATAATAAATTTAAAAAGTTTCCCGAAAAAGTTCCAGTAACCTAACCAATTCGCATTATAATATAAAACATAATAACAAATCGTACGATCAAATTAATATCGTCAAGAGTAACGACCTAAGTCGAGAGAAGTTTTGTAAAAAAACATATCATAAACGAAAGCCGCTTGCAGTCTTGGGATCAAAGAATCACAGAGTTTTGAAACAAGAAAGTTATGTCATTACATTGATAAATTATCTCATATTTTATTACGTTATTTTTGTAATTTTTAAGCTTTGAGCTTTTTGGTATTTTCTTTACCGAAAGTTTCATACTTTTTAATAAAATTTGGGAATGAATTTCGAACAATGTTACAAATACATTTTATAATGACACCTAAATCCATACTTTTAATATGAACTTATATGTGTATAAACATCAATGTAACTCAATGTGTAATATGTATCGTTATTTTTTTCTAAACCTGAGAAGATTATATTCCCGGAAAGGCCAGTGTATAAAATCACTTTTTCTACAATGTCTCGAGTCTGGCTGTTTGTGGTATTTTCGTTGTTTTTGATTGAATAAACAAAGTACTTAAGCTATGTACTTTGTTAACAGGGTAAGGTATCTTACGTTGGCTTTATATATCTAATTGAATTTTATGAGAAAAATTATAAGAGATGCCTATGCGGCAGAATATATCTAGTCAGGTCATAAATTCTATCATATGTTTAACCTAAATCAATTAAAACAAGTTTATTCATTATGTAACTATTTATATACCAAAATGAATTTAACAAAACATAGATGCTTATGACACTAAAGTTTATTCAAAATGACTTCCGAGATTTTGAATACAGGCCTTCAATCTGTGCGGCCAGTCGTCTATCACAGTACGAACGAGGTCCATGTCAATATTGGCGGCTGCTTGATTAAGGCAGCCGCTGTCGGATGTCTTGAGTGACTCCAAATTGAGATGAGGCTTTTAGCACGCCTTTTCCTCCAAGTGTTGCCATATCTTGTAATCTAATGGATTCAAATCTGGACTGGAGGAGGGCCAGTCTTCGTGCCCGATGAAGTCCATTTC
>JAGSMR010000050.1:1502500-1680000 GCA_029286605.1 Sericinus montela
TCGAGTTGTATCACTTTGATGTAATGTTTATTTATTGTGCTCTCTTAACGTATATCTACTCTTCACAAATATTTTTGTTAAGCTACCCACTTTTGAACTTTATTTGTATAACTGTTATTATTAATTATGTTCATTGAATTGCTTAATCTAATCTCTTTATTATTTTATTCAATACTACAACGCCTGCCCACTTGTTATATATTCCTAATACTTTTAGAAATTACATATTTAATTGTCATAGCTCTTTCATTGTGGGATCAGCTACATCGAGTTATTTATTTATTTATTTATTTAAACTTTATTGTATCACCTTAAAAATAAGGATAACAATGGGCGAACTTAATGCCTTATCGGCATTCTCTACCAGTCAACCCGTGGCGTTGGGAAATAAAAATGTTTTAGGTGCTAACATAGTATTAAGAAATTAATAGAATAATAACTAAATACATAATAAGTAGTATAAAATTGAATCTAACTATGTTTATTGTAATTTATAAAGTTCTTTGTTATTTTTACTTATCGTCATATATATATATATATATATATATATATATATATATATATATATATATATATATATATATATATATATATATATATATATATACATATATATATACATATATATATATATATATATATATATATATATATATATATATATATATATATATATATATATATATATATATATATATATATATATATATATATATATATATATATATATATATATATATATATATATATATATATATATATATATATATATATATATATATATATATATATATATATATATATATATATATATATATATATATATATATATATATATATATATATATATATATATATATATATATATATATATATATATATATATATATATATATATATATATACATATATATATATATATATATATATATATATATATATATATATATATATATATATATATATATATATATATATATATATATATATCTATTGTTGTAATGAAATTATCATTTTGGACACATATTTTTAACCTCATCAAGTTAATACAAATTTATGACATTATTTTACCGTTAGCGCTGTAAAAAGACAACTTTCTGTATACTATCAAAACTGTGGTGGTATTCGAACTAAGTTAAATACTATATATATGAATAATCTCGCATTGACAACCATTAGGGATCAAAATATACTTAACATCATGACTGATATCTATACAAATAAGTACAGGTTGGGCCGTAAATTTTTGCACATTTGAAACATGAATAGAAATTAAACTACTAACATTATTTTTTCGATTATTTATTTAACGTAATAATCATTTATTGAAATTTACTTTTTAAAAATTACATCGTCGGCCACCCAATTTAGTATCGTTTCTTTATGGCGAGTTCAACGGAAGGCCTGTATTCAGCTGTGGACTTTCGATGGGCTGTAAGAAGAAACGTCTGTTAGTAAAGCTTTTTGCTAAATGAAACTATGAGAGTATCTTCTTCTTCTATACATACATTGTATTACATATTTAAACGCAACAAATATACAAAAGTAAATAAAAAAAAATATCTTCACTCAATTCCTGCAATACAAGAGTAGACAGAGGTCTAGTCAAGACAATTTTTAACACACCCTTTGACCCTCCTTCCACTGAAGATATATTCGGGACAACGTGGCAGGTGGTAAGCTCGTGGTAAGAGCCTGACACCCGGGGATCGAACTCGGGTCTCTTGAATTTAAATTTGGCATATATAGGGACAACATCGTATACATTGCTCTAATACCAAAGTAAGTAGCTAAAGCACTCGTGTTAGGGTGTCACAAAGAACGCTGGTGACACGAACAACTAGACCCGAGTCAAAGTAGATACTTTTCTTATTGACCTGTCCGGGAATCGAACCCGGGACCTCAGAGTAAGCTACGCTAGGAAAACGTTGCGTACGCCACTTGTCTTTGGAGGTTTTCATTAAATAAATTGGTAAAAAAATGATTGAAAAACTAAGTTTTTCACTAGTTTAGATTCCAACAAATTTAAATACAAAACAATTTAATCTTAACACTTTTAGAACCGGAATTCAACTAAAACACTTGGAGGAGGATGTATTAGTAAAATTCCTCCGGGCGGGGTCGGGGAGGGTTCATTCACTTTCCGAAGCTTTAAGGGGCTAAATATCTTGAGCCGGGATAATTCGTCGGGACAGAGTTAGCAAAACACAGACCTATATTATTTTGAGTTTTGCTTATGTCATTAAAATTCAGAGATATTTGTTTTTTTAAGTAATAATAATATAAAAACTTCATGTAATTCCATTAAGGTTCAAGTCATTCATTTTCTATAAAGTTCTGTATAAATTTGTTTTGATAAAGGTTTTAAACTTTTGAATGCTTTTGAAGTCACGATAGCCGAGTGGTTGGGTGGTCGGAATTTCGAGTCAATAGACCTGGGTTCGATCCCCAGTTGGTAGGCTCGTACCAATGAGTTTTTCAAAAACTTATGTACGAATATCGTTGGCTTGGACATAAAGGCGGCGATGGGCTCACCACCTGTCACGTTGTCCCGAAAATATCTTCGGTGAAAGGTGGGTCGAAGGGACTTAATTGTCTAGACTCGACCTCTGTCTACCCCTGTATTGGGAATTGCGTGAAGATAGATAGATAATGCTTTTTTGCTGAAATTTTGTTGAAGATTCGTGTACTATTTTTTGAATGAATGAACTATTTTTTGAATGAATGAATTATGTTTTATTTAAAACACATTTTTTTTTCATTTCTCCAATTGTCAGTATATTAAGTCTGCTAAGATATCAGTACAGCAGATTGGCTTTAATTCAGAACATTTCGGCAAACAATTTTCGAAATAACCGAAGCTATACTCTGATTTTTTTCCGGCACGTGTGAGGCTGTGTGAATCGACTATTGTTATATTGTTAGACGGCTTAGTAGCGACCACGTGAAAATAATCCCTAGAATGTTTCCTGAAATATATTAAATAAAAATAAATCATCTTTTTGCCGATATGTATATGTAAAAGCAAAATATCATTTACCTAAAACTTTACATCCGATTGACTTCAAATTTATAATTACTCATTTCGCGAAATTAACGCATACTAAGAGCGGAATTCACGCAAATCCTTTTATTATCTATCTATCATCGCAAATCCTTTTATTTATTATCTATATAAAGTATTTTTATTATCTATCATTGTCTTTACACCATATTAATAGTAGTCCAGGCGGGCGAAGGAAGGATCAGGAATATAGCTATAAGCTAAGGAATATAGCAGGAATATAACTCCTGGTATTTAAAGCCTGGATCTGATAATTTATTGTTACAATATGTAGGGATAAGGGATATTTCTTCAATTAGTAGTTAATTCAATTGTAAGTATTTTTTGGAAATGAAATTTAGAAGTGTAGTTTTGAATTAGGAGTTATAGGAATTCTCTGGAGTCAGTAGCACATTCTTACTATTTCTGCAGTCATACAGCAGTGAGTCTTCATGTATTTCTAGAAAATTTAATCTTCTTTAATTTTCAAGTACAATCTCTAATCTTATTTTTAAGACACATTATCTATTGCCGCTATAATTTTTTTTGCTATGAAAACTTTAGAATTTATGAAACAATAATTCAAATTACTCACCGGTTTCGTCCGGTGAGGTATTTGAATATTTTTTTTTAAGATTAAACAGTTTATTTAAAGATGAACTTCAACCAAGAGACCAAAATCGTGAGTATTCAATCTAAATGTAATATTACATCTCCATTCTTACCTTTCCTACGTACTATTCGAGTTACTTTCGCCTGTTTCTTCACTGTTAGAGGTACAATCGGTGGATGTAATGTGTGTTACATATGTCGATAAACAAAAGATTCGATACCATAATAGGTCTGACGATCTCCGTGGACGAGTGGCGCACTTACTGGACTGCAAGGTGTGGCCATTTCTCAGGTCTCGGCATGGATCCTCGACTGGTTAATGTAGAAAAACCACTTCTTCTAAATTTTCTCGACTCTCGGTGGTTGTGGTAATGTGATACCTATCTATGTATGTATTTACTTATAGTTTCCACGGACGACTGACAAAATAGCAGGCAGAAACTAATAAATAATAAAATAAATGAAGATTACTACCATAAAATCAACCAGGACTTCGACTTTAAAAATGTAGATAGAGTAAACACTGGCTTGTGTTAAACAGTTGGAGAAGCAGGCAATTCAAACTATGCAGACTATAAAAAACCTTTCAAACTAGTATGCAATTTAAATTGAAATATTAAATGGGATTCCACTTACAAGCATTCCTGTAACTCTTCGCGTTTCTAGTGCTTATTTTTTCAGAGTTTAAGGTCTGAGTATTTCAACTGTTTAAAACTTTAAATTATTTCAGTTTACGAAAAACATCATGATAATAAACATCGATAGCTGGAGTATCGACAAAGCGAATTCAAAATTACTGAATTGGTGTTCGGTTATTTCTGAAAACCATATTAATTGAGTAGTAGGAAGTAAGCGACAACAGCACATACGTTACTCTTATCTCAAGTGAGAAAAATAAGCAGCCATAGGCACTTGTATTACAGTAGTTTTAGCCCTATAGGGCTATATATTAACGTTTTTTTATTTCGTTTTACATATGTAACAAGCAGTTTCGTTATCTTCCGTACTTTATATCTTAGTAGCAAATTTTCAAACAATATCTATCTGTCCACTTCAAGATGATACACATTTCGGCAACAAGAAGCCAACTGCGAGGGTGAGCGCGTGTGAAGAAGTACACGGGGGCTGCACGCGCGCAGCGCTAGGCCAGCACGCGAGCGGCGCGCGGCCGAGGCAAAAACGGTGCGAAGTTACGCGCAGCTCTGGCGAAGTTATTCGCCAGATTTGTACACACCCTTACAGGAGAGGCCTATGTCTTGCTGTGGACTTTTACAGGTTGTTATGAATGTATGTATGAAATTTTAGGTAAACTGTGAAAACCGCATATCACTCTATTTAATCTTTTATATTTTCTATACTTAAATTTATCTGTGAAATGGTCTGTAATAAAAAATTACTAACCATTATTTCGCATTTAAAGTACTAAGTATTTATCCTGCAAGTGAATTTAAAAACTTCACTATTTTAGACTAGAGACAATATCATTTTTTAGTTTTTTTCCCCGTTTGCATTACATTTCGTGAAATGAAATTTTCATCGAAAAACTGTAGCCTCCAAAAAGCAACGAAAAAAGCTGCGTGCAATTTAAATCCAATTAGTAAATGGAATTCTACTTAAAAAGACCTTTTTAGCTGCCTATTTTCGCTTGTTTTTGTTTAAACTTTCAACACTAGACTGGTATTTTTTTTACTTTTTCATTTTTCGGTTTTCTTTCCACTGTTTCCATTTTCAAATATGTAAGTGTATATTTTTAAAGGCATTCAAAAAAAGAAGACGTTGAGATTTATTCAAACAGGCAATGAAACGATTAGCTGTGAAGTATCGGTTTGACGCCCTCCGTGGACGAGTGGCGTTCATACCGGTTTTCGTGTCGTTGATCTAACCTAGGACAGGTTCGATTTCAGGCCGGGTCAATGTAGAAAATCCTTTTCCTACATTTTTAATAAGTAAGTATGTATTAAGAGCTTTCTTAACCCGTTAAGCAGATCGTAAAGATCTATTTATTTACCGGCACGCGAAATTTTTACCGTCAACAACGATTCCGCCGCGAGAATACTATAAAACACGATTTAACTACAATTTTGTTTGTTAAATACCCCGTGGAGAGCGAGCACGACGGTTTATGACGTTTTTTTATGTATTATTTATTCGACCACCAAGCTATAAAGTTTCAATTACGTATTCTTGTGCTTCTATAGCTGCGCTTAAAAGTAATCGTTGGATATTTAGTTATTTAAAATGTGAAATGTGTTTTTTAATGAAAATTCATAATTTGAACGGTATTAAATAAGCACCATCTGGCGGATTTTTAGAGAATCGATTTAAAATCACTAGAGGAATGTTAGTAGTGATTCAGCGGAATGATGATAAAAGGCGAAATGAGGTATATTAGAACGTTTATCTTTCTAAATTTAACCGTTGGAAATTAGGAAAACAAGATACGAAATATGTTTTTTTATGAAAATTATAGAAATTATCGTCATATTGAAATAAGCTCCATCTTACGGATTATTGGGTAATCAAATTAAAATCAATAAAAGAGTATTGGTAGTGATTCAGCGTTGTAAAGGTGGAGGACTATATGTGTTACATAGGAACGATAAACTCGGGCTTTGTCCTATGTTTGATTAATATAAATGTTTGTTCTCCAAATAAATTATCTCTCTAAACAATTTATATGAATTACATATAACAATTTATATAAATACATTCTAAACAATTTATATGAATTATCTCTCCAAACAATTTATATGAATATTCATGTTATAAGACGCCCAATTGACTTTTAACAAAATTCTAAATAAATCAAGTTTCTGACGTACTTTTTAGATTTAGGTCAATCAAACCATAATTGTTAAGGTTGTTACGCAATTTTTATTTATTTTTAAAGCATATTTATGTTGAACTTTTAAGTGGTTAAATTAAAGAGAAAAAAGTTAAAATTTAAACGGACACGGCCGGGATTCGACTCGTAGTCATGTACTATGTATTTTAAATAAAACGATTTTCATCGGCATCCATAGTCACCGATGCCGTAAAGCAACCGAAACATCGGGAAGTAAATACAGTTTGTAAAAGTTAATTAAAAACGCGATAAAATCCGAAAATAGTTTTATTTCAAATGTGGCTCACCACCTGTCACGTTGTCCCGAAAATATCTTCGGTGGAAGGTGGGTCAAAGGGACTTAATTGTCTAGACTTGACCTCTGTCTACCCCTGTATTGGGAATTGCGTGAAGATATTTATTTATTTTATATATATATATATATATATATATATATATATATATATATATGTATATATATATATATACATATATAATAATAATAATATGAAATAATATAGACTAATAATATGAAATTGATGGCTGTCTGAGTTTATTTAATCTGAATTGGACTATTTGTTTTAATTTAGTCGAAAAAGAGTTTCTTAGATGTTACGTGGTCTTATACGCCGTTACCTCAGTAATGATAGGTCTCGTACAAGATAAAACGCCCGGTGCCTTAGGAATGGAAAAAAAAATAAAAATCAATGCCAGTATCATGTTCATCACCTGAATGTCATTCACGTGAAGAAAGGAGGTCGTATTCTTACGCCGTAACCATACGACAGATATTATAGTATTGTATTTTTCATAAAAGGATATCCTTTAATTGCTCGTAGGATCAATATTAAATAAATAATAGTTAAAAAACACGCTTTTTATAGAAAACCGAACTAAAAAGTATAAAATAAATTACAATAAATATAAATTAGTAGTAGCGTGACTAAAAAAATATTTTATTTTCAAAAAAGCGTGGGCTGCATTTTGTCAAAAGTTATAAATATTTTATTGACAGACATGTGTAGGGTAATTTTCATTTTGATAATACCTTAAAAAACACCCCACGCTTTTTTAAAATAAAATATTTCTTTTATTCACACTATCATTAATTCATATTTATTGAAATTTTTAACGCTATTCTTAATTTAAATTTATTAAAATTTATTTTCCATTTTTTTAGTTCGGTGTTCTATAAGAAGCGTGTTTTTAAGTTTTTTTAAACTATTATTTATTTTTAAGTTTTTAGTTTTTTTTTATCAAATTAGTGTATTGTCATCGGTCCTCGATAAATATGCAAAGTTTTAATGAATACTAGCCGGTTAAAGTGGGTCAAAATCGCACCCAAATAAAGTCAGTTACAAACATACAAGTGAAGCTAATAAAAGCGTGTTAAAAAGAGGTTAGTAACAATAAAACATAATAGATATTCAAGCACATAAGAGAATAATTAAAATTGTCTTTTCTCCGAGGAAAGAGGAGAACGTTCACTGTGACTGATCTGTCTCGGAGAATATTTGACGGAAGGCTTTTGACTTTGGCCGTTCAAATGATTACTTCTTTCCTTTTAATTTTGTGAAAATCTGCCTCTTCTAAAGACTGCCATAAAAGTGGCCTGTTATAAATAAAACAAGTTCCTTCTTCTTGTAGTAACGCAGCCGAAAACAAAATTTGTGAGTTAAAATCTGCGAGGGTCAAACATTTATGTGGCATGTAATAACTGGGACACTCCGACGGAGATAGTTTCACCGTCTGTCACGTTGTAATAAATTGGCTTCGGTGAAAGGTGTATCGATAGGAATTAAATCTAGACCTATGTCTACCCCATTATTGGGACTATGCGTAAATATATTTTATTTATTTAATAAGATACACAATCGAAGCAAAGACGTGGCCGAAGTTAGTGCTTTATAAAAACACTACTTACCTATCTACCTGATTTTGTATGACACGAAAACATCGTTAAAATTACATAACATTGCGGTAACGAAAAAACTTGAACTCAATTTTACGAAACTTTCTTTTGATTTTTTTAATACGAGCCCTCTTAACTTGGACTATAACCCACGAAGTATCAACCCAGGCAAGTATTATAATTATAACATAATGCCATCGTCTATCCGCTTGTCATGCGAGGCGAGTATGAATAATCTTCATAGGAAGTGACATATATCCGCCATGGACTTTTAAAATTAACTTATGTAAGGAAATTAATAAGAAAATAACAACATTAATTTATCAACATTTATACTACGTAAATTAACCACAAATATAGAAAAAGTATATTTTAACAGTTAACAGTGAGTAGAGCCGCGGCTCGACCGGGGAAGTACCACGATCTCACATAATACCGGCGTGAAGTAGAAGTCTAACAAACTTCTGCGTTTCGTCTGGTGAGTGCAGGTAACCGGTGGCCCACACATCCCCCTCCCTCAATTCGGGGGGCACTCTAAGGACGGCAACGCATCTGCTATGCCTCTGGTATTGTGAGTGTTCATGGCCAGCGGTAATCACTGACCCATTCCGAAATGTTGGCTAATGATAAGGGTTGAATTGACGTTGCTATGACAGCCCGCACTTTGTAATATTGCATTGGAATTGTACCGAATACGCCGCAAGGTTTTCGCTTTGGTTGAGTTTTAGTATTTAACCGACTACAAACAAGTTCAATATTTATTAATTTATTTATCTTCACGCTCCCTGACGGGATAACCAGAGGGAACCGCCCCATGTCAAGATACCTAAATACCTTTTTCGCTTCTTTAAAATTCATAATTTTCTTGATATACCGTATCCGAGTATTTGGTCTGAGTCTTGCAGAACCAGACACCTTACACTTTAAACGTTGCTGCAACTTAATGTCTATAACTTTTTAGTTATATAGAAATCATTATGATAACGCTTTCTACATCTTTTGATGTATTTTAGTATTGACTTTAAAGCATGAATGCGGTGCAAGAATTTTTAGATACAGAATAAATAAGAAATTTAAAAGTTTTCCCGATTTTAATTCCGATAACCAAACCAATTCCCATTAAAATATAAAACATAGTAACATATCTTAAACGAAAGTCGCTTGCAGTCTTGGGATCAAATAATCAGAGAGTTTTGAAACAAGAAAGTTTTGTCATTACATTGATAAATTATATCGTATTTTTTACGTTATTCTTGTAATTTTTTAAGCTTTGAGCTTTTTCCGTATTTGCTTTATCGAAAGTTTCACACTTTTTAATAAAGTTTGGGGATAAATTTCGAACAATGGTACAAATATATTTTAGAATGACACCTAAATCCGTACTTGTAACATGTACTTCTATGTGTATAGACATTAATGGATTCTATTCCCGGAAAGGCCAGTGTATAAAATCACTTTTTCTACAATGTCACGAGTCTGGCTGTTTGTTGCAATTTCGTTGTTTTTGATTCCATAAACAAAGTGCTTAAGCTATGTACTTTGTTACAAGGGCAAGGTATCTTACTTTGGGCACCTAATGCAATTAGGTTGGATAATTGCATTTTATAAGAAAAAATTGTAAGAAAAGCCTGTGTAGCAGAATATGTATGACTCTAGCATTTTCCCGTCACAACGCCTGCTTGATAAAATGTTTTTTCGAATACCCATTATCGACGCTACAACGAAAACGAATAGACGCTATACTTCGCTATATTTCGGTAATACTATCGATATAGCACTCGACAACCCTATGACATAAGACAACAAACAGGATAAGGATGTTGGTACTTATTAGATATTTATATGAGTATTTTTACCATATTACAAAAAATTATGTGACCATTTTCAATGGGGTCTTGAAATCAACATAGCATTGTTCAGCAAGGCGTCGCCCGCCTGTTTTTCTGCTCGCGTGAACGAGTGAATAAAATGGTCAAGCGTCAACTTTCATAACCGTTTTGAAATACATTATGGAAATAGGATTACAGCAGGTCTGAAAGATCTTGTTATTAATATTGATAAGGGAATTTGGATATGATTTTTTAAATAAATGCAATGTCAAATAACAGCATTACTGTAAACCACTCCGACTAAGCTGCAAAGCTTTTGTCCAGAGTGATTCACAACAATAGTCGAATGGCGGACGTTATGTTTCGCAGTCAGCATAAACCTTAGGCTATTGTTATACCGTGTGTGATAGTTCACTGCAGGACCTCGGTCTCTTCCATAAGGAAGGTTCTACCATAATCGACCCTAGGTAAGCAGATTGGCGATTGCAGATTGGTGATTGTCAACGCTCTGCTTATTTTGGTCTGTTTCTTTTTGAAATAGCTATCTCATCTGTCGGTAGACATTGATATTAGAAAGGCTTTTTTTCTCATAGTGGTATATTTTAACAGTGGTAGAGCCACGCATTAGCTTTTGTTGTTGCATGAATGGGCCGGGTCGACCGCGGAAGTACCACGATTTTTCGAAAATATATGTAGAAATAGAAAACTAAAACATACCTATTTGTAAAGAGTTGAGACGCTATTTTATCGTATCAAAAGCCTACAGAAACTACAATCGGGCTGTATTTGCATTTATGTAGAGCGAGCCCATTGCGATTTATTGGCTAATGATAAGGAGCGTGACGCTGTTGCCGGCGGAACAGGCTTAATAACAACAGGGTTATATAAGGCTTGTATTTTTATCAAAATATGTTCTATAAAGAAAATAAATAAATATCTTCACGCAATTCTCTATACAGTGGTAGACAGAGGTCTAGTCTAGACAATTAAGTTCCTTCGACCCACTTTCCACCGAAGATATTTTCGGGACAACGTGACAGGTGGTGAGCCTGTCGCCGTCTTTATGTCTAAGCCAACGATATAATTCGTACATAATTTTTTTAAAAACCAGTTGGTACGCGCTTGCCACCTGGGCATCGAACTCGGGTCTCTTCACTCGAAATACCGACCACCCAACCAGTCGGCTAACGTGACTTAAATATGTTCTAATACTAATATACTACCCCCGGTGTCAGCATTGGAATACACTTCACCTTTTCTTTCCGTGGGTGTCATACGAGGTGACTAAAAGAAACGCCTCGATAATGCCAATGGCTACAGTCAGATTGGAGAGACAATTACTCTTGACCTATACACAACACTGCATACGCACAAATGTTTCGAATGTACACCTTCGTTGTATTAGTTCTATCACCATTTGTTCTTCACACACTCAAAGTCTTAGCTGGTCATGGTGTCTTCAACGGGTTTAAAAATATGCCTTCCCTTTCCTGTCGTATGTGGCGTAAAAGGCGAATAAAGAAAAGCCTTGGCAATATCATTGGCTATGTTCAGATGGCGGGATAGCCATCCCAAAAAGAAAGAGACCAAAATAAACTGAGCGTTTACGGGCAGCAGTGTCTAAGGTGTAAGAAGTCTGGTGCTGCGATCGACAATCTGCTTACCAAGGTTCGATTATGGCAGACCGTTCCTTAAGGGAGAGGCCTATGTCCTATAGTAAATTATCACACACCGTATATCAATAGCCTAATGGTTTAGGGTGCGGACTGCGAAACATAACGTCGCAGGTTCGCCATTCGATTGTTGTCGTGAACCACTCTGGACACAAGCTTTGCAGCTTAGTTGGAGTGGTTAACAGGAATACTGCTATTCGACATTGCTAGTGCTCTTGAAAAAATCATCTGCGAATTCCCTTATCAATATTAATGACAAGATCGTTCAGACCTGCTGTAATCCTATTTCTATAATGTATTTCAAAACGGCTATGAACATCCTTTTTACGCTTGACCATTTTATTCACTCGTTCACACGAGCAGAAAACATGAGGGCGACGCCCTGCTGAACAATACTATGTTGTTGTAATTTATTGTAACTTGGCAATAATAATCATACGATATCGCAGAAGCTTAAAAATCTAACAAGTACGAACATACAAACAGTTGTATGTTGGATGCTGATGTAACAACCCTATCCCTTGTAGTCTTATGTCATAGGATTGTTGAGGGCTATATCGGTAGCATTATAGACATATCCATACTGGCATAATGGCTATTCGTTTCAGTTGTGGTGCCGATAATGGGTATCGGGAGAAACATTTTTTCAAGCTGGTGAAGCGACAGGTAAATGCTAGAGTCATATATACTCGGCCGCACAGGCTTCTCTAACAATTTTTTCTCATAAAATGCAACTAGATATATAGAGACAACGTAAGATACCTTCCCCTGATAACAAAGTACATATCTTAAGCACTTTGTTTATGGAATCAAAAACAACGAAAATACTACTAACAGCCAGACTCGAAACATTGTAGAAAAAGTGATTTTATACACTGGCCTTTCCGGGCATAGAATCCAATCAGGTTTAGAAAATAAAGAAAAAACCGATACATATTACACATAGAGTTACATTGATGTTTATACACATACAAGTACATATTACAAGTATGGATTTAGGTGTCATTCTAAAATGTATTTGTAACATTGTTCGAAATTCACCCCCAAAATTTATTAAAAAGTGTGAAACTTTCGATAAATAAAATAAAGAAAAAGCTCAAGGCTTAAAAAAATACAAAAATAACGTAGTAAATTATTCCCACAAGGCTGTGTGCTATCGTCAACCCTGTTTCTTCTGCATATCAATGATTTGTTACAAATTAGCAATATTCATTGCTATGCAGACGACAGTACTGGTGATGCCCTATACACCGGCCGTGCCAATATTTCTCGGGTACACGTCGACGAGTACCGGAACAAACTTGTGACTGAAGTCGAGATTTTGTTAGACAAAGTCTCGGATTGGGGGCGACTAAATTTAGTCCAGTTTAACCCTAAAAAGACACAAGTTTGCGTGTTTACCGCTAAATAGAAACTCTTCGTCTTGTCACCTCATTTTGAGAGCACTCCCCTAGTTGCCTCTGCCAGTATCGGAATCCTTGGCGTCGACATTCAACTAAAACACTTGGGAGGAAGATGTATTAGTAAAATTCCTCTGGGCGGGCCCGGGGGAGGGTTCATTCACTTTCCGAAGCTTTAATGGGCTAAATATCTTGAGCCGGGATAATTCGTCGGGATAGAGTTAGCAAAACAAAGACCTTTGTTATTTTGAGTTTTGCTTATGTCATTAAAATTCAGAGATATTTGTTTTAAAGTAATACAAACTTCATGTAATTCCATTAAGGTTCAAGTCATTCATTTTCTATAAAGTTGTGTTTAAATTTGTTTTGATAAAGGTTTTAAACTTTTAAATGCTTTATGGCTGAAATTTTGTTGAAGATTTTATTCAAAAAATAGTTCATGGACCAATGTACACGAAACATTGGTCCATGAACTATTTTTTGAATGAATGAATTATGTTTTATTTAAAACACATTTTTTTTTCATTTCTCCGGTTTTCAGTATATTAAGTCTGCTAAGATATCAGTACAGAAGATTGGCCTTAATTCAGAACATTTCGGCGAACAATTCTCGAAATAACCGAAGCTATACTCTGATTTTTTTTTCGGCATGTGTGAGGCTGTTTGAATCGACTATTGTTATATTGTTAGACGGCTTAGTAGCGACCACGCGAAAATAACCCTAGAATGTTTCCTGAAATATATTAAATAAAAATAAATCATCTTTTTGCCGATAAGTATATGTAAAAGCAAAATATCATTTACCTAAAACTTTACATCCGATTGACTTCAAATTTATAATTACTCATTTCGCGAAATTAACGCATACTAAGAGCGGAATTCACGCAAATCCTCATCAAAGTATTTTTATTATCTATCATTGTCTTTACACCATATTTATAGTAGTCCGGGCGGGCGAAGGAAGGAATATCAGGAATATAGCTATAAGCTAAGGAATATAGCAGGAATATAACTCCTGGTATTTAAAGCCTGGATCTGATAATTTATTGTTACAATGTGTAGGGATTTGGGATATTTCTTCAATTAGTAGGTAATTCAATTGTAAGTATTTTTTGCAAATGAAATTTAGAAGTGTAGTTTTGAATTAGGAGTTATAGGAATTCTCTGGAGTCAGTAGCACATTCTTACTATTTCTGCAGTCATATAGCAGTGAGTCTTCATGTATTTTTAGAAAATTTAATCCTTTTTAATTTATAAGTACAATCTCTAATCTTATTTTAAAGACACATTATCTATTGCCGCTATATTTTTTTTTTTGCTATGAAAACTTTAAAATTTATGAAACAATAATTCAAATAACTGACCAGCTTCGTCCGGTGAGGTATTTGAATAATGTTTTTTTAAGATTAAACATTTTATTTAAAGATAAACTTCAACAAAGAGACCACAATCGTGAGTATTCAATCTAAATGTAATATTACATCTTCATTCTTACCTACCTTTCCTACGTACTATTGGAGTTATTTTCGCCTGTTAGCGGTAATGTGATACCTATCTATGTATGTATTTACTTATAGTTTCCACGGACGACTGACAAAAAAGCAGGCAGAAACTAATAAATAATAAAATAAATGAAGATACATTTTTAAAGTCTAAGTCCAGGTTGATTTTACGGTAGTAAATTCAACCAGGACTTAGACTTTAAAAATGTAGATAGAGTAAACACTGGCTTGTGTTAAACAGTTGGAGAAGCAGGCAATTCAAACTATGCAGACTATAAAAAAACGTTTCCAACTGGTTTGCAATTTAAATCGAAATATTAAATGGAATTTGACTTATAAGCATTCCTCTAACTCTTCGTGTTTCTAGTGCTTTTTTTCAGAGTTTAAGGTCTGAGTATTTCAACTGTTTGAAACTTTGAATGAATTAATTTCAGTTTACGAAAAACATCATGATAATAAACATCGATAGCTGGAGTATCGACAAAGCGAATTCAAAATTACTGAATTGGTGTTCGGTTATTTCTGAAAACCATATTAATTGAGTAGTAGGAAGTAAGCGACAACAGCACATACGTTACTCTTATCTCAAGTGAGAAAAATAAGCAGCAAAAGCACTTGTATTACAGTAGTTTTAGCCCTATAGGGCTATATATTAACGTTTTTTTTATAACGTTTAACATATGTAACAAGCAGTTTCGTTGTCTTCCGTACTTTATATCTTAGTAGCAAATTTTCAAACAATATCTATCTGTCCACTTCGAGATGATACACATTTCGGCAACAAGAAGCCAACTGCGAGGGTAAGCGCGTGTGAAGAAGTACACGGGGGCTGCACGCGCGCAGCGCTAGGCCAGCACGCGAGCGGCGCGCGGCCGTGGCAAAAACGGTGCGAAGTTACGCTTACTTAAAAAGACCTTTTTAGCTCCCTATTTTTGCTTGTTTTAGTTTAAACTTTCAACACTAGACTGGTATTTTTTTTACTTTTTCATTTTTCGGTTTTCTTTCCACTGTTTCCATTTTCAAATATGTGTAAGAGTACAACGAATGCTGAAATTTACAAATATTTTTAAACATACATACATACATACATATAATCACGCCTCTTTCCCGTAGGGGTAGGCAGAGACCACTTCTTTCTACTTGCTACGATCCTTACATACTTGTTTCGCTTCGTCCACTTTCATTATTCCCTTCATTCATTCTCTTCGATTCAGGGTACTCTTGACCTGGCCTTTTTTCAGGACGTCCCTGATTTGGTCTTGAAAGGTCCGCCTAGGTCTTCCCCTTCCTACGCTTCCATTCACACTCGCCTTATATGCTTTTTTCGTCATTCCTTCTTCATTCATTCTCTGGACATGGCCAAACCATCTCAGCATACCTTTCTCAATTTTAGTCACTACATCTTCTTTCAGACCACAACGTTTCCTTATTTCACCATTCCTCATCCTGTCGCTCAGTTTAACTCCTAACATACTTCTTAATGCTCTCATCTCATATTTTATAGGCATTCAAAAAAAGAAGACGTTGAGATTTATACAAACAGGCAATGAAAAGATTAGCTGTGCGGTTTGACGCCCTCCGTGGACGAGTGGCGTTCACACCGGTTTTCGTGTCGTTGGTCTAAGGTCCTAGGTTCGATTTCAGTCCGGGTCAATATAGAAAATTCTTTTCCTACATTTTTGATAAGTAAGTATGTACTAAGAGCTTTCTTAACCCGTTAAGCAGATTCCGCCGCGAGAATACTATAAAACACGATTTAACTACAATTTTGTTTGTTAAATACCCCGTGGAGAGCGAGCACGACGGTTTATCACGTTTTTATGTATTTTTTATTCGACCACTAAGCTATAAAGTTACAATTACGTATTCTTGTGCTTCTATAGCTGCGCTAAAAAGTAATCGTTGGAAATTTAGTTATTTAAAATGTGAAATATGTTTTTTAATGATAATTTAATATTTTGAACGGTATTAAATAAGCACCATCTAGCGGATTTTTAGAGGATCGATTTAAAATCACTAGAGGAATATTAGTAGTGATTCAGCGGAATGATGGTAAAGGGCGACATGAGGTATATTAGAACGTTTAACTTTCTAAATTTAACCGTTAGAAATTAGGAAAATAAAATGCGAAATATGTTTTTTTATGAAAATTATAGAAATTTTCATCATATTGAAATAAGCTCCATCTTACGGATTATTGGGTAATCAATTCAAAATCAATAAAAGAGTATTGGTAGTGATTCAGCGTTGTAAAGGTGGAGGACTACATGTGTTACATAGGAACGATAAACTCGGGATTTGTCCTATGTTTGATTAATATAAATGTTTGTACTCCAAATAAATTATCTCTCTAAACAATTTATATGAATTACATATAACAATTTATATAAATACATTCTAAACAATTTATATGAATTATCTCTCCAAACAATTTATATGAATATTCATGTTATAAGACGCCCAATTGAATTTTAACAAAATTCTAAATAAATCAAGTTTCTGACGTACTTTTTAGATTTAGGTCAATCAAACCATAATTGTTAAGGTTGTTACGCAATTTTTATTTATTTTAAAAGCATATTTATGTTGAACTTTTAAGTGGTTAAATTAAAGAGAAAAAAGTTAAAATTTCAACTGACACGGCCGGGATTCGACTCGTAGTCATGTACTATGTATTTTAAATAAAACGATTTTCATCGGCATCCATAGTCACCGATGCCGTAAAGCAACCGAAACATCGGGAAGTAAATACAGTTTGTAAAAGTTAATTAAAAACGCGATAAAATCCGAAAATAGTTTTATTCCGAAAATAGTTTTATTTAATTGTCTAGACTTGACCTCTGTCTACCCCTGTATTGGGAATTGCGTGAAGATATTTATTTATTTTATGTATATATATATATATATATATATATATATATATATATATATATATATATATATATATATATATATATATATATATATATATATATATATATATATATATATATATATATATATATATATATATATATATATATATATATATATATATATGTATATATATATATGTATATATATATATATATACATATATAATAATAATAATATGAAATAATATAGACTAATAATATGAAATTGATGGCTGTCTGAGTTTATTTAATCTGAATTGGTTGGAACGTACTAGAACTATTAGTTAGTAACTAGTAGTATAGTAAGTACTATTTGTTTTAATTTAGTCGAAAAAGAGTTTCTTAGATGTTACGTGGTCTTATACGCCGTTACCTCAGTAATGATAGGTTTCGTACAAGATAAAACGCCCGGTGCCTTAGGAATGGAAAAAAAAAATAAAAATCAATGCCAGCATCATGTTCATCACCTGAATGTCATTCACGTGAAGAAAGGAGGTCGTATTCTTACGCCGTAACCATACGACAGATATTATAGTATTGTATTTTTCATAAAAGGATATCCTTTAATTGCTCGTAGGATCAATATTAAATAAATAATAGTTAAAAAACACGCTTTTTATAGAAAACCGAACTAAAAAGTATAAAATAAATTTCAATAAATATAAATTTATAGTAGCGTGACTAAAAAAATATTTTATTTTCAAAAAAGCGTGGGGTGCATTTTGTCAAAAGTTATAAATATTTTATTGACAGACATGTGTAGGGTAATTGTCATTTTAATAATACCTTAAAAAACACCCCACGCTTTTTTAAAATAAAATATTTCTTTTATTCACACTATCATTAATTCATATTTATTTAACGCTATTCTTAATTTAAATTTATTAAAATTTATTTTCCATTTTTTTAGTTCGGTGTTCTATAAGAAGCGTGTTTTTAAGTTTTTTTAAACTATTATTTATTTTTAAGTTTTTAGTTTTTTTTTATCAAATTAGTGTATTGTTATCGGTCCTCGATAAATATGCAAAGTTTTAATGAATACTAGCCGGTTAAAGTGGGTCAAAATCGCACCCAAAAAAGTCACTTACAAACATACAAGTAAATAAATAATAATAAATATCTTCACGCAATTCCAATACAGGGGTAGAAAGAGGTCAAGTCTAGACAATAAAGTCCCTTTGACCCACCTTCCACCGAAGATATTTTCGGGACAACGTGAAACATACAAGTGAAGCTAATAAAAGCGTGTTAAAAAGAGGTTAGTAACAATAAAACATAATAGATATTCAAGCACATAAGAGAATAATTAAAAGTGTCTTTTCTCCGAGGAAAGAGGAGAACGTTCACTGCGACTGATCTGTCTCGGAGAATATTTGACGGAAGGCTTTTGACTTTGGCCGTTCAAATGATTACTTCTTTCCTTTTAATTTTGTGAAAATCTGCCTCTTCTAAAGACTGCCATAAAAGTGGCCTGTTATAAATAAAACAAGTTCCTTCTTCTTGTAGTAACGCAGCCGAAAACAAAATTTGTGAGTTAAAATCTGCGAGGGTCAAACATTTATGTGGCATGTAATAACTGGGACACTCCGACGGAGATAGTTTCACCGTCTGTCACGTTGTAATAAATTGGCTTCGGTGAAAGGTGTATCGATAGGAATTAAATCTAGACCTATGTCTACCCCATTATTGGGACTATGCGAAAAGATATATTATTTATTTAATAAGATACACAATCGAAGCAAAGACGTGGCCGAAGTTAGTGCTTTATAAAAACACTACTTACCTATCTACCTGATTTTGTATGACACGAAAACATCGTTAAAATTACATAACATTGCGGTAACGAAAAAACTTGAACTCAATTTTACGAAACTTTCTTTTGATTTTTTTAATACGAGCCCTCTTAACTTGGACTATAACCCACGAAGTATCAACCCAGGCAAGTATTATAATTATAACATAATGCCATCGTCTATCCGCTTGTCATGCGAGGCGAGTATGAATAATCTTCATAGGAAGTGACATATCTCCGCCATGGACTTTTAAAATTAACTTATGTAAGGAAATTAATAAGAAAATAACAACATTAATTTATCAACATTTATACTACGTAAATTAACCACAAATATAGAAAAAGTATATTTTAACAGTTAACAGTGAGTAGAGCCGCGGCTCGACCGGGGAAGTACCACGACCTCACATAATACCGGCGTGAAGTAGAAGTCTAACAAACTTCTGCGTTTCGTCTGGTGAGTGCAGGTAACCGGTGGCCCACACACCCCCTTCCCCCAATTCTGGGGGAGGGGGGCACTCTGAGGGAGGCAACGCATCTGCTAAGCCTCTGGTATTGCGGGTGTTCATGGGCGGCGGTAATCACTTACCATCACGTGAGCCACCTGTTCGTTTGCCTCCCTTTTCTATATAAAAAAAAAATATTTCGGTAGCTAGTAATAAAAATATTACCGCCGCCCATGAACCGCCCCATATATAAACGCCCATTATATAAACCGCCCCATGTCACGATACCTAAATACCTTTTTCGCTTCTTTAAAATTCATAATTTTCTTGATATACCGTATCCGAGTATTTGGTCTGAGTCTTGCAGAACCAGACACCTTATACTTTAAACGTTGCTGCAACTTAATGTCTATAACTTTTTAGTTATATAAAAATCATTATGGTAACGCTTTCTACATCTTTTGATGTATTTTAGTATTGACTTTAAAGCATGAATGCGGAGCAAGAATTTTTAGATACAGAATAAATAAGAAATTTAAAAGTTTTCCCGATTTTAATTCCGATAACCAAACCAATTCCCATTAAAATATAAAACATAGTAACATATCTTACAATCAGATTAATATCGTCAAGAGTTACGACCTAAGTTGAGAGAAGTTTTGTAAAAAAAAGATATCATAAACGAAAGTCGCTTGCAGTCTTGGGATCAAATAATCAGAGAGTTTTGAAACAAGAAAGTTTTGTCATTACATTGATAAATTATATCGTAATTTATTACGTTATTCTTGTAATTTTTTAAGCTTTGAGCTTTTTCCGTATTTGCTTTATCGAAAGTTTCACACTTTTTAATAAAGTTTGGGGATAAATTTCGAACAATGGTACAAATATATTTTAGAATGACACCTAAATCCGTACTTGTAACATGTACTTGTATGTGTATAGACATTAATGGATTCTATTCCCGGAAAGGCCAGTGTATAAAATCACTTTTTCTACAATGTCACGAGTCTGGCTGTTTGTTGCAATTTCGTTGTTTTTGATTCCATAAACAAAGTGCTTAAGCTATGTACTTTGTTACAAGGGCAAGGTATCTTACGTTGGCTTTATATATCTAATTGAATTTTAAGAGAAAAATTATAAGAGATGCCTATGCGGCAGAATATATCTAGTCAGGTCATAAATTCTATCATATGTTTAACCTAAATCAATTAAAACAAGTTTATTCATTATGTAACTATTTATATACCAAAATGAATTTAACAAAACATAGATGCTTATGACACTAAAGTTTATTCAAAATGACCTCCGAGATTTTGAATACAGGCCTTCAATCTGTGCGGCCAGTCGTCTATCACAGTACGAACGAGGTCCATGTCAATATTGGCGGCTGCTTGATTAAGGCAGCCGCTGTCGGATGTCTTGAGTGACTCCGAATTGAGATGAGGCTTTGAGCACGCCTTTTCCTCCAAGTGTTGCTATATCTTGTAATCTAATGGATTCAAATCTGGACTGGAGGAGGGCCAGTCTTCGTGCCCGATGAAGTCGATTTCACGCGTCGCCAGCCAGTCTTGTGTGCTCTTCGCTCTATGAGCTGGCGCCGAATCTTGTTGGAATACCCAGTGCCTGTTATTCAACATGGTATGAGAAACAGGTTCCACAAGGTTCGTCAGGACTGTATTTTGATACACAACTGCATTCGTTTTTACACCTTTCTCACAAAAATGTACCTCTGTTAAGCCCCAATAAGAAACTCCCAACCATACCATGAGCGAGGATGGAAAATGACCTCGTTGGACACGCGGAATACGGTTGCTCGCTTCTTCACTACTGTGTGCGTACACTTTATCATTTTGTTTGTCGTTGCTCTCTTCTACGGTAAAAAAATTTTCATCCGAAAAAAGAATTTCCCGATATCCCGCGTTTCGCTTTATTTTTCCCGCGTACCTCTTAAACAAAGCGCGGCATCTTTTCAGTCTCAGGTCTATTAGACGAGCACTCAAACAATGTCCTGTTTTTCTTCGATATGCCCGAAGCCCTAAGTCTTCATTTAACACCCTTTTCACCGTGGTTCTGCTTAACCCCATCTGAAGGGCCAACAGTTTCTGCATGCCTTTGGGATTTCTTTGAATTCGAACCTTCACAGCTTTAATCACTGCTGGAGTCCTAACAGACCGAGGGCGACCACTTCTTGATCTGTCACCTACACTGTATCTTCATTGCATCGTTTTATGGTACGATAAACGAATCTTTTGGTTATATTCAAATTGCAACGATGCAACGCAATAACTGAAACACGGTCTTCTTTAAGAGTCCACTCCATATTTAAAAATGAGTAAAATTCTAAAAAGTATATAGTTTTATTTTAATTAACAATTCGAAATTCGAATTCAATAAACTTTTTTGTCCATTCTAAAAGAAAAGTTTTTACTGTGTGACAATACTTATGAGCTGACTGTGTATATGACTCTAGTATTTGCCCGTCACAACGTCTGTTTGATAAAATGTTTTTCCGGATACCCATTATCGACACCACAACTGAAACTAATAGCCAATTTCCCTGTGTTGATATATCTATAATACTAGCGATGTAGCACTCGAAAACCCCATGACATAAGACAACAAGGGATAGGGTTGTTATATCAGCATTCAACATACAACTGTTTGTATGTTCGTACCTATTAGATTTTTAAGCTTCTGCGATATCATATGATTATTATTGCCAAGTTACAATAAATTATGTGACATAGTATTGTTCAGCAGGGCGTCGCCCTCATGTTTTCTGCTCGTGTGAACGAGTGAATAAAATCGTCAAGCGTAAAAAGGATTTTCATAGGCGTTTTGAAATACATTATGGAAATATAATTACAGCGGGTCTTAAAGATCTTGTCATTAATATTGATAAGGGAATTCGAAGATGATTTTTTCAAGAGTACTAGCAATGTCGAATAGCAGTATTCCTGTTAACCACTCCAACTAAGCTGCAAAGCTTGTGTCCAGAGTGGTTCACGACAACTATCGAATGGCGAACCTGCGACGTTATGTTTCGCAGTCCGCACCCTAAACCATTAGGCTATTGATATACGGTGTGTGATAGTTCACTATAGGACATGGGCCTCTCCCTTAAGGAACGGTCTTCCATAATCGACCCTTAGTAGGCAGATTGGCGGTTGCAATACCTTAGACCCAGCTGCCCGTTAACGCTCTGTTTATTTTGGTTTCTTTCTTTTTGGGATGGCTATCCCGCCATCTGACATTAGTCAGTGAGTAATATTGTCCATTCCTACGTAGTTAATCGTACAGACCGGTTGTGCTTATCGCGAGTCCTACCTGCCCGACACCCGGCATCAACTTGCGTACATAGATATAAGAATACATAAATATAAGAAATAGAGACGATATATATATATATATATATATATATATATATATATATATATATATATATATATGTATATATATATATATATATATATATATATATATATATATATATATATATATATATATATATATATATATATATATATATATATATATATATATATATATCGATATATATCTATATATATATATATATATATCGATATATATATATATATATATATATATATATATATATATATATATATATATATATATATATATATATATATATATATATATATATATATATATATATATATATATATATATATATATATATATATATATATATATATATATATATATATATATATATATACATATATATATTAATCTTAGTACTTTAAGATGAGTAAACAAATTCATACTGAAGGCCTCAAGCATTCATCGCCTGTTGATAATGCAAGTTTCACATCGATTTCGGATCAATTCTCTCCAAACTATGTTACTCTTCGTAACCGTCAAGCTTCAGAAGAAACGATGGCTACTTTCCATAAAGAGTTTAAGGATTTTCAAGAGTTCATATCCAAAACACTAGAAAACTGGTTCATAAAGCATGACACCATGATGTCTAAAGTATTAGGAGAATTTGAAGAAATGAAAAAGTCAGTCAACTTTATGGCTAATAAGTACGAGGAACTTAATACTAAAGCTAATCAGTGTATTAGTCGCATATCTCAAGCGGAAAAGAACATTGCATCAATAGAAAACCAAGCAAAGAATTTGACAGCATTACAGAATAAAGTAGAATCACTGGAGCAACAGTCTCGTCAATGCAATATTGAGATTAGCAACATTCCTGAACGTCGCGGTGAAAATATTATAAAAATTATCGAAGATCTCGGAGTTGCTATGAAGCACACTATCACTGCTAATCACATAGTGACTGCGCATCGAGTGCCTCATGCTAGCTTAAATAGCAGTCACCCAAAGAACATAATAGTGAAATTTAGTACTCGCTCATTCAGAGACAATGTTCTGGCGGCAGCTCGAATGACAAGGGGCCTACAAACTGACTTATTTAATATATCAGGAGAACCGCGTAGGATCTATATCAACGAACATCTAACGCTGAGGAATAAACAATTGTTTCGCAGCGTTAGAGATACTGTGTAGTATACTTGTTCGTGAAAACGCAACTTCTCCTGTACTTGCTATCCGCACTATCGATGACCTGTCAAAAATTATACCCAGTAAGAAATAATCGTAAGTCACTTTATCTAAATATATGTTTCGAGTTGTATCACTTTGATGTAATGTTTATTTATTGTGCTCTCTTAACGTATATCTACTCTTCACAAATATTTTTGTTAAGCTACCCACTTTTGAACTTTATTTGTATAACTGTTATTATTAATTATGTTCATTGAATTGCTTAATCTAATCTCTTTATTATTTTATTTAATACTACAACGCCTGCCCACTTGTTATATATTCCTAATACTTTTAGAAATTACATATTTAATTGTCATAGCTCTTTCATTGTGGGATCAGCAACATAGAGTTACCAAGTGTTTATAAATAATAAGTAGTATAAAATTGAATCTAACTATGTTTATTGTAATTTATAAAAACATTCTTATTTTTAGTAAAGGATATCGAGTTACATTTAGAAATGTTTAGCTGCAGTTTGTTCTCGGTGCAGTACATAAAAAGCCTATTAAGGTCTTGTTGTAAATTGTGCAATCGTGCAAACTGTGAATTCCCAGATATAATTTAAGGTCATCAGCATACAGTAAAAATTTTGTATACATAAAACAATATTTAATATCATTAATAAACAAAATAAACAAAAGGGGTCCCAAAATGGACCCCTGTTGTATATGAACAGTATATGAAGTATATGAAGTGTAAAGTAAAAGGTTGGTAGTAGTTGACCTTTTTTGTACAAAACCATGTTGTTCTACTATGATTTTATTATGAACCACATAGTACAAATTAGCATGTACCAGTTTTTCGAAAAGCTTCGACATGGCAGACAGAATAGATATTGGACGGTAGTTTTCTACATCGGATTTGCGTCCACTTTTGTATATTGGCGTGATGTTAGCTTGTTTCCATATTTCTGGGAAAAAACCTTCCTGCAGACATTAGTTAAATACAAGATGAAGAGGAATACAAATGGTTTCAGCAGTACGTCTTAGAAAAGTGGGTAGTATTGTATCTGGTTCCGGCCCTTTACTTACATCAATTGATTCTAATAGTTTCAAGACTTCCTTTGATTTAATTCCCATGTATTAATATCGAAATTTGAGATCTCATAAACGGATTGGAAAAATGAGGAAAACATATTATATATATCCTTTGGATCGCTAGAAGACTTTCCTTCATAGTTCATTGATGAAGGTATGCCTGAGTTAGCTCTACGATTAGCAATATAGTTCCAAAATACTTTTATATTATTAGGCAAACCTTCTTCAACTTGTAGAATATAACGATCATGACATATTTTTGACTCAATTTTAAATCTCTTTCGGTATAAGGAGAAAATCTCGTAATCGCATGCATTACCATACTTCTTCCATTTTATCCATGCAGCATTCTTAGCTTTAAATATATGCATGAGAGCTGGTGAGAACCAGGCTGGCGAATTATTAAACTTAGAAACACAAATAGGGGTATTTGATTTAATTATAGAATAAATTATTTCGTAAAATATTTCATCTGCCTTTTTTGCAGATTCATTACCAAGGAGTGAATACCAATCTACATTAGAAATATCATTATTCATTTTAACATAATTCGCTTTATTGTAAGATAATTTTAAAAGAGGTTTTCGGTACATCATATTATCTTCTGTTTGGAGATCTACTTTTAGAAAGAAGAAAGGGTGATGTATTACTTCCGGTGAAATGGCACTGGTAGGAGTAAAACAAGAGCAATTAATATCGGATATAAATAGGTCAAGTAATCGTCCATTCAAATTTTTATTTATATTATATTGTAAGGAATTAGTTAAAGCCAAAAACTGAAGAAGATATTTCCCAGCGTAACTAATACTATTGCCCGGTTTGGGTGTACAGAATTTATTCGTGATTTCCCAGTCTATCGAAGGAAGATTAAAGTCACCGGCTGAGCAATGATGAATTATACTATCTGATGTTAATAAATTTGCAAGGGAGTTTATATACGCTATGTAAGTATCTGTGGGCTGATTAGGAGGAATATATGTTGCACTAATGACATTGTATTTATCTTTATGTTCGGAAGGTAATTCAACTATTACATAATCGATGCACTGTGGAACCACGTTTGCCAGCAGACGGCGCACAGGTCGCAGTTCGCGTCGCACCGCCACCAACACTCCACCGCCATGAAGTTTGCCAGTACCCTCACGATCCCGATCGCATCGGAACACAATATATCTACTGTCTATAAACTCATTATCCGTTATACATGGAATTAGCCACGTTTCAGCTAAAATAAGAATATCGTACAATTCTGACAAAATATTCATATATATAGTATTTAACTTAGTTCGAATACCACCACAGTTTTGATAGTATACAGAAAGTTGTCTTTTTACAGCGCTAACGGTAAAATTTTTATTTTAGCTGAATTTTTCTAATTTCAGCTGAAATTTTTATTAATTTTAATTAAATTCTTATTTTAGCTGAAACGTGGCTAATTCCATGTATAACGGATAATGAGTTTAAATATTTTAATAATGAGTTATAATATAATATAAAATTTTGAATTGACGATTACTTGACCTATTTATATCCGATATTAATTGCTCTTGTTTTACTCCTACCAGTGCCATTTCACCGGAAGTAATACATCACCCTTTCTTCTTTCTAAAAGTAGATCTCCAAACAGAAGATAATATGATGTACCGAAAACCTCTTTTAAAATTATCTTACAATAAAGCGAATTATGTTAAAATGAATAATGATATTTCTAATGTAGATTGGTATTCACTCCTTGGTAATGAATCTGCAAAAAAGGCAGATGAAATATTTTACGAAATAATTTATTCTATAATTAAATCAAATACCCCTATTTGTGTTTCTAAGTTTAATAATTCGCCAGCCTGGTTCTCACCAGCTCTCATGCATATATTTAAAGCTAAGAATGCTGCATGGATAAAATGGAAGAAGTATGGTAATGCATGCGATTACGAGATTTTCTCCTTATACCGAAAGAGATTTAAAATTGAGTCAAAAATATGTCATGATCGTTATATTCTACAAGTTGAAGAAGGTTTGCCCAATAATATAAAAGTATTTTGGAACTATATTAGTTTATTTTGTTTATTAATGATATTAAATATTGTTTTATATATACAAAATTTTTACTGTATGCTGATGACCTTAAATTATATCTGGGAATTCACAGTTTGCACGATTGCACAATTTACAACAAGACCTTAATAGGCTTTTTATGTACTGCACCGAGAACAAACTGCAGCTAAACATTTCTAAATGTAACTCGATATCCTTTACTAAAAATAAGAATGTTTTTCGCTTTGCATATTCCTTGGGGGGGAGATCTGTTAAACAAACGGCTAACTGTTCGTGATCTAGGTATATTTCTTGACTCACAACTTCATTTCAATACACACATTGATACTATAGTCAACAATGCCTTTAAAATGTACGGATTTGTAATGCGGACTAGCAAAGAGTTCAAGAAACCATCCACATATATACATCTGTTCAATAGCTTAATTCGTCCGCACTAAGAGTATGCTTATTTGTGAAGCATACTCGTTCATACGCGTCCTACACTCGATTACTAGATAAGTACAATCTTTTACCTCTTGCTTCTAGACGCAGAATACTTGCTGCTGTAACTCTTCACGGTATATGTAACCATAAGTTTAACTGTATAAATCTCGTAAATGAAATAAAATTAAGGGTACCTAGGTCGCTACAACGCGTAGTGCGCCTACACCGTTTGTTTCACACAAGAAATTGCCACATACAAGCTGGTGTGCGAGCGCCTTTAAGGCGCCTATGTGAATTGTATAACAATGAACTTAGCAACATAGATATATTTTTAACCCATCCTAAAGAATACAAAAAATTAGTAACTGATCGGTTAAGAAGCAAGACTTAAATACAATGGTAATAATAGAGAGCTTCATAACATTTATACCACTTAATAAAATACTTATATAACTAATACTTTTTTCAGTTTCTGTTTAAAAAGTCACGATAGCCGAGTTGTTGGGTGGTCGGAATTTCGAGTCGAGAGACCCGAGTTCGAGCACGAATTTCATCGTTGGCTTGGACATAAAGGCGGCGACGGGCTCACCACCTGTCACGTTGTCCCGAAAATATCTTCGGTGGAAGGTGGGTCAAAGGGACTTAATTGTCTAGACTTGACCTCTGTCTACCCCTGTATTGGGAATTGCGTGAAGATTCTTATTTATTTTATTTTAAATAACATAATTTGTGGAAAACGGTATAGATTGTACATATACTATAATTGTGTAGATAAGATTTAGTATGTAATTAATATTCATGTATAATTGTTTCTTAATAAATGAAAAAAAAAATATTCAGTCAGTGTCATTGAGTAGGTTAAGAGTAATTGACGCTCCAATCTGACTGTAGCCATTGACATTATCAAGGCTTTTCTTTTAGTCACCTCGTATGACACCCACGGGAAGAAAAGGTGTAGTGTATTCCAATGCTGACATCAGGGGTAGTGTATTAGTATTAGAACATATTTAAGTCACGGCTGGTTGGGTGGTCGGAATTTCGAGTCAAGAGACCCGATTTCGATGCCCAGGTGGCAAGCTCGTGCCAACAGGTTTTTCAAAAATTTATCTACGAATTATATCGTTGGCTTGGACATAAAGATGGGGACGGGCTCATCACCTGTCACGTTGTCCCGAAAATATCTTCGGTGGAAGGGAGGTCGAAGGAACTTAATTGTCTAGACTAGACCTCTGTCTACCCCTGTATTGGTAATTGCGTATTTTTGTATTTTCATATTCGATATTTATTTATTTTATTTATAGAACACATTTGGATAAAAATACAAGCCTTATATAACTCTGTTGTTAATAAGCCTGTTCCGCCGGCAACAGCGTCACGCTCCTTATCATTGGCCAATAAATCGCAATGGGCCCGCTCTAAATAAATGCAAATACAGCCTGATAGTAGTTCTTGTAGGCTTTTGATAAAACGATAAAATAGCGTCTCTACTCTTTACAAATAGATATGTTTTAGTTCCCTATTTGTGTATAAATTTTCAATAAACATAGTTTATGTCAATTTCACTTCAAATAAAAAAAATTACATTTATTAAATAAATTAATTGTAAACCTCGGCCCACCGCAAAACAAACGAAAAGATCTTATGTTTAAAATGAATAATTAACGCCTTTGTATCGAACTCGGGCCAGTTAACTCCAATTCCGATCACGGAATCAGTCTGCTGTCGTGACTTGAAAATGTTTATTATATTGTTTTTAATGTGTCACCGAAAGAAAAAGAGAACCCCTCGACATTGTGAACAAAATATTGTTTTCAACGTCTGGTGACTAGGGTCACATAATTAATTGAAGGTTTGTAATGAGTGCAAAAACAGAGCGGATTAATCTCGCATTGACAATCATTAGGGATCAAAATATACTTAACATCATGACTGATATCTATACAAATAAGTACAGGTTGGGCCGTAAATTTTTGCACATTTGAAACATGAATAGAAATTAAAATACGAACATTATTTTTTCGATTATTTATTTAACGTAATAATCATTTATTGAAATTTACTTTTTAAAAATTACATCGTCGGCCACCCAATTTAGTATCGTTTCTTTATGGCGAGTTCAACGGAAGGCCTATATTCAGCTGTGGACTTTCGATGGGCTGTAAGAAGAAACGTCTGTTGGTAAAGCTTTTTGCTAAATGAAACTATGAGAGTATCTTCTTCTTCTATACATACATTGTATTACATATTTAAACGCAACAAATATACAAAAGTAAATAAAAAAAAATATCTTCACGCAATTCCTGCAATACAAGAGTAGACAGAGGTCTAGTCAAGACAATTTTTGACACACCCTTTGACCCTCCTTCCACTGAAGATATTTTCGGGACAACGTGGCAGGTGGTGAGCTCGTGGTAAGAGCCTGACACCCGGGGATCGAACTCGGGTCTCTTGAATTTAAATTTGGCATATATAGGGACAACATCGTATACATTGCTCTAATACCAAAGTAAGTAGCTAAAGCACTCGTGTTAGGGGGTCACAAAGAACGCTGGTGACACGAACAACTAGACCCGAGTCAAAGTAGATACTTTTCTGTATTGACCTGTCCGGCAATCGAACCCGGGACCTCAGAGTAAGCTACGCTAGGAAAACGTTGCGTACGCCACTTGTCTTTGGAGGTTTTCATTAAATAAATTGGTAAAAAAATGATAAAAACTAAGTTTTTCACTAGTTAAGATTCCAACAAATTTAAATACAAAACAATTTAATCTTAACACTTTTAGAACCGGAATTCAACTAAAACACTTGGAGGAGGATGTATTAGTAAAATTTCTCCGGGCGGGGGCCGGGGGAGGGTTCATTCACTTTCCGAAGCTTTAATGGGCTAACTATCTTGAGCCGGGATAATTCGTCGGGACAGAGTTAGCAAAACACAGACCTATATTATTTTGAGTTTTGCTTATGTCATTAAAATTCAGAGATATTTGTTTTTTTAAGTAATAATAATATAAAAACTTCATGTAATTCCATTAAGGTTCAAGTCATTCATTTTCTATAAAGTTCTGTATAAATTTGTTTTGATAAAGGTTTTAAACTTTTGAATGCTTTTTTGCTGAAATTTTGTTGAAGATTCGTGTACTATTTTTTGAATGAATGAACTATTTTTTGAATGAATGAATTATGTTTTATTTAAAACACATTTTTTTTTTCATTTCTCCAATTGTCAGTATATTAAGTCTGCTAAGATATCAGTACAGCAGATTGGCTTTAATTCAGAACATTTCGGCAAACAATTCTCGAAATAACCGAAGCTATACTCTGATTTTTTTCCGGCACGTGTGAGGCTGTGTGAATCGACTATTGTTATATTGTTAGACGGCTTAGTAGCGACCACGTGAAAATAATCCCTAGAATGTTTCCTGAAATATATTAAATAAAAATAAATCATCCTTTTGCCGATATGTATATGTAAAAGCAAAATATCATTTACCTAAAACTTTACATCCGATTGACTTCAAATTTATAATTACTCATTTCGCGAAATTAACGCATACTAAAAGCGGAATTCACGCAAATCCTTTTATTATCTATCTATCATCGCAAATCCTTTTATTTATTATCTATATAAAGTATTTTTATTATCTATCATTGTCTTTACACCATATTAATAGTAGTCCAGGCGGGCGAAGGAAGGATCAGGAATATAGCTATAAGCTAAGGAATATAGCAGGAATATAACTCCTGGTATTTAAAGCCTGGATCTGATAATTTATTGTTACAATGTGTAGGGATGTGGGATATTTCTTCAATTAGTAGTTAATTCAATTGTAAGTATTTTTTGGAAATGAAATTTAGAAGTGTAGTTTTGAATTAGGAGTTATAGGAATTCTTCGGAGTCAGTAGCACATTCTTACTATTTCTGCAGTCATACAGCAGTGAGTCTTCATGTATTTCTAGAAAATTTAATCTTTTTTAATTTTCAAGTACAATCTCTAATCTTATTTTTAAGACACATTATCTATTGCCGCTATAATCTTTTTTGCTATGAAAACTTTAGAATTTATGAAACAATAATTCAAATTACTCACCGGTTTCGTCGGGTGAGGTATTTGAATAATTTTTTTTAAGATTAAACAGTTTATTTAAAGATGAACTTCAACCAAGAGACCACAATCGTGAGTATTCAATCTAAATGTAATATTACATCTCCATTCTTACTTACCTTTCCTACGTACTATTGGAGTTACTTTCGCCTGTTTCTTCACTGTTAGAGGTACAATCGGTGGATGTAATGTGTGTTACATATGTCGATAAACAAAAGATTCGATACCATAATAGGTCTGACGATCTCCGTGGACGAGTGGCGCACTTACTGGATTGCAAGGTGAGGCCATTTCTCAGGTCTCGGCATCGATCCTCGACTGGTTAATGTAGAAAAACCACTTCTTCTAAATTTTCTCGACTCTCGGTGGTTGTGGTAATGTCATACCTATCTATGTATGTATTTACTTATAGTTTCCACGGACGACTGACAAAATAGCAGGCAGAAACTAATAAATAATAAAATAAATGTAGATTACTACCATAAAATCAACCAGGACTTCGACTTTAAAAATGTAGATAGAGTAAACACTGGCTTGTGTTAAACAGTTGGAGAAGCAGGCAATTCAAACTATGCAGACTATAAAAAACCTTTCAAACTAGTATGCAATTTAAATTGAAATACTAAATGGGATTCCACTTATAAGCATTCCTGTAACTCTTCGCGTTTCTAGTGCTTTTTTTTTCAGAGTTTAAGGTCTGAGTATTTCAACTGTTTAAAACTTTAAATTATTTCAGTTTACGAAAAACATCATGATAATAAACATCGATAGCTGGAGTATCGACAAAGCGAATTCAAAATTACTGAATTATTATTTCTGAAAACCATATTAAATGAGTAGTAGGAAGTAAGCGACAACAGCACATACGTTACTCTTATCTCAAGTGAGAAAAATAAGCAGCCAAAAGCACTTGTATTACAGTAGTTTTAGCCCTATAGGGCTATATATTAACGTTTTTTTATTTCGTTTTACATATGTAACAAGCAGTTTCGTTATCTTCCCTACTTTATATCTTAGTAGCAAATTTTCAAACAATATCTATCTGTCCACTTCAAGATGATACACATTTCGGCAACAAGAAGCCAACTGCGAGGGTGAGCGCGTGTGAAGAAGTACACGGGGGCTGCACGCGCGCAGCGCTAGGCCAGCACGCGAGCGGCGCGCGGCCGAGGCAAAAACGGTGCGAAGTTACGCGCAGCTCTGGCGAAGTTATTCGCCAGATTTGTACACACCCTTACAGGAGAGGCCTATGTCTTGCAGTGGACTTTTACAGGTTGTTATGAATGTATGTAATGTATGTATGAAATTTTAGGTAAACTGTGAAAACCGCATATAAAAAATTAATAACCATTATTTCGCATTTAAAGTACTAAGTATTTATCCTGCAAGTGAATTTAAAAACTTCACTATTTTAGACTAGAGACAATATCATTTTTTAGTTTTTTTCCCCGTTTGCATTACATTTCGTGAAATGAAATTTTCATCATATTGAAAGAAGCTCCATCTTACGGATTATTGAGTAATCAATTCAAAATCAATAAAAGAGTATTGGTAGTGATTCAGCGGAATGATGGTAAAAGGCGACATGAGGTATATTAGAACATTTAACTTTCTAAATTTAACCGTTGGAAATTAGGAAAATAAAATGCGATATATGTTTTTTATGAAAATTATAGAAATTTTCATCATATTGAAAGAAGCTCCATCTTACGGATTATTGAGTAATCAATTCAAAATCAATAAAAGAGTATTGGTAGTGATTCAGCGGAATGATGGTAAAAGGCGACATGAGGTATATTAGAACGTTTAACTTTCTAAATTTAACCGTTGGAAATTAGGAAAATAAAATGCGATATATGTTTTTTATGAAAATTATAGAAATTTTCATCATATTGAAAGAAGCTCCATCTTACGGATTATTGAGTAATCAATTCAAAATCAATAAAAGAGTATTGGTAGTGATTCAGCGGAATGATGGTAAAAGGCGACATGAGGTATATTAGAACGTTTAACTTTCTAAATTTAACCGTTGGAAATTAGGAAAATAAAATGCGATATATGTTTTTTTATGAAAATTATAGAAATTTTCATCATATTGAAAGAAGCTCCATCTTACGGATTATTGAGTAATCAATTCAAAATCAATAAAAGAGTATTGGTAGTGATTCAGCGGAATGATGGTAAAAGGCGACATGAGGTATATTAGAACGTTTAACTTTCTAAATTTAACCGTTGGAAATTAGGAAAATAAAATGCGATATATGTTTTTTTATGAAAATTATAGAAATTTTCATCATATTGAAAGAAGCTCCATCTTACGGATTATTGAGTAATCAATTCAAAATCAATAAAAGAGTATTGGTAGTGATTCAGCGTTGTAAAGGTGGAGGACTATGTGTGTTACATAGGAACGATAAACTCGGGCTTTGTCCTATGTTTGATTAATATAAATGTTTGTACTCCAAATAAATTATCTCTCTAAACAATTTATATGAATTACATATAACAATTTATATAAATACATTCTAAATAATTTATATGAATTATCTCTCCAAACAATTTATATGAATATTCATGTTATAAGAATCCCTATTGACTTTTAACAAAATTCTAAATAAATCAACTAGTTGACGTACATTTTAGATTTAGGTCAATCAAACCTTAATTGTTAAAATGTTGTTACGCAATTTTTATTTATTTTTAAAGCATATTTATGCTGAACTTTTAAGTGATTAAATTAAAGAGAAAAAAGTTAAAATTTCAACGGACGCCGGGATTCGAACCCGCAACTTTCGCCAATCAGTGGCTATCCGCACTATGTATTTTAAATAAAACGATTTTCATCGGCATCCATAGTCACGGATGCCGTAAAGCAACCGAAACGTCGGGAATTAAATACAGTTGTTAAAAATTAATTAAAAACTGTCTTATATACAGTTCAGTATGTAAAAATTAATTAAAAATTCGCTGTCTATATGTCACTGTTGGTGCGAGCCTAGCACAATCTGATAACTACCTAACCTATTGTGACTCTTCTATTAAGTAAATTGTTGTTTATTAAGGAAGGTTTGCTCCCTAACTAA
Organism: Sericinus montela; assembly: GCA_029286605.1. Lineage (NCBI taxonomy): Eukaryota > Metazoa > Arthropoda > Insecta > Lepidoptera > Papilionidae > Sericinus > Sericinus montela. Next base: position 1,537,707 of record JAGSMR010000050.1, read on the forward strand.
AAGCTTATTTGATATAAACGTAAGTATTTAAACTTAAATACTTACGTTATAAAGCTTTTTAAAATATCAAAAATAATTTCAAAAAAATATTTAAAACGACAATCGTTTTGTAAGGAAGAATTGTTCTCCACCTAAAAGCTTATTTGATATCAACGTGAGTATTTAAACCCGCTTTTTTCTCGTGTGTCATATCACTTAAAGAAAAATGTTTAAAATATTAATAGCTTCCAAACACATTTTAAAAAGACCATTTAATATACAGACCAGATTCACAACAAACTGGCAAAGTAATTCTTCAAAAGATTTGTTTGAATTCTCTTGCGTCTTTTTATCCATTTCAGAGATTACACTTTTTGGTGGCGAAATTCATTTTATGAATTCTTTACATGCCGGAAATAAAGTTCTCAAATAATTTACTTTTTTGTTAAATTGCGAAATAAAAATTTTTGTCATAGCAATTACCTGAATTTGCGTTATTCGATTATAGAAAAAATCAAAATGCTTAAGAGAGACCTTCAAAACATTGTAAGCATTTTTTGCAAATGAAATTTAGAAGTGTAGTTTTGAATTAGGAATTCACTGGAGTCTGTACAACATTCTTACTATTTCTGCAATCATATAGCAGTGAATCTTCACACGTTTCTAAAAAATTAAGTCATTTTTATATTTTAAGCAAAATCTCTAATCTTATTTTTAAGACAACTTATCTATTGGCGTCAATAAATGTTTTGCTAGGGTATTTGCTAACTTTAGAATCTGTAAATAAATTATTCAAATACATGACCGGTTTCGCCCGGTCAAGAAGTTAATTTTTTTTTAAGATGTTTAAGTATATTTAGAGATGAACTTAAACCAACAGACCACAATCGTGAGTACCTTATCTAATAAATGACAATTAATGTAAAAAAATTACCTTTTTTAAATTTTCTCGACTCTTGGTGTTTGCAGTGTTTTCATTCATAACAAAACAAAAGTGCTTTAGCGGCTTACTTTGGGATCTGTGCAATGAATATTGAATGACTTATAAGCATTCCTGTAACTCTTCGTGTTTCTAGTGATTTTTTAATCATATAATCAACCGCGATTCAGACTTTAAAAATGTAGATAGAGTAAACACTGGCTTGTGTTAAACTGTTGAAGAGGCTGGCAATTCAAACTACGCAGTCTATAAAAACCATTTCAAACTAGTTTGCAATTTTAATCGAAATATTTAATGGCATTATAAGCATTGCTGTAACTCTTCGTGTTTCTAGTGTTTTTTTTTTCAGAGTTTGAGGTCTGAGTATTTCAACGGTTTGAAACTTTGAATCAAATTAATTCAGTGTAGGAAAAACATCATGGTAATGAACATCGTTAGCTGGAGTATCCACAAAATTACCGAATTGGTGTTTACCAAATATATAAAAACACATAGGTACATAAAACCAAATAAGTATGTACTGCTACTTATTTATTTGGTTTTACATACTTATTTGTTAAATAAGCGACATCGGCACATACGTTAACTCTGATCTCAAGTAAAAACACTGTACTAGGTTTTAGCCTTATGGGGCTACATATTAACGTTGTTTTTAATTACGTTTAACATATGTAAACAGTGTCGCTGTGGAATTCGCTCACGGCTGTAATAAGGAGGGCTCAGAGCCTTGAATTATATAAATACAAAATCAAACTGCCTTATTTAGGCCAATTAATGAGATAATTATGAATTTTTTCGTTTTTGTGGCATATGTATTTGTTTTCGTAGGTAAAGTGTATAAATGAAACCATATATAGCGCATTTTTTAAGATTTTTGTGTGAATAATGTCTAATTGTCCTTCCTTATTTATACGTTTTTTTTCAGCAACAAAAAGCCAACTGCGAGGGTGAGCGCGTGTGAAGGAATATACGGGGGCTGCACGTGCGCAGCGCTAGGCCAGCACGCGAGTGGCGCGCGGCCGAGGCGAAAACGGTACGAAGTTACGCGCAGCTCGGGCGGCGCGTTCGCCAGATTTGTACACACCCTTACAGAAGAGGCCTATGTCTTGCAGTGGACTTTTACATGCCGTTATGAATGCATGTAATTTTAGGTATACAGTGAAAACCATATTTTATTTTATTTATTATTTTATATTTACGTTTGCTTAAACTTATCTGTGATATGGCCTGTAATAAAAATAACTAACCGATATTTCACATTTACAGTGGTAAAGTATTTATCATAAAAGTGAACTGTAAAATTTCACTATTTTAAACTCGAGACTATATCATTTTTTAGTTTTTTTCCCCGTTTGCAATGCATTTCGTGAAATGAAATTTTCATCGAAAAACTGGAGCCTCCGAAAAGCAACGAAAAAAGCTGCGTGCAATTTAAATCCAATTAGTAAATGGAATTCTACTTAAAAAGACCTTTTTAACTGCCTATTTTCGCTTGTTTTGTTTAAACTTTCAACACTGGACTGGTATTTTTTTTTTTACTTTTTCAGTATTCGGTTTGTTTCCCGTTGTTTCCATTTTCAAATATGTAAGAGTAACGAATGCTGGTATTTTCAAATATTTTAATGGTATTCAAGAAGATTTTGATATCTTCGTCGTCCTTTACGATGTACACGGAAAGAAAGGGGTGGTATATTCTATCGCCGTTGTTACATGAAAATAGAACATGACGTTTATTACGCCGTTAAAATAGATTAAGTCACGATAGCCGAGTTGTTCGGTGGTCGGAATTTCGAGAGACCCAAGTCCGATCCCCAAGTGGCAGGCTCTTACCAATGAGTTTTTCAAAAACTTATGTACGAATTATATCGTTGGCTTGGACATAAAGACAGCGACAGGCTCACCACCTGTCACGTTGTCCCGAAAATATCTTCGGTGGACGCTGGGTCAAAGGGACTTAATTTTCTAGACTAGACCTCTGTCTACCCCTGTATTGGGAATTGCGTGAAGATATTTATTTATTTATTTTATAATGTTTTAAGTCATGCAATATATGTCCATAATTCATAATAGGATTGAGAGTCCCCATTAATTATGGTGGCACCGCGACTGCTGGAGCCCCCCCGCGCACGTACCGAGCGCGCTCGTCAAACGCCCACTAACCACGCACTCCGCATTATTGGGGACATACTTGCACAGTACCACGAGCTAGACTTGTATGTCGATGGATTAGGACATTTGTATAAAGAAATTAAAATAATTTTAAATAAATTCGGGCCGTCAAACTTATATATATATATATATATATATATATATATATATATATATATATATATATATATATATATATATATATATATATATATATATATATATATATATATATATATATATATATATATATATATATATATATATATATATATATATATATATATATATTGTTTTCATAATTCATTATTATAATGTTATTTATGGACTCAGATTGTATTTTTATGATCTTTTTTCTATGATATTATTGATGTATTGTTAATTAGGATATTGTAAAATAATTTTGCTATTACCTATATAATGACGAGGATATGTAATACCGAATTGTTAATCTTATAAGCGTTTTGGATGTGTCATCCGTTAGCTTTTAAGATGAAATGAAATAAATAAATAATAAACAGAGACTTTTTGTTTCGTTTGCTTGACTACTTTTTGTTCTGGGAAATTAAAGGGCTTCAAAAATTTCTAGAGGAACAGAACTAGTGGAAGGTAAAAAATAAACATATTCACGCCATTCGTAATACTGCGGTACACAGAGGTATCTAGACAATTAAGTTATTGCGACCCACTTTTCACAGAAGATATTTTTTTGAGACAACGTGACAGGTGGTGAGCGTGCCATCGTCCTTATGTCCAAGCCAACTTTATAAATCTTACGTAAGTATTTGAATAAAAAAAACATTGATACGAACCTATCTCCTGAGGGTCGTATTCGGGTCTCTTCATACAAATTCCCATCACCCAACCACTCGGCTATCGTGTCGTAGCGTACGTCTAAAAATAGTAATTTGTTTCATGTCGACTACCTCTATGGACGAGTCGTATACACAACGGTTTTCAGGGTGTAGCCATCTCCGAGGTCCGAGGTTCAATGACCAGACGGGTCAATGTAGAAAAACCACTTTTTCTACATAGACCCGTTAAACCAAAAAAAGCATTATAATTTCATAAACGTACACGTAGTACGCTCCTTACCGGCACAATGATAGTTTTCATAAGAGGTCTTAAATGCCCCGTACCGTAGGAATTGAAAAAATTTTAATGAATAAAATAAAACTTTTATATCACTGAAGTGAAGTTGAGTTATTGTTTTAAAAACACTACTAACCTACCTGATTTTTAAGACACAAAAATTTCGTTAAAATTATATAACATTGCGGTAACGATAAAACTTGAACTGAATTTTACGACAGTTCCTTTTGATTTTTTAATACGTGCCCTCTTAACTTAGACTAACGAAGATTTAGTGATTTATTACATAATTTATCTGTTTTATCGTCGTGATATTATTTATTTCTAGGCTCAATGGAGTTATTCCTATCTCGGAACTAATTTTATGCTACATTCGTTCATAGATTGTACTCTTATGTAATGTAACTGAAGAGATATAAAGATTAATAGCTCCACGCCATTCCCAATACAGAAGTAGACAGAGTTTTAGACGATTAAGTTGTTTCGACCTACCTTCCACCGCAGATATTTTTGGGGAAACGTGACAGGTAGTGAGACTTTCGCTATCTTAGTGTCCAAGACAACGATATAACTTGTACATAAGTTATTTAAAAAAACATTGGTACGAGCCAGCTACTTGGGGATTGAACTAGGGTCTCTCGACTCGACTTCAGACCACCCAACAACTGGTCAATCGTGACTTTAAGGTTAATGAAATAGAAAAGAACATTATTTTATTCGTCGTTTCGGCAAAACAATCACAACACTTAAATTACAACTTCCAATAAAACTTAACAAATTTTGAAAGACAGTTTTTGCCCAATTATAGTTAAGGTCATATACACACAGATATTGATTTATTATTACATGTTCAGGCATTACACGTTATTATTGTAATTTTTAAGCTTTGAGCGTTTTGTGTATTTTTTTAAGTGCGAAAAGCGTGACTTTTCAATAAAAGGCAGGTGGCTTTTCAGGTGGCTCGCGTGATGGTGACGCTGAAGTGACTATCGCCGCCCATAAAGACCTGCAATACCAGAGGCATAGCGGATGCCGAGCCGGCCCATTCTTGCAACAACAAAATCAACATATTACATCAACATTTAACATACAACTTTTGTATGTTGGTACTTATTAAATTTTTAAGCGGTATCATATGATTATTATTACCAAGTTACAGTAAATCATGTGACCCTTCTCAATGGGGTCTTGACAACAATATAGTATTGTTCACCAGGGCTCAGGGCACTCCAACTAAGCTGCAAAGCTTGTGTCAAGAGTGGTTCACGACAACTTATGTTTCGCAGTCCGCATTGTATCTGTATTGAGAATTGCGTGAAGATATTTATTTATTTTATTTATAGAACATATTTAGATAAAAATACAAGCCTTATATAACCCTGTTGTTATTAAGCCTGTTCCGCCGGCAACAGCGTCACGCTCCTTATCATTAACCAATAAATCGCAATGGGCTCGCTCTAAATAAATGCAAATACAGCCCGATAGTAGTTTCTGTAGGCTTTTGATACGATAAAATAGCGTCTCAACTCTTAAAAAATAGGTATGTTTTAGTTTTCTATTTCTACATAAATTGTCGAAAAATATTTCATGTCAATTTCGCTTGTAGCAAAGTCATGTTTTTATATACTCACGCAATTTCCCGGGGTAGGCAGAGGTCCAAACAATGAAGACCTTTCAACCCACTTCCCAACGAAGCTTTTTTGAGACAATGAGACCTTATTTTTAATTTTAAAGACGATCTTATAATTAAATGCATAAGGGCTGAAAAGCCTCAGTCGCTTGGGCACATTGAGGGTAGAACAAATAGGCAAGAAAATATACAGCGCGAAAGTTAGTGATAGTGATCAAGTAGGCCGAGACTAACTTTCGAAGACCATGTGAGCAAATTGCCTGAACAGAGTCGGGAAATTTGCTCAAACGGTCAAGAGTTTTCCGGTACTCTTTACACTTCCCCCTTCGAGCTCAATACTCGGATACGCATGCTTAATTTGATAGAAGTGAAAGAGCAAAGCAAGGATGGTGGCTAGTGGTCTTTTAGAAGACTATATGAAGATAAGTTATTAATTCTTTTTCAAACGTTTTATTTAACAGCGGTAACAAGAGGGCTAGAAATAAATTACTTATTTATACAGATAACACTCATGATCTTAAGAATATTGCGATCCCTAATTAATGTCAATGCGATATTAATTAGCTCTCTTTTTGCTCTCATTACAAACCTTCAATTAATTATGTGACCCTCGACACCAGACGTTGAAAACAATATTTTGTTCACTATGTCGAGGGTTCTCTTTTCGGTGTCACATTAAAACAATTTAACAAACATTTTCAAGTCATGATAGCCGTGTGATTGCGTGAACAAAATTCGAGTCGAAATACCTTAGTTAGATCCCCATGTAGTAAGCTTGTATCACTGAGTTTTTTTTTGTTAGAAACTTATGTACTATTTATATCGTTGGCTTGAACATTAAGACGGGGACAGGCTCACCGTCTGGCGTGCTATATCGGTTATCGGTGTCGAATAATAACTTTTTAATCTATGTCGTATAATAATTTTTAATCTACTACTACATTATGACGTAGCGTACACCACTCGTCCATGGAGGTCGTCATTAAATAAATTGCTAAAGAATTAATTGAAAAATTATGTTTATATTCCAACAAATTTAAGTAAAAATAATTTAATCTTAACACTGAGTTTTAGAAGCGGAATTCAACTAAAACACCGTGGAGGAGGATGTATTAGTAAAATTACTTCGGGCGGGGTCGGCGGGGGAGAGGGAATTCACTTTCCGAAGCTTTAATGGGCTAAATATCTTCAGCCGGGATAATTCGTCGGGATGGAGTTAGCAAAACACAGACCTATATTATTTTGAGTTTTGCTTGTATCATTAAAATTCCGAGATATTTGTTTTTTAAAGTAATATAAACGTTATATACAGTGACATTATCAAATCATTCATTTTCTATAGAGTTGTATATAAATTTGTTTTTGATAAATTTTTAAAGCTTTTAAATGCTTTTTTGCTGCAATTTTCTTGAAGATTCGTGTACATTGGTCCATGAACTATGTTTTGAATGAATGAATTATGTTTCATTTAAAACACATTTTTTTCATTTCTCCCGTTGTCAGTATACTTAGTGTGCTAAGATATCAGAACAAAAGATTGACCTAAATTCACAACATTTAGGCGAACCGTTCCCGGAACAACCGAAGTTATACTCTGATTTTTTTTTCGGCACGTGTGAGGTGGTGTGAATCGACTATTGTTATATTTTTAGACGGCTTAGTAGCGACAACTCGAAAATAATCCCTAGAGTGTTTTACATATACATAAAAATAAATCATCTTTTTGCCGATATATGTATGTAAAAGCAAAATATTCCTTACCTAAAACATTACATCTGATTGATTTAAAATTTATAATTACTCATTTCACGAAGTATACGCTTACTAAGATTAGATTTCACGAAATTCCTCTTCAAAGTATTTTTATTATCTACCATTGTCATTACAACATATTTATTGTAGTCCATGCTGGTGAACAGAGCTCATAAGCTCTTTGAATATCAGGAATATAGAGATATTCTTGATATTAAAACGCCTGGATCTTATAATTTATTGTTACTATTATCAGATCCAGGTTAACACTGAAGACATTTTTGACAGATGGTGAGCCTGACGCTGTCTATATGTCACTGTTGGTGCGAGCCTAGCACATTCTGATAACCACCTAACCTATAGTGACTCTTCTATTAAGTAAATTGTTGTTTTTTAAGGAAGGTTTGCTCCCTAACTAAAAGCTTATTTGACATCAACGTAACTATTTAAACTTAAATACTTACGTTATAAAGCTTTTTAAAATTTAAAAAATAATTTCATAAAAATATTTAAAACGACAAATGTTTTTAAGGAAGGATTGTTCTCCACCTAAAAGCTTACTTGATATCAACGTGAGTATTTAAACCCGCTTTTTCTCGTGTGTGATATTACTTAAAGAAAAATGTTTTAAATATTAATAGCTTCCGAACACATTTTACAAAGACCATTTAATATACAGACCAGATCACTACAAACTGGCAAAGTAATTCTTCAAAAGATTTGTTTGAATTCTCTTGCGTCTTTTTATCCATTTCAGAGATACACTTTTTGGTGGCGAAATTCATTTTATGAATTCTTTACATGCAGTAAATAAAGTTCTCAAATAATTTACTTTTTTGTTAAATTGCGAAATAAAAAATTTTGTCATTGCAATTATTTGTATTTGCGTTATTCGATTATAGAAAAAATCAAAATGCTTAAGAGAGACCTTCAAAAAATTGTAAGCATTTTTGGCAAATGAAATTTAGCAGTGTAGTTTTGAATTAGGAATTGACTGGAGTCTGTACAACATTCTTACTATTTCTGCAATCATATAGGAGTGAATCTTCACACATTTCTAGAAAATAAGTCCGTTTTATATTTTAAGCACAATCTCTAATCTTATATTTAAGACAGATTATCTATTGGCGTCAATAAACGTTTTGCTAAGGTATTTGCTAACTTTAGAATTTGTAAAAAAATTATTCAAATACATGACCGGTTTCGCCCGGTCAAGAAATTAATTTTTTTTTAAAGATGTTTAAGTATATTTAGAGATGAACTTAAACCAACAGACCACAATCGTGAGTACCTTCTCTGATAAATGACAATAAATGCAAAAAAATCACCTTTTTTTAAATTTTCTCGACTCTGGGTGTTTGCAGTGTTTTCATTCATAACATAAGTGCATTAGCGACTTACTTTGGGATCTGTGCAATAAATATTTAATGGGATTCCACTTATAAGCATTCCTGTAACTCTTCGTGTTTCTAGTGCTTTTTTTAATCATAAAATCAACCACGATTCAGACTTTATAAATGTAGATAAAATAAACACTGGATTGTGTTAAACTGTTGAAGAGGCTGGCAATTCAAACTACGCAGACGCAGATATGGGGCCTATATATTAACGTTATTTTTAATTAAGTTTAACAAGTGTAAACAGTGTCGCTTTGGAATTCGCTCCCGGCTGAAATAAGGAGGGCTCAGAGCCTTGAATTATATAAATACAAAATCAAACTGCATTATTTAGGCCAATTAATGAGATAATTATGAATTTTTTCGTTTTTTTGGCATATGTATTTGTTTTCGTAGGTAAAGTTTTTACATGAAACCATATATTATTTTTTTTTATTTATTTATCTTCACGCACAATCCCTGACGAGGTAGCCAGAGAGAACAGATCGCCAAGTGTCACGATTCCTACATACTTATTTCGCTTCTTTCAGATTCATCATCTTCTTCATACATTCACGTCTAGGTATCCGAGTACTCTTGACCGTCCCCTCTACGAGCAATTTGCTCACATGGTCTTCGAAAGTTAGTCTCGGTCTACCTCGACACCTTTTAATATTAACTTTCGCGCTATATATTTTCTTCACCATTCGGTCTTCACTCATTCGCTCAACGTGCCCAAACCATCGAAGCACGCCCTTATCCATTTTTGAGACAAGGTCATCTTTCAAACCTGCCATATTGCGAATCTCTTCGTTTCGCTTTCGGTCGGCCATGGTAAGGCCGCACATTTTACGAAGAGATCGCATCTTCACTGCATTCAACCTGCTTTTATGCTTCTTCTGGCGTACCCAGGTTTCGCTGCCATATTACAAAGTCGGTACCAACACTGCATTATGTATTGCAAGGCGTGCACTTTTCACAACGCCTTGCCTTTTGATTAACGCAGTCAGGGCACCATTGACTTTGTTCCCGGCAGCGACACGATTGTCCACACCTAAATCACATCTTTCATCCCGGCTAAACGCACTCCCCAATTATACAATTTCATTCACCTGTTCTAGACATTCCTAATTTACCCAAATTTCGCACTTCGTTCTTTTTTCGTCCCTTTCAAATATCAGAACCTTAAGGTTCTGGATGAAACCATATATAATGCATTTTTTATGATTTTTGTGTGAATAATGTCTAATTGTCCTTCCTTATGTATACGTTTTTTTTTCAGCAACAAGAAGCCAACTGCGAGGGTGAGCGCGTGTGTAGAAATACACGGGGGCTGCACGTGCGCAGCGCTAGACCAGCACGCGAGTGGCGCGCGGCCGAGGCGAAAACGGCACGAAGTTACGCCTAGCTCGGGAGGCGCATTCGCCTGATTTGTACACACCCTTACAGAAGAGGCCTTACAGAAGAGGTCTTGCAGTGGACTTTAACAGGCCGTTATGAATGTATGTAATGTATGTATGTAATTTTAGGTAAACAGTAAAAACTGTATATCATTCTATTTAATCTTTTAAATTTATGTTTGCTTAAATTTATCTGAGAAATGGCCTGTAATAAAAAATAACTAACCAACATTTCGCATTTAAAGTACTTAGTATGTATCCTGCAAGTGAAGTTAAAAATTTCACTATTTTAAACTGGAGACAATATCATTTTTTAGTTTTTTTCCCCGTTTGCATTGCATTTCGTGAAATAAAATTTTCATCACTGGAGCCTCCGAAACAATGAAAACACGCAACGAAAAAAGCTGCGTGCAATTTAAGTCCAATTAGGAAATGGAATTTTACTTAAAAAGGCCTTTTTAGTTTTCTATTTTCGCTGGTATTTTTTAAAATTTTTCAGTGTTCGGTTTGCTTTCCGCTGTTTCCATTTTCAAATATGTAAGTGTAGGAGTACAACGAATATTGGCATTTACAAATATTTTTAACGGTATCTTTTGATATATTTTATTATTGATTAAAAAGCATGTATGCGGTGCTGGACTTTTTGATACTGAATAATCTTATTTATGTAAATGTTTTCCCGAATTAAATTCCGATAGCCAAACCAATTCCCATTAAAAGTATAAAACAAAGTAAAAAATCTTACGATCAAATTAATATCGTCAAGAGTAACGACTTAAGTTGAGAGAAGTTTTGAAAAAAACATATCATAAACGAAAGTCGTTTGCAGTCTTGGGATCAAAGAATCAAAGAGTTTTGCAACAAGAAAGTTTTGTCATTACATTGATAAATTATCTTGTAATTTATTACGTTATTTTTGTAATTTTTTTTAAGCTTTGAGCTTTTTCTTTACTTTATTTATCGAAAGTTTCACACTTTTTAATAAAATTTGGGGGTGATTTTCGAACAATGTTACAAATTCATTTTAGAATGACACCTAAATCCATACTTGTAATATGTACTTGTATGTGTATAAACATCAATGTAACTCTATGTGTAATATGTATCGGTTTTTTTTTTATTTTCTAAACCTGAGTGGATCCTATGCCCGGAAAGGCCAGTGTATAAAATCACTTTTTCTACAATGTCTCGAGTCTGGCAGTTTGTAGTATTTTCGTTGTTTTTGATTCCATAAACAAAGTGCTTAAGCTATGTACTTTGTTATCAGAGTAACGTATCTTACGTTGTCTCTATATATCTACTTGCATTTTATGAGAAAAAATTGTTATAGAGATGCCTATGCGGCAGAATATATATGACTCTAGGACTTGCCCGTCACAACGTCTGCTTCACAAAATGTTTTTCCTTTACCCAGTATCGGCACCACAACTGAAACTAATATCCATTTTGCCAGTGTCGATTTGTCTATAATACTATCGATATAGCACTCGACAACCCCATGACATAAGACAACAAGGGATAGGGTTGTTACATCAGCATTCAACATACAACTGTTTGTATGTTCGTATTTGTTAGATTTTTTAGCTTCTGCGATATCATATGATTATTATTACCAAGTTACAATAAATTATGTGACCCTTTCTCAATGGGGTCTTGACAACAATATAGTATTGTTCACCAGGGCGTCGCCCTCATGTTTTCTGCTCGTGTGAACGAGTGAATAAAATGGTCAAGCGTAAATAGGATTTTCATAGCCGTTTTGAAATACATTATGGAAATATGATTACAGCGGGTCTGAAAGATCTTGTCATTAATATTGATAAGGGAATTCGAAGATTATTTTTTCAAGAGTACTAGCAATATCGTATAGCAGTATTCCTGTTAACCACTCCAACTAAGCTGCAATACTTGTGTCAAGAGTGGTTCACGACAACTGTTGAATGGCGGACTTGCGTCGTTATGTTTCGCAGTCCGCACTCTTATTAATTAGGCTATTGATATACGGTGTGTGATAGTTCACTATAGGACATATGCCTCTCCCATAAGGAACGGTTTACCATAATCGACCCTTAATAAGCAGATTGGCGATTGCAATACTTTCACCATAGTCGCAACTGCCCGTTAACGCTCTGTTTATTTTGGTCTCTTTGGGATGGCTATCCCGCCATCTGTCAGTAGTCAGTGAGTAATATTCAGTCAGTGTCATTGAGGAGGGCAAGAGTAATTGACTCTCCAATCTGACTGTAGCCATTGACATTATCGAGGCTTTTCTTTTAGTCACCTCGTATGACACCCACGGGAAGAAAAGTTGTAGTTAATTCCAAAGCTGACATCAGGGGTAGTGTATTAGTATTAGAACATATTTAAGTCACGTTAGCCGACTGTTTGGGTGGTCGGAATTTCAAGTCAAGAGACCCGAGTTCGATGCCCAGGTGGAAAGCTCGTACCAACAGGTTTTTCAAAAATTTTTCTACGATTTACATCGTTGGTTTGGACATAAAGGCCGGGATGGGCTTACCACCTGTCACTTTGTCCCGAAAATATCTGAAGGGAGGTAGAAGGAAAGGTGGATAGTCGGTGTTTCGAACTCGGGCCTCTTGACTCCAATTTCGATCACGGAATCAATCGGCTATCTTGATTTGAAAATATTTATTAAATTGTTTTAATGTGGCACCGAAACAAAAAGAGAACCCCTCGACATTGTGAACAAAATATTGTTTTCAAAGGCTGGTGACGAGGGTCACATAATTAATTGCAGGTTTGTAATGACTGCAAAAACAGAGCGAATTAATCTCGCATTGACAATAATTAGGGATCGCAATAAACTTAACAAAATGAATGAAATTTATACAAATAAGTAGAATTAAGCGTCTTATCTTTATGGCGAGTTCAACGGAAGGCCTATGTTTATATATTTATTTATTTTAGCTTCAATGCACAGTGTAGTACATATGGCGGACTTAATGCCAATTACATTATATGCATATACATACAATACATAAGTTAATACTTATACGATACACACATATATATACACATCACGTTGATAAACATCGATAGCTGGAGTATCCATAAAGCGAATTCAAAATTACCGAAATGTTGCTCGTGTAATTTTGAAAACCAAATATATAAAAACAAGTATATATAACCAAAAAGTTAAATAGCAGGAAGTATAATATTATCGCTGTTTTTACTTACTTTTAACAAATGTAAGTAGTTCGCTGTGGAATTCACTTTCGCATAAAGAGGGCTCAGAGCCTTGAATTATTTAAAAATAAAATCAAACTGAATTATTTAGGCAAATTATTGAGATGATTTTTAATATTCTTTCTTTTTTTGGCATGTGTATCAAAACAAGGCTCTGACTCTGCGGTCGCTGATCGTAAAGTCAACTCGCTTGAGAATGCCTTGTTTTGAGGTGAAACACGTGTCGCGTTTTCGGTGGTGGTATATGTTACCTGGTTTGAGTGTAGTAGTGGTGGTGGTGTATACAGTGGAATTAGTGCATGCATCCGTGGGAGGGATGGTGGTGCTCTTCTTCTCTTCGGACCAGGTAACATATACCTTTTATATTTGCATGCGGAGGGTTGCGAAGTAATTTTTTCAATAACAACTTTAAAATATAAAAATTAATGTAGCCTTTTTATGTCATTGACGTGAAGTTGAGTCAGTTAGTGTTTTACAAAAACACTAGTTACCTACTTGATTTTTATGACACAAATAATATCGTTAAAATTACATAACCTTGCGGTAACGACAAAACTTGATCTCAATTTTTCGATAGTTCCTTTGGATTTTTTAATATGAGCCCTTTTAACTTAGACTATAATCGACGAATATCTAGTGATTTATTACATAATTTATATGTTTTATGTCACGATATTATTTATTTCTAGGCTCAATGGAGTTTATCCTATCTCTGAAGTAATAAAACATAAAAAAAAATCATTTTCACGCAATGCCCAATACAGGGGTAGACAGAGGTCTAGTCTAGACAGTTAAGTCCCTTCGACCCACCTTCCACCGAATACATTTTCGGGACAACGTGACAGGTGGTGAGCCCGTAGCCGTCTTTATGTCCAAATCAATGATATAATTCGTACATAAGTTTTTGAAAAACCCATTGGTACGAGCCTGCCACCTGGGGATCGAACTCGGCTATCGTGACTTTTTTTATTATTGACAAAATTCAAGTCATTTATTGCTCTATTTACGATCAAAATGCCAGTTAACGTAATATATTACTGGTAGTACTACATATTAGGCAAATAAAATTAAAAGTATATTTTCACGCATAGTCCCAGACGGGGTAGACTGAGAGAGCAGAACCCTAAATGTCATGATCTTTGCATAATTTTTCGCTTCTTTATAATACATAATTTTCTTCATTCTTATTTGCACGTCTAGGTATCCGAGTAATCTTGATCCCTTCTTCAAGCAAATTACAGTAACAAGTTAGAAAGCAGTGACAGGTGGCAAGTATTATAATTATAACATAGTTCCATCGTCTATCCGCTTGTCATGCTTGACGATTATGTCAAATCTTCATAGGAAGTAGCATATCTCCTGCCTTGGACATGGGACAAATTATTCAAGGAAGTAAGGAAATTAATAGGAAATGACAAACATAAATTTTTCAATATTTATGCTACGTAAATTGACCACAAATATAGAACATTTGGTCGTATAGACCGCTGACCCATTCCAAATGTTGGCTAATGATAAGGGTTGAATTGACGTTGCTATGACAGCCCGCACTTTGTAATATTACATTGGAATTGTACCGAATACGCCGCAAGATTTTCGCTTTGGTTGAGTTTTGTATTTTACCGTCTACAAACAATTTCACTATTTATTTAATTATCTTCACGTACGCTCACTGACGGGATAGCCAGAGAGAACCGCCACATGGCACGACCCCCTATATACCTTTATCGCTTCTTTTAAATTCATAATTTTCTTTACACATCGTATCCGAGTACTAGGTTCGAGTCTTACAGAACCAGAAACCTTACAATTTAAACGTTGCTGCAACTTCATGTCAATAACTTTTTAGCTATGTAGAAATCATTATGATAACGCTTTCTACATCTTTTGATGTATTTTATTATTGATTTTAAAGCATGTATGCGATGCAAGACTTTTTAGATACAGAATAAATAAGAAATTTAAACGGTTTCCCGAATCAAATTCCGATAACCAAACCCATTCCCATTAAAGTATAAAACATATTAACAAATCTCACAATCAAATAAATATCGTCAATAGTTACGACCTAAGTTGAGAGATGTTTTGTAAAAAAAAACATATCATAAACGAAAATCGCTTGCAGTCTTGGGATCAAAGAATCACAGAGTTTTGAAACAAGAAAGTTTTGTCATTATATTGATAAATTATCTCGTAATTTATTAAGTTATTTTTATAATTTTTTAAGCTTTGAGCAAAGAAACAAAAATTCTTTTCTTTACAAAGTTTTTCCGGACACCCATTATCGGCACCATAACTGAAACAAATACTCATTATGCCAGTATCGACATGTCAATAATACTATCGATATATCACTCGACAACCCTATGCCATATGATTTCAAACAGGATAGGGTTGTAACATCAGCATTCAACATACAACTGTTTGTATGTTGGTACTTGTTAGATTTTTAAGCTTCTGCGGCATCATATGAGTATTATTACCATGTTACAATACATTATGTGACCCTTCTCAATGGGGTCTTGACAACCACATAGTTTTGTTCAGCAGGGTGTTTTCTGCTCGTGTGAACGAGTGAATAAAATTGTCAAGCGTAAAAGGGACTTTAATAGCTGTTTTGAAATACATTATGGAAATAAGACTGGCAGGTCTGAAATATAGTGTCATTAAAATTGATAAGTGCATTCAAAGATGATAACATACATACATAACGACGTGTGATAATATACTGCAGGACATAGGCTTCTTCCTTAGCAGGATTTTCATAAGGCAGAGACATAAAAGAGAGGTAATAGCTGATAATCGCCGGGATCAGCATTGAAATTTTTGTGGTAACTTTTTTTATAATATATTCCGTAACACGTGTGCTTTAGCTACTTTGGGATCATAGCAATGTATGTGACTTGTCCCTATCTCTGTATGTATTTATTTTAAAAAAAAAGAAAAAAAAATATCTTCACGCAATTCCCAATACAGGGGTAGACAGAGGTCAAGTCTAGACATTTAAGTTCCTTTGACCCACCTTCCACCGAAGATATTTTCGGGACAACGTGACAGGTGGTGAGCCCGTCGCCGCCTTTATGTCCAAGCCAACGATGAAATTCTTACATAAGTTTTTGAAAAACTTATTGGTACTGCCACCTGGGGATCGAACTCGGGTCTCTCGGCTCGAAATTCCGACCACCCAACAACTCGGCTATCGTGACTTTTTGTTGTATGTTGTATGTTTATGTATTTATTTAAGTTTGTAAAAGTCAACTGTAGGACAAAGGCCTCTCCCATAAGGAAGGGTGTGACCATAATTGATCCACCATCGGCCTGCTTATTTTGGTCAGTTTTTCTTTTTAGATGTATATCCCGCCATCTGTCAGTAGAGACGAATATTGCACGGCTTCTCTCTTAGCCACCTCGTGTCATACCAGCTAGAGGAAATACTGTAGGAAAGACTGGAGGAAAGACTTCTATGACTATAATATGACGACATGCCTAACGGAGTAATGGTATCAGAACATATTTATATAAAAATACAAGACTTATACAACCACGTTGTTTTTATCGTAGTCACGATAGCCGAGTGGTTGGGTGGTCAGCATTTCGAGTCAATAGACCCAAGTTCGATCCCCAGCTGGTAGGCTCGTACCAATGGGTTTTTCAAAAACTTATGTACGAATATCGTTGGCTTGGACATACAGACGGCGACGGGCTCACCACCTGTCCGAACCTCGTTGTTCCGAAGATATTTCCGGTGGAAGGTGGGTCGAAGGGACTTAATTGTCTAGACTCGACTCGACTTCACGCAATTCCCAACACAGGGGTAGACAGAGCTACCCCTGTGTTGGGAATTGCGTGAAGATATTTCTTTTTTATTTTATTTATTAAGGTACAAATCTTTTTTTTTCGTAATAAGATTTCTTATTAATTTATATTATTTATATATTTTCTATAAAATATTGTTTTTGATAAATTTTTTAAACTTTTAAATGCTTGGCACATAATTAACACATTTGCTGAAATTTTGTTGAAGATTCATGTACATTGGTCAATGTTGTAAATGAAAAATAAAACTAAGTTGTAAATGAAAAATTATGTTTCATTTAAAACAATTTTTTTTTAATTTCTTCGTTTGTCGGTACACTTGCTAAGATGTTAGTACAGAAGATTGGCCTAAATTCTTTTTTTTTTATAGGAAAAGGGAGGCAAACGAGCAGGTGGTTCACGTGATGGTAAGTGGATTACCGCAGCCCATGAACACCCGCAATACCAGAGGCTTAGCAGATGCGTTGCCTCCCTTAGAGTGCCCCCCTCCCCCATAATTGGGGGAGAGGGGTGTGTGGGCCACCTGCACCTGGTTACCTGCACTCACCAGACGAAACGCAGAAGTGTGTTAGACCTCTACTTCACGCCGGTAGAGGTCTAACAAACTTCACGGCCGGCTCGACAGGAGAAGTACCGCGACCTCACAGAATGTGAGGTCGTGGTACTTCCCCGGTCGAGCCGGCCTATTCATGCAACAACAAAAGCTGATGCGTGGCTCTACCACTATTAAACGTTAAATTTCGCGACATTTTGTCAAACAATTGCCGGAACAACTGAAGATTTTTTTCCGGCACGAGCGAGTCTGTGTTTATCGACTATTGTTATAATTTTAGATGGCTTAGTAGCGACAACTCGAAAATAATCCCTAGAATGTTTCCTGAGATATATTAAATCATCTTTTCTCTTTAGAAATAAATCATCTTTTTGCCGATATGTAAAAGGTAAATGATTTACCTAAAACATCACATTGGATATCTTGAAATTTATAATTACTCTAATACTATAAGCATTAGAGTATTACTCTAAAGCTTATAGCATAGTACAGCCAGAAGCAAACGCTCACTAAGAGCGGATTTTACGCAAATCTTCTTCAAAGTATTTTTATTTTCTACTATTGTCATAATAAAATATTTCTTGTAGTCCAAGCGGTTGAAGGAAGGAATGTCAGGAATGCAGAGATATTCCTGGTATTTTAACGCCAAGATCTGGTAATTTATTGTGAAAATTATGATAGCCACGATAGCCGAATGGTTGGATAGTCGGAATTTCGAGTCAAGAGACCCGAGTTCGATCCCCAGGTGGCAGGCTCGTACCAATGGGTTTTCAAAAACTTATGTACGAATTATACCGTTGGCTTGGACATAGAGACGGCGATGGGCTCAACACCTGTCACGTTGTCCCGAAAATATCTTCGGTGGAAGGTGGGTCGAAGGGACTTAATTGTCTAGACTCGACTCGACTTCGCAGATTTACAACACCGGGGTAGACAGAGGTCAAGTCTAGACATTTAAGTTCCTTTGACCCACCTTCCACCGAAGATATTTCCGGTGGAAGGTGGGACGAAGGGACTTATTTGTCTAGACTAGACCTTTGTCTACCCCTGTATTGGGAAACGCGTGAAGATATTTATTTTTTATTTATTTATTATTTTACAATTATCAGATCCAGGTTAACACCGAACACATTTTTTTGACAGATGGTGAGCCTGTCGCTTTCCTTATGTCATCATTGGTGCGAGCCTAGCACATTTGGATAACCACCTAACTAGCTATCGTGATACTTCAATTGGGTAATTTGTGTTTTTAAGAAATGTTTGTTCCCTCAATTAAAAGCTAATTTGATATCAACGTAAGTATTTTAACCCAATTTTTTCTCGTGTGTGATATCACCAAAAGAAAAATGTTTAAAATATCAATGGCTTCCAAACACATTTTAAATAGACCATTTTATTTACCATCCAGATTCACAACAAACTTCCAAAGTAATTATTCAAAAGGTTTGTTTGAATTCTCTCGTGTCTTTTTTTATCCATTTCAAAGATTACACTTTTTGTTGGCGAAATTCATTTTATGAATTCTTTACATGCCGGAAATAAAGTTATCAAATAAATTTGTTACATTGCTGACTTAAAAATTTTGTCATTACAAATATTTAAATTTTTGTTACTTCATTATAAAGAAAATCAAAATGCTTCAAGAGAGACCTTCAAAAATTGTAAGCATTTATTTCAAATGAAATTTAGAAGTGTAGTTTTGAATTGGGAGTTATAGGTATTCTTTGAGTCAGTACCACATTCTTAAAATTTCTGCAGTCATATAGCAGTGAATCTTCACGCATTTCTAAATAACTAGACCTTTTTATTTTTTAAGCACAATTTTTTAATCTCATTTTTAAGAAATGTTTGTTCCCTCAATTAAAAGCTAATTTGATATCAACGTAAGTATTTTAACCCAATTTTTTCTCGTGTGTGATATCACCAAAAGAAAAATGTTTAAAATATCAATGGCTTCCAAACACATTTTAAATAGACCATTTTATTTACCATCCAGATTCACAACAAACTTCAAAGTAATTATTCAAAGGTTTGTTTGAATTCTCTCGTGTCTTTATCCATTTCAAAGATTACACTTTTTGTTGGCGAAATTCATTTTATGAATTCTTTACATGCCAAATAAAGTTATCAAATAAATTTGTTACATTGCTGACTTAAAAATTTTGTCATTACAAATATTTAAATTTTTGTTACTTCATTATAAAGAAAATCAAAATGCTTCAAGAGAGACCTTCAAAAATTGTAAGCATTTATTTCAAATGAAATTTAGAAGTGTAGTTTTGAATTGGGAGTTATAGGTATTCTTTGGAGTCAGTACCACATTCTTAAAATTTCTGCAGTCATATAGCAGTGAATCTTCACGCATTTCTAAATAACTAGACCTTTTTATTTTTTAAGCACAATTTTTAATCTCATTTTTTAAGAAATGTTTGTTCCCTCAATTAAAAGCTAATTTGATATCAACGTAAGTATTTTAACCCAATTTTTTCTCGTGTGTGATATCACCAAAAGAAAAATGTTTAAATATCAATGGCTTCCAAACACATTTTAAATAGACCATTTTATTTACCATCCAGATTCACAACAAACTTCAAAGTAATTATTCAAAGGTTTGTTTGAATTCTCTCGTGTCTTTTTATCCATTTCAAAGATTACACTTTTTGTTGGCGAAATTCATTTTATGAATTCTTTACATGCCGGAAATAAAGTTATCAAATAAATTTGTTACATTGCTGACTTAAAAATTTTGTCATTACAAATATTTAAATTTTTGTTACTTCATTATAAAGAAAATCAAAATGCTTCAAGAGAGACCTTCAAAAAAATTGTAAGCATTTATTTCAAATGAAATTTAGAAGTGTAGTTTTGAATTGGGAGTTATAGGTATTCTTTGGAGTCAGTACCACATTCTTAAAATTTCTGCAGTCATATAGCAGTGAATCTTCACGCATTTCTAAATAACTAGACCTTTTTATTTTTTTAAGCACAATTTTTAATCTCATTTTTTAAGAAACAGTTAACACAAAACACAAATGTAAACTTATGTAAACTTTAGAATTTATGAAAAATAATTCAAATACCTGACCGGTTTCATGAAATTATTTTTATTTTCTACTATTGTCATAATAAAATATTTCTTGTAGTCCAAGCGGTTGAAGGAAGGAATGTCAGGAATGCAGAGATATTCCTGGTATTTTAACGCCAAGATCTGGTAATTTATTGTGAAAATTATGATAGCCACGATAGCCGAATGGTTGGATGGTCGGAATTTCGAGTCAAGAGACCCGAGTTCGATCCCCAGGTGGCAGTCACGTACCAATGGGTTTTTCAGAAACTTATGTACGAATTATACCGTTGGCTTGGACATAGAGACGGCGATGGGCTCAACACCTGTCACGTTGTCCCGAAAATATCTTCGGTGGAAGGTGGGACGAAGGGACTTATTTGTCTAGACTAGACCTTTGTCTACCCCTGTATTGGGAAACGCGTGAAGATATTTATTTTTTATTTATTTATTATTTTACAATTATCAGATCCAGGTTAACACCGAACACATTTTTTTGACAGATGGTGAGCCTGTCGCTTTCCTTATGTCATCATTGGTGCGAGCCTAGCACATTTGGATAACCACCTAACTAGCTATCGTGATACTTCAATTGGGTAATTTGTGTTTTTAAGAAATGTTTGTTCCCTCAATTAAAAGCTAATTTGATATCAACGTAAGTATTTTAACCCAATTTTTTCTCGTGTGTGATATCACCAAAAGAAAAATGTTTAAAATATCAATGGCTTCCAAACACATTTTAAATAGACCATTTTATTTACCATCCAGATTCACAACAAACTTCCAAAGTAATTATTCAAAAGGTTTGTTTGAATTCTCTCGTGTCTTTTTATCCATTTCAAAGATTACACTTTTTGTTGGCGAAATTCATTTTATGAATTCTTTACATGCCGGAAATAAAGTTATCAAATAAATTTGTTACATTGCTGACTTAAAAATTTTGTCATTACAAATATTTAAATTTTTGTTACTTCATTATAAAGAAAATCAAAATGCTTCAAGAGAGACCTTCAAAAAATTGTAAGCATTTATTTCAAATGAAATTTAGAAGTGTAGTTTTGAATTGGGAGTTATAGGTATTCTTTGGAGTCAGTACCACATTCTTAAAATTTCTGCAGTCATATAGCAGTGAATCTTCACGCATTTCTAAATAACTAGACCTTTTTATTTTTTTAAGCACAATTTTTAATCTCATTTTTTAAGAAACAGTTAACACAAAACACAAATGTAAACTTATGTAAACTTTAGAATTTATGAAAAATAATTCAAATACCTGACCGGTTTCGCCCGAAATTATTTTTATTTTCGTGATGTTTAAGTTTATTTAAAGATGAACTTTCACCAAGTGACCGCAATCGTGAGTATTCAGTCTATGTTTAATATGATATCTTCTTTTTTACCCTCCTTTCATAGCTACCTTTGGAGTTCCCTTCGCCTGTTTCTTCTTCATTAGAGATACATCACTTCGAAACAGTAATAGTTATATAAAATGACAATCGGTGACTGTAATGAGTGTAACACGTGTCGATACATAAAATGTTCGATAACATAATAGGTCTCATGACCTTCATGGATGAGTGGCGCACTCACCGGTTTGCAAGGTGTGGCTATCTCTTAAGTCCCGGCTTTGATTCCTGGACTGGTTAATATAGAAAAACCACTTTTTCTAAATTTTCTCGATTCTGGGTGTTTGCGGTGTTTTCATTCATTACACAAGTGCTTTAGCGACTTACTTTGGGACCCGTGCAATAAATGTGTGTGTGTGTGTGTGTGTGTGTGTTACCAATCAATGTATATATTTATTGATACGTTCGACGGACTACTGACAAAATCGCAGACATATATATATATATATATATATATATATATATATATATATATATATATATATATATATATATATATATATATATATATATATATATATATATATATATATATATATATATATATATATATATATATATATAAAGATTACTAGCATAAAGTCAACCACGACACAGACTTGAAAAATGTAGATAATAACTTACACAACACACTAAACACTTATAAGCATTCCTGTAACTATTCGTATTTCTAGAGCCTTTTTACAGAATTTAAGGTCTGAGTATTTCAACTGTTTGAAACTTTGAATCAATTTATTTCAGCTTACGAAAAACATCATGGTAATAAACATCGATAACTGGAGTATCCACAAAGTGAATTCAAAATTATCGAGTTCCTGTTCGTGTATTTCTGAAAACCAAATATATAAAAACAAAAAAGTATATATATCCAAATAAGTAAGTAGCAGGAAATAAGCGACAAAAGCACATGCGTAGCTCTGATCTCAAGTAAAAAAAACTAAGTAGCAAAATCTCTTGTATTATAGTAGTTTAGCCTTATATAGATATGTATTATTGTTGTGTTTATTAACGTTTAACATATGTAACTATTTCGCTGTGGATTTCGCTCCCGCATAAATAGAGCCTTGAATTATTTAAAAATAAAATCAAACTGAATTATTTAGGCAAATTAATGAGATGATTTTTAATACTCTTTCTTTTTTTTGGCATGTGTATTTGTTATCGTTATAATTCTCTGTTTTTTTCGCAGGTAAAGTGTATGTATGAAACTATATATAATGCATTTTTTATGATTTTTATGTGAATGGTGTCTAGTTGTCCTTCTTTATTTATATAAACACACTCACGGAAAATCCTTTTCTAAATATTCTCTGTGTTAGGTCTGCCTGGATGAAATCGGCGTCATTTATACAACCACTTTAAATAACCTTATTTGATGTGTATCTAGTTAATAATATGTTTGTTATAGTGTGTGCATTAAAGTGTATAAATAAATATGTAACAGGCACTTTCATTCACTTCCATACTTTATATCTCATTACCAAATTTTCAAACTATTTTCATCTATCCACTTCATGATAATATACATGCTTTTTTGGCAACTAGAGTGGATGAGATGTTCGTCGTCGTTCGGTTTGCTTTCGGCTGTTTCCATTTTCAAATAGATATGTGTAAGTGTGCAACGAATGCTTGCATTTACAAATATAAAATATATAATGGTATTAAAAAAACGAGGACAAATCTTCGTCGTCTCTTAAGATAAACACGGGAAGAAAGAGAGTGGTACATTCTAACGCCGTAACTACGTGGAAATAGAACATGACATTTATTACACGGTTAAAAACAGATCCTATAGGCAGAAATACTTAAACATGATTATACTAAACATAACTTGATTTGTTTTGTTTGCTTGGTTACTTTTTATTCTAGGAAATTAAAGTGTAAAACATGATTATGTTCAACAGAAATTGAGTTGTTGTTTTGTTTGCTTGACTACTTTTTGTTCTGGGAAAGACATTGAGGTGTCTTTACAATCAAGTCCTTTCGACCCACATCTCACCGACGACATTTTTTCGGGACAATGTGGCAGGTGGTGAGCGTGTCATCGTCCTTATGTCTAAGCCAACGATAAGTCATATGTAAGATATGAAAAAAAAAACATTGATACGAACCTTTCACTTGAGGATCGTATTCGGGTCCTTTGCGTCGAATTCCGATCACCCTGCCACTCGTCTATCGTGTCGTAGCGTACGTCTAATATTAATTTGTATCAAGTCGACTACCTCCATAGACGAGTCGGATACACGCGATATATGTATATACGTTTTCAGGGTGTCGGCATCTCCGAGGTCCCAAGCTCGATTACCGGACAGGTCATTGTAGAAAAATCACTTTTTCTACATTATCCCGACCGGTAATCGCTGTATGTGATGTTTTCCCTATCTATGTATATACTTATTTGCTAGACGGAACACTTAGAAGACATAATATTATATAAAATAACGGTGGTAATGATCCGTCAGGAGACATTATGCATTATTCATGTTGTGTAATGAAGCTATTATGAGACGTCATAACACGACTGTGGACTTGCCGGTAAATATAATTATGTTACTCTAACGATAAAGTCACGATAGCTAAATGGTTGGGTGATTATATTTCGAGATGGAAATATGTAAATATAATTATTACATTGTTCCATCGTCTATCTGTTTGTCATGGGTGACGATAATGTGAAATCCTCATAGGAACTAGCATATCTCTGCTAATTTCTATGAGGATTTGCTATCTCCTGCTATGAACTTATATAACAAAAATAAACATTTATGCTACGTAAATTGACCACAAATATAGAACATTTGGTCGTATAGACCCCTGACCCATTCCGAAATGTTGGCTAATGATAAGGGTTGAATTGGCGTTGCTATGACAGCCCGCACTTTGTAATATTGCATTGGAGTAGCAAGGTTTTCGATTTGGTTGAGTTTTAGTGTTTAACAGACTACAAACAAGTTCATTATTTATTTATCTTCAAGTATACTCCCTAACAGGATAGCTAAAGAGAGCTGCTAAGTGTCACGATCCCTAAACACCTTTTTCACTTCTTTTAAATTCAAAATTTTCTTCATACACCATATCTGAGTACTTGTTCCGAGTCTTGCAAGACTAGATACCTTACACTTTAAACTTTACTGCAGCTTAATGTCTATAACTTTTTAGTTACATAGAAATCATTATATCGCTTTCTACATCTTATTATTTTTATTATTGACATTAAAGCATGTATGCGATGCTGGACTTTTTGATACAGGATGTTAAAGGTTTCCCGATTTAAATTACAATAACCAAACCAATTCCCATTAAAATATATACATAGTATAACATAGTAACAAATCTTACTATCAAATTAATATCGTTAAGAGTAAGAACCTAAGTTGAGAGAAGTTTTGTAAAAAAACATATCATAAACGAAAAGCGCTTGCAGTGTTGGGATCAAAGAATCACAGAGTTTTGAAATAAGAAAGTTTTGTCATTACATTGATAAATTACCTCGTAATTTATGACATTATTTTTGTAATTTTTAAAGCTTGGAGCTTTTTTTGTATTTTCTTTACCGAAAGTTTCACACTTTTTAATAAAATTTTGGGATGAATTTCGAACAATGTTACAAATACATTTTAGAATGTCACCTAAATCCATACTTGTCATATGTATTTGTTTGTGTATAAACATCAATGTAATGAAAATAAAAAAAAACGATGTAATTACACATAGAGTATGTGTAATTACATCGTTTTTTTTTATTTTCTAAACCTGAGAGGATTCTATTCCCGGAAAGCTAGTGTATAAAATCACTTTTTCTACAATGTCTCGAGTTTGGCTGTTTGTAGTATCATCGTTGTTTTTGACTCCAAAACCAAAGTGCTTAAGCTATGTATTTTGTTACCAGAGTAATGTGTCTTACGTTGTCTCTATCTATCTAATTGCATTTGACTAGAAAGAATTGTAAGAGAAGTCCGTGTGGCAGAATATATATCACTCTAGCATTTTCCTGTCGCTTTGCCTGCTTGAATAAATATTTTTCCGGACACCCATTATCGGCACCATAACTGAAACAAATACTCATTATGCCAGTATCGACATGTCGATAATACTATCGATATACTCGACAACCCTATGCCATATGATTTCAAACAGGATAGGGTTGTAACATCAGCATTCAACATACAACTGTTTGTATGTTGGTACTTGCTAGATTTTTAAGCTTCTGCGGCATCATATGAGTATTATTACCAAGTTACAATAAATTATGTGACCCTTCTCAATGGGGTCTTGATAACCACATAGTTTTGTTCAGCAGGGTGTTTTCTGCTCGTGTAAACGAGTGAATAAATTGTCAAGCGTAAAAGGGACTTTAATAGCTGTTTTGAAATACGTTATGGAAATAAGACTGGCAGGTCTGAAATATAGTGTCATTAAAATTGATAAGTGCATTCGAAGATGATAACATACATACATAACGGCGTATGATAATATACTGCAGGACATAGGCCTCTTCCTTAGCAGGATTTCCATAAGGCAGAGGCATAAAGGAGAGGTAATAGCCGATAATCGCCGGGACCAGCACTCGGTTTTTTGTAGTAACTTTTTTTATAATATATTCTAAGCGTGCTTTAGCTAGTTTGGGATCAGAGCAATGTATATCTCATACATTGTTGTCCCTTTCTCTGTATGTATTTATTTAAGTTCGTAAAAGTCAACCGTAGGACAAAGGCCTCTCCCATAAGGAAGGGTATGACCATAATTGATCCACCATGGGTCTGCTCATTTTGTTCAGTTTTTCTTTTTAGATGTATATCCCGTCATCTGTCAGTAGAGACTGATACTGTCACGGCTTCTCTCTTAGCCACCTCGTATCATACCCACTAGAGGAAAGACTGGAGGAAAGACTTCTATGACAAAAAATATGCATTATATAAAAAATAAATAAATTGTAAATTGTGCAGCTTCGGCCCACCGAAAATAAAACTGAAAGAACTAATGAATAAAATGAATAACTAACGCCTATGTTTCGAACTCGGGCCTCTTGACTCCAATTCCGATCACAAAATCAATCAGCTATCGTGACGTGAAAATGTTTATTAAATTGTTTTAATGTGACACGAAAACAAAAAAGAGAACCCCTCGACATTGTGAACAAAATATTGTTTTCAACGTCTGATGAAGAGGGTCACATAATTAATTGAAGGTGTGTAATGAGTGCAAAAACAGAGCGAATTAATCTCGCATTGACAATAATTAGGGATCGCAATATTCTTAACATCATGAGTGAAATCTATACAAATAAGGTAATAAGAAAACTTTGATAATGCCATAAAGGCGAAACCGGTCAGGTATTTTAATACAAATAAATGTGGAATAAATAAAAGTGAATTTTAATATGTTTAAATGTCTAAAAACTTAATTGAAAACAAAGTTTTTCACAAGTTATATGCCAATAAATTTAAGCATAAAACAATTTAATCTTAACACTGAGTTATAGAACCGGAATTCAACTGAAACACCGTGGAGGAGAATGTATTAGTAAAATTTCTCTGGTGGGCTGGCGGGGGAGGGGCATTTACTTTCCGAAGCTTTAATGCGCTAAATATCTTGAGCCGGAATAGAGTTAGCAAAACACAGACCTATATTATTTTGTGACTAGTTTTGCATGTGCTATTAAAGTTTAAGATTCTTGTGAATTGCCGAAAGAAACTCCGTATTTTTTTCAAATAATTTGGGAGCGGTCACCTCGTTCCCATGGATATTCATTGTAGACATTTTCCCATAAACTATGTTTTGGATGAATGAATTATGTTTTAACTTGTTTATGAATGAATTATATTTTATTTGAAACACATTTCAAATAAAATATAATTCACTACGATTAGCCTGCTAAGATATTAGTACAGATGGCTTAATTCACGTCATTTTGGCTAACAATTCCCGGAACAACCGAAGCTTTTTTGATATTTTTTCAGCACGTTATATTTTTAGACGGCTTAGTAGCGACCACGCGAAAATTATTCCTTTAATTATAAATTCTTCAATTAGCTAAATATATATAATGTAAATATATATTTTCATATCATTTCCAATACTGGAATAGACAGAGGTCTATACATTATAGTCCTTTCAGCCCACCTTCCGCCGAAGACATTTTTGGACAAATGGTGAGCCTGTCGCCGTCTTTATGTCGACATTGATACGAGTCTAGCATCTGAGAATCGAACTCGGGTCTCAACTCGAATTCCGAGCCCTGAACCACTGGGCTCTCGTGAATCTTCATTGAAGTAAATTGTTGTTTTTTTTTTTGTAAGAAATGTTTGTTCTCCCCATAAAAAGCTTATTTGATATCAACGTAATTTTCTAAATCGCGCTTTCATTATGCCAGTATCGACATGTCGATAATACTATCGATATACTCGACAACCCTATGCCATATGATTTCAAACAGGATAGGGTTGTAACATCAGCATTCAACATACAACTGTTTGTATGTTGGTACTTGCTAGATTTTTAAGCTTCTGCGGCATCATATGAGTATTATTACCAAGTTACAATAAATTATGTGACCTTTCTCAATGGGGTCTTGATAACCACATAGTTTTGTTCAGCAGGGTGTTTTCTGCTCGTGTAAACGAGTGAATAAATTGTCAAGCGTAAAAGGGACTTTAATAGCTGTTTTGAAATACGTTATGGAAATAAGACTGGCAGGTCTGAAATATAGTGTCATTAAAATTGATAAGTGCATTCGAAGATGATAACATACATACATAACGGCGTATGATAATATACTGCAGGACATAGGCCTCTTCCTTAGCAGGATTTCCATAAGGCAGAGGCATAAAGGAGAGGTAATAGCCGATAATCGCCGGGACCAGCACTCGGTTTTTTGTAGTAACTTTTTTTATAATATATTCTAAGCGTGCTTTAGCTAGTTTGGGATCAGAGCAATGTATATCTCATACATTGTTGTCCCTTTCTCTGTATGTATTTATTTAAGTTCGTAAAAGTCAACCGTAGGACAAAGGCCTCTCCCATAAGGAAGGGTATGACCATAATTGATCCACCATGGGTCTGCTCATTTTGTTCAGTTTTTCTTTTTAGATGTATATCCCGTCATCTGTCAGTAGAGACTGATACTGTCACGGCTTCTCTCTTAGCCACCTCGTATCATACCCACTAGAGGAAAGACTTCTATGACAAAAAATATGCATTATATAAAAAATAAATAAATTGTAAATTGTGCAGCTTCGGCCCACCGAAAATAAAACTGAAAGAACTAATGAATAAAATGAATAACTAACGCCTATGTTTCGAACTCGGGCCTCTTGACTCCAATTCCGATCACAAAATCAATCAGCTATCGTGACGTGAAAATGTTTATTAAATTGTTTTAATGTGACACGAAAACAAAAAGAGAACCCCTCGACATTGTGAACAAAATATTGTTTTCAACGTCTGATGAAGAGGGTCACATAATTAATTGAAGGTGTGTAATGAGTGCAAAAACAGAGCGAATTAATCTCGCATTGACAATAATTAGGGATCGCAATATTCTTAACATCATGAGTGAAATCTATACAAATAAGGTAATAAGAAAACTTTGATAATGCCATAAAGGCGAAACCGGTCAGGTATTTTAATACAAATAAATGTGGAATAAATAAAAGTGAATTTTAATATGTTTAAATGTCTAAAAACTTAATTGAAAACAAAGTTTTTCACAAGTTATATGCCAATAAATTTAAGCATAAAACAATTTAATCTTAACACTGAGTTATAGAACCGGAATTCAACTGAAACACCGTGGAGGAGAATGTATTAGTAAAATTTCTCTGGCGGGCTGGCAGGGGAGGGGCATTTACTTTCCGAAGCTTTAATGCGCTAAATATCTTGAGCCGGAATAGAGTTAGCAAAACACAGACCTATATTATTTTGTGACTAGTTTTGCATGTGCTATTAAAGTTTAAGATTCTTGTGAATTGCCGAAAGAAACTCCGTATTTTTTTCAAATAATTTGGGAGCGGTGACCTCGTTCCCATGGATATTCATTGTAGACATTTTCCCATAAACTATGTTTTGGATGAATGAATTATGTTTTAACTTGTTTATGAATGAATTATATTTTATTTGAAACACATTTCAAATAAAATATAATTCACTACAATTAGCCTGCTAAGATATTAGTACAGATGGCTTAATTCACGTCATTTTGGCTAACAATTCCCGGAACAACCGAAGCTTTTTTGATATTTTTTCAGCACGTTATATTTTTAGACGGCTTAGTAGCGACCACGCGAAAATTATTCCTTTAATTATAAATTCTTCAATTAGCTAAATATATATAATGTAAATATATATTTTCATATCATTTCCAATACTGGAATAGACAGAGGTCTAGACATTATAGTCCTTTCAGCCCACCTTCCGCCGAAGACATTTTTGGACAAATGGTGAGCCTGTCGCCGTCTTTATGTCGACATTGATACGAGTCTAGCATCTGAGAATCGAACTCGGGTCTCAACTCGAATTCCGAGCCCTGAACCACTGGGCTCTCGTGAATCTTCATTGAAGTAAATTGTTGTTTTTTTTTTGTAAGAAATGTTTGTTCTCCCCATAAAAAGCTTATTTGATATCAACGTAATTTTCTAAATCGCGCTTTCTTTCCATGAGTGTCATCACTAAAAGAAAATCTCAATGACTTGCACATTTAAAAAAAATAATATACCATCTAGATTCACAATAAACTTCCAAAGTAATTCCTCAAAAGGTTTGTTTGAATTCTCTTGCGCCTTTTATCCATTTCAGAGATTACACTTTTTGATGGCGAAATTCATGTTATGAATTCTTTACATGCCGAAAATAAAATTCTCAAATAATTTCCATTTTTGTTACATCGCGGAATAAAAATTTTTGATTTTTTGTTATTTTTTTACTCAGAAAATTAAAACGCCTCAAGAGAAACTTAAAAAAAAAATGGAAGCATTTTTGGCAAATAAATTTTATCTTCACAACATTCCCGATATACGATAGCTGAGTCACGATAGCCGAGTTGTTGGGTGGTCGGAATTTCGAGTCGAGAGACCCGAGTTCGATCCCCAAGTGGCAGGCTCGTACCAATGAGTTTTTCAAAAACTTATGTACGAATTATATCGTTGGCTTGGACATAAAGGCGGCGACGGGCTCACCACCTGTCACGTTGTCCCGAAAATATCTTCGGTGGAAGGTGGGTCAAAGGGACTTAATTGTCTAGACTAGACCTCTGTCTACCCCTGTATTGGGAATTGCGTGAAGATATTTATTTATTTATTTATATTCCCGATATAGGGGTAGACAGAGGTCTAGATATTTAAGATCTCTCGGCGTATGTGATGCTGTCCCTATCTATGTCTTTTCTTTTATGGAAAAGGGAGGCAAACGAGCAGGCGGCTCACGTGATGGTAAGTGATTACCGCCGCCCATGAACACCTGCAATACCAGATGCGTTGCATAGCAGATGCGTTGCCGGCCTAAGAGTGTCCACTCCCCTCCCCCAGAATTGGCTTATGGGGGTGTGTGGGTCTCCGGTTACCTGCACTCACCAGACGAAACGCAGAAGTTTGTTAGACTTCTACTTCACGCCGGTATTCTGTGAGGTCGAGGTACGTGGCCGGCCCATTCATGCAACAACAAAAGCTAATGCGTGGCTCTACCACTGTATAAAAATGATTTAAATATCTTTGTTTTTAACACTGTTGTTGTTAACACTGTTATGTATGTATGTATTTTTATAGGTTTGTCGGACGACTGACAAAATCGCAGGCAGAAACTAGTAAATAATAAAATAAATGAATAAATATCTTCACGCAATTCCCTGTACAGGGGTAGACGGAAGTCTAGTCTAGACAATTAAGTCCCTTCGACCCACCTTCCACCGAAGATATATTTTAAAAAGACGAAATAAGAAATAATAAAATAATAAAGATTACTAGCGTAAAATCAACGGACTCATACTTCAAAAATGTAGATAAAGTCAACACTGGTTTGTGTTAAACTGTTGAAGAGGCAGGCAATTCAAACTATGCAGACTATAAAAAACATTTCAAACTAGTTTGCAATTTAAATCGAAATATTAAATGGGATTCCACTTATAAGCATTCCTGTAACTCTTTGTGTTTCTAGTGCTTTTTTTTCAGAGTTTAAGGTCTGAATATTACAAATGTTTGAAACTTCGAATCATTTGATTTCAATTTACGACCATGTTACCGATTTGGTGTTCGTGTATTTATTAAAACCAAATTTAGAAGTAGTAGTAATTAATTTAAAAGTAGTAGGAAGTAAGCGACAACAGCACATACGTTACTCTTATCTCAAGCGAGAAAACTAAGCAGCAAAAGCACTTGTATTACAGTAGTTTATATAGCCCAAAAGTTAATATATAGCCCTATAAATTAACTTTTTTTTAACTACGTTTAACATATGTAACAAGCAGTTTCGTTCACTTCCATACTTTACATTAAGATGTACTTAGGTACCAAATATAAAACAAAAGAGAGGCCTATGTCTTGCAGTGGACTTTCACAGGCCGTTATGAATGTATGTTATGTATGTACGTAATTGTAGGTAAACAGTGAAAACTGTTTATCATTCTGTTTAATGTTTTATATTTTTTATACTTAAACTTCTCTGTAAAATGGCCTGTAATAAAAAATAACTAACCATTATTTCGCATTTAAAGTACTAATTATTTATCCTGCAAGTGAATTTTAAAATTTCACTATTTTAAACTGGAGACAATATCATTTTTTAGTTTTTTCACCCCGTTTCCATTGCATTTCGTGAAATGAAATTTTCATCGAAAAACTGGAGCCTCCAAAAAGCAACGAAAAAAGCTGCCTGCAATTTAAATCCAATTAGTAAATGGAATTTTACTTAGAAAGACCTTTTTAGCTGCCTATTTTCGCTTGTTTTTGTAAAACTTTGAACAAAACACTGAACTGGTATTTTTTTACTTTTTCAGTGTTCAGTTGCTTTCTGCTGTTTCCATTTTCAAATATGTAAGTGTAAGAGTACAACGAATGTTAGCATTTACAAATATTTAAAAAAAAGAAGTGGTTGAGATTTATACAAACAGGCAATGAAAAGATTGACTGTGTATTATCGGTTTGACGACCTCCGTGGACGAGTGGCGAGCACACCGGTTTTCGTATCGTTGCTCTGAGGTCCTGGGTTCGATTTCAGGTCCGGTTAATGTAGAAATCCATTTTCTTAATTTTTGATAAGTAAGTATGTATTAAGAACTTTCTTAACTCGTTAAGCGGATCGCAAAGATGTATTCATTTACCGGCACGCGAAATTTTTACCGCCAACAACGATTCCGCCGCGGGAATACTATAAAATACGATTTAACTACAATTTTGTTTGTTAAATACCCCGTGGAGAGCGAGCACGACGGTTTATGACGTTTTTTATGTATTTTTTATTCGACCACCAAGCTATAAAGTTTCAATTACGTATTCTTGTGCTGCTTTAAAAAGTAGCTGCATTTAAAAGTAATCGTTGGGAATTTAGTTATATAAAATGTGAAATGTTTTTAAAGAAAATTTATGCGGAAAATAAAAATATATTTATATAAAAAAATTAAAAATATTTTATGCGGTGCTAAATAAGCACCATCTAGCGGATTTTTAGAGAATCAATTTAAAATCAATAGAGGAGTAATGGTAGTAGTTTTGTGGTATGACGCTAGAGGGCGGTACAAGTAACATTATTAAATCAAAAATTAAATTTTAATACTACTTATTTATAGTATGTACAAATATCATACGAGCAGAGGTTGATTTTATGTTTCAAATCGCTAAACGTCCCTAACGAAAGTGGAATTTTTTATTAAATGAGATATCATTGGTGGTAGCCTTCGATTTAATTTAATTAAGTGTTCTTGTGCTTTTATTTTGTTATTGTAGGTTTTTCTATTTGATTTTGTTTTTGTACATTCATGATTTTTTTTGTTCCGGTAAAATAATCAACAAATAATTTTCATACTTTTCTTTCTTCTTTCTATATTTAGTTTCTTATCATGTCTTAAATAAGACAATTTTCGCTATATTATTAATTTATTATACTAAGTCTACATTATGCTATTATTATTATGCATAGTGTAATAACGTGTAATAACGATAACCGAGTGGTTTGGTGGTCGGAATTTCGAGTGAAGAGACCCGAGTTCGATCAACAGGTGCCTGCCACCACGTACCAACAAGTTTTTCAAAAAACTTATATATGTTGGATATAAATAAAATTATTAATTATATTAGATAAAAATATCTTCGTTGGACATAAAGACGGCAACGGGCTCAGCACCTGTAATATTGTCCCGAAAATATCTTCGTTGGAGGGTAGAAGGGACTTAATTGTCTAAACTAGACCTCTGTCTACTCCTGTATTAGGAATTGCGTGAAGATATTTTTATAGTGTAATAAAATGTATTCAAATATCTGATGAAATTTGTTCATCTAAGATCAAAGCGTCATTGATACATTAAATAACATGCGGTCAGTAACCTATAGCATTTGTTGATTGTTAATCTGAACCGGTTTACTCTGATATTGTGAATGGAGCGGAAACGGGCCGCACCGAAGATACGGTCGTCTGTCACACCGAATTTTGTGAATGTGAACAAACCCATTGAATATTCTAATTTACACAAACATTAGGTGTTTTAATAGTAATATCACACACATAAATCTGATGCCAACGTAAGTAGCTAAGGCACTTGCGTCTCGGAAACAACCATAGTGTCAGAATTACCCAGACCCAAGACATTTTTTTGCGGTTTTTTCTTTTTCGTCGTGTAAAAGAAACACTAATTACAGTTATATGGATTAGCGCAAGTTTTAACTGCGCAAAAAATTAATAACAGAAAATGAATAAATAAATATATGTATATTTTAATACATAAATTACATTTTTACATACTTAAATATTTATAAATACATATCAACATCAATGACTCGAGTACAAAGCTTTATTATTAATACACATATGTTTGATTCTAGCGGGATTCAAACCCGCAACCCTTAGCTTCGAATACAGGGTCGCTACCAACACAGCTATCAAGTCGTCGGAAATCGTGATCATAGCCACTTTTTATTTTGTGAGTGCTGGTAGCGATGGATACGGCTTGAAAATGGCAACGACTTCTGTAATATGCCGGGATAATTACCTCTTATAATTACTTATCTTTATGCACAGTACTCTTATGATTACTTATCTTTATGACGGGGTAGGTAGATAGAACAGAGCGCCAAGTGCCATGATCCTCGTCATGATACCTCTTTCGTTTCTTTCAAATTCAATATTTTGTTCATACACTCACGTCTAGGCATCCGAATACTCTTGACCCTCCCTTCTTCGGGCAATTCGCTTACATGCCTTCGAAAGATGTTTCGTATGATTAATATACCAATATAACAAAGAACTTAGAAAGAAAAACAGAGATGTTGTGTTGTTGAATCAAGGTCTCTGTGCTACGTTGTCATTGCCATCTAAAACGAACTACATTGAAAAGTAGCTCGAAAGTATTTCCTTTTCCAGATCTCTAACCGACCGACTAAAGATCGACCAAAACCATTTCAGAAAATAGCGTAAAGATTTTTAAAAAATTCTTATTTCTAATAAAATATACGAACACATACGGTATGATTGTAGCCCGCATGAGTTCATTCATAACGCGTTGGATAATATATACAGAGGTAAATATAATAGGTTTTTTAGACCACTGCGCCTAACGAATCGATGGACAGGTTGTACATCTCGATCTGTTTTTAAATTTATTAAATGTTGTCAACCGGTTACGTAATTCAGTGAAATTGTTAATTTAATTAGATTAGGTTTACTTTATTTATTACGTTACTAAAACCTACTTGTTTTTGATAAGATGCTAGATGTTTTTAGGTCAATACTTAATTTACTTCTTTTATTTCTTTCTCAATAGGGTAGTCAGAGATCTAGACAATTTAAGACTTCATAGGAGCTCATTTAAGAGTGTAAAGTGATAGATCAGTCGCAGTCTCAATGTCCAAGCAAATGATAAAATCCGTTCATAAGTTTCTAAAAATCTTCCAACTGGGGATCGAACTCGGATCGCCTGAATCCAACTGTAATCGCTCAATCAATGGACAAGCGTGGCTTGGCAACCGATTCGCCCGACCATTCGATTGTCATGGCTTGTCAAAGCCAGTTTTAGCTCTAAACATTTCTCAATGTAAGAACAATACAACAACAAAAAGTTATAAAACAAAGAAGCCATTTGCTATCGTAAACGACGTTATTTTTGATAATACCTACAGACAGATAGACAAACAATCGAACAGGAAACGTGTCAAAATTTCTCCGCTTTTACACAGACGATAAGAAAACAGGCGGAAGTTTGAGAATGACATCTCGCGGTTGGTTGTATAAACTTCGATTTGATAATTAGAAATCAGTAGATGCAATTTATGCTTTTATTTTATTTATTTGAAGTATATTGACAGAATTGTTAATAGAGAATCAAAACAGGGGTAGACAGAAATCTAGTTTAGACAACTAGTCCCTTCGACCCACCTTCTACCGGAGATATTTTCGGGGCAATGTGATAGATGGTGAGCCCGTCGCCTACTACTTACGAACTACTTGGCTATCGTGACTGGAGACATGAATATCGCCACAATATGAACGCATTCATAGAATATGAATATGAACGCG
Organism: Sericinus montela; assembly: GCA_029286605.1. NCBI lineage: Eukaryota > Metazoa > Arthropoda > Insecta > Lepidoptera > Papilionidae > Sericinus > Sericinus montela. The sequence goes on from JAGSMR010000050.1 coordinate 1,574,782, forward strand.
TACTTTAGGTCTAAAGAGGAAGAAACCGGAGCTGGTATATACATTCCGGCCAGGATGCATCACTTCTTTGCTGAGCTCGAGCATACTGTTACTGTCACCGAGCAAAGCCTTGCAGGCCGAGTTCGGTTTACCATCCGTTCGAAAATTTTCGATGATGCTGAACTCGAACGATTAAGACGTGGGGCTATTCCGTCTCCAAATAAAAATACGGTGATAAAGGATGCCGCTCCACAAAGTGCAACTCATGCAGCTGTGGTTGCTGCCGTGGACCTCTTTGTTACAGCAGATTCAAGCGAAGGGGGAACAGTTGCCCAAAATGTAGAGCAAATGAGGTGCATATTGGAAGACAGTTATGGAAATTCCCAAAATGCCTCTCGAAAGCCGACCACAACTCCCCAATTCTAAGCAAGCGGAATTGCTCTTTTGTGAGGGCCCTGAACCCGACCCTAAGTACCTTTTGAAACCAGCCGGGACCTTTGCTATACGGACTCTATTCTTTGGCACTGAATTGGTAGTCTCCTGTATTTTTGGCGTTCCTTAACTTTACGTAACTTTCCACAGCTGAAAGCGTTACTAACCAGCGTAGCGCCATCCTTACGTGGAAACGGAGAATCGAGAAACATATCGCAAAGACAAGGAACCTCATTGGTAGGCTGACAAGCTTCAGGTCGGGCAATAATACGCCGAGGATTGTGCGCTCCGTAAGGATGCCGTTCGCTGAGACTAATCAACTTGTCCCAGCCAGGTATGATGCAAAAGCTGACGGAACGCATAGACATGACGTAAAAAATTACATCTTGGGAGAAACGGCTTCGGCTGTATACAGAGAGTTCAAAGCGGTATAACCAGAATCGTATCTCAAAAAGTGACCTAAAGAGAGTCTATAAATCGTTGGAGCCATCAGAAACTAGAGGGACAGGGCAAGGACCTTGTCAGGCTGATACTGTAGCTTTCAGGCGTAGCCTGTGGTCAGAGCTCGCAAACCACAGCGAGGGCCCCTGGATGGAAATCGTGGCGAGACAGGGTGCAGATATTTCACCCATGGACTCCGTCATTATAACACCTGAACACGTAGCTGAGGCCTTAACTGGAAAAGCCCAGTACTTGACGGGCTGCGGCTCCCCTTCGCCCGACAGTTTCAGAAAGCTCTCGAACAGAAGTCGCTTCCGCGTCTCTTTACTACGGGGGTCATTTATTTGATTTCTAAAGATCAGACCCGAGTAAATACCGCCCCATTACATGTCTTCCCATCATCAGATAAGACACTAACATCCATTCTGAACATGAGAATCACCTGACATATTAATGTGAACCGGATCTAGTCGCATGCTCAGAATGAATATCGGGGGGGGGGGGGGTGGTCGTAGGATCAAGGAATCGTTCCTCATCAACTCGGTTATCGGCAAACTAGTTAAACGCAACTGTCGGAGCTTTTCAGCCACCTGGAATGTGATTACAGAAAGACATTCGACTCCAGTGCCCTACGTGGCGAAAGAGGGTTCTCTAGCTGTACAAAGTCGACTGTACCGTAAGAGACTTCTTCGGGCACTATATGGGGCAATGGATTAGGATCCCTTGTCATCTCGGCGAGTGGATCATAGCTACGGAATACCTGAAAAGGATGCGACGGCATATTTTCCAGGCCGATTGTTTGGCCCAATATGGTTTTGCCTCTCCCTGAATCCTGCTGGTGGGCCAGCAGTGTGCTGAAAAATCCGAATCTGAAATCTTCTTCCAGATAGGGATCAGATTCGGAGAGGAGGGACAAAATTTACTTCTACATGGATGACCTCAAGTTTGTCAAAGCTTGGAATCACTTGTGATTTCAGCAATTCCATCAGAATGGAGTTCAAGATGAATAAGTGTGTGGTCCTCCATGTCGAAAGTGGCAAGGTCATCAAGATAGAGGGCATAGACTCGCCTGTGCCCGTCAATATTTGAACCCTTTCCGAGTCTGATAGATAAAGATACCTGGGTATGTCACAAAACTTGGGTGTCGATGAGGCTGCTATGAAACAGTCGGTCGGCGAAGTGTTCTTTGCACACCTGACAAAAGTGCTAAACAGTCATTTGTCAGGCGAGAACAGGGCGCGCGCATTTAACGGCTGGATCATGCCAGTTCTCATGTATATCTTCGGTATACTCAGATTGACTCAATGCGACCTTAACGCTCTTGACCTAAAAGTTCGCATCACTATGACCCCTCACAAGATGCATCATCCGAGATTGTCAGTGATCAGGCTGTACCTACCACGGAAGCATAGAGGGCGGAGCTTTTTAAGCGCCCTCTCAATGCACAATCGCGAGTTGTGCAGCCTTCGTAACTACTTCCTGACGAAATCGAGGGAATCATTCTACTCAGACGTCATTATGTGTGACAAAGGATTGACCCCTCCATCCTTGGCCCACGAGCAATGGCAAGACCTGGGAGTACCGAGAGACTGTGCGGAATGAGAAAGAGCTGCACGGGAAGTTATACAGGGCTCTACTCGAGCCTTTCGTATATACTGTCGTCTCCCTCAACTGGCTACGTTTCGGTGACCTCTTTTGGGAAACCGAGGGTTTTGTTTATGCCACACAGGATCAGATTGTTAAGACGAACAACTATCGGAGATACATCTTAAGGGATAGCACCGTCGACATTTGTCGAGCTTGTCGCCATCCTGGGGAGTCGCTTCAGCATGTCATCTCCGGTTGTTCCATGCTTTCTAATTCTGAGTAACTGCATAGACACAACCTAGTAGCCAGCATTATATATCAGGAGCTTTCTCTTAAATACTGTCTCGTCGAACGGAAAATGCCTTTTTATAAGTACTCTCCGGAGGCCGTACTCAAAAATGACCGCGCCAGACTATTGGGACCGGCCCATCATCACGAACAGGCCAATTCTCGCAAATAAAATTATCCGTTGTCCAATTGTCGTGTTGATGGATCGGGCACAGTCAAGGATATTTTTAGTGAATATTAACGTTTCATATGAACAAGAATAAGAACCTTGTGAAAGTCGAAATAGACAAAAAGACTCAATATCTGGAACTAGCACACAAGGTGACCGACATGTGGGGCGGTATGCCCACTGAAATTATTCCTATAGTTATTTCTGCAAATCGGCCAGCACTGGCAACCTAACATTTTAAAATAATTAGGTAATTTCTTTTATCTATTAAAAAGTCACGATAGCCGAGTTGTTGGGTGGTCGGAATTTCGAGTCGAGAGACCCGAGTTCGATCCCCAGGTGGCAGTACCAATGAGTTTTTCAAAAACTTATGTACGAATTTCATCGTTGGCTTGGACATAAAGACGGCGACGGGCTCACCACCTGTCACGTTGTCCCGAAAATATCTTCGGTGGAAGGTGGGTCAAAGGGACTTAATTGTCTAGACTTGACCTCTGTCTACCCCTGTATTGGGAATTGCGTGAAGATATTTTTTTTTAATTTCTTTTATAGTTTTACAACAATATTGTTATCACTTTCCAATGTTTTTATAATTCTGTATAATTTAAGTCTTTAATCATGCCTATTTTTAATTATTCTAGTTTTAATTATTCTAAAAACATTATGATCATGAATAAATTTCGAATAATTGGAAAAGTGTTACGGCGATAGTGCAAATCGATAATTTCAAATGAATTTTATTGGTTTTGCGAGTGGCTCGATATAAGTTGAATGACTCCTATATAAACAAATTTGCCTAGAATAATTAGTGCATTGTGGAGTCAGTTTTTCGTTTCATTAGAAACGATTCGCAGGTGAGATTTTTTTTCTTTCAAATTCCTTTAAGTTATACTGGACTTTAAGACTGTTACTATGACTTGAGAAGATTGAGGTATGTATTGGTATATATTGAGGTATATATTTATAGGGAAATATCCATCTAAAAAAGCATATTAGAGTTAAATCGACAGGTTGCGTCTGGTACTGCGATCACCAATCAATTGCCGTTCTTGGCTATTATACCAAATCTCCCTTTTGGAAGAATTCTGCGTCCTACAGTGGACTTTTACAGGTTGCTTTTTATGTATGTAAAAAATAATCTGTAAGATAATAGGAACAGAAGTTAGAGGGCTTATGTATATTTCACTCCCTTCGTTAAATCTATTTAAAAAAAAATAACCTGTGGTAATTTATACTCATGCTTATCAACATGATTATGAAATAATATTATGTTACAACTCTAACTTGGTCACAGCCATCATTGACTTTAATCTGTCAACCAAAGTTGTAAAAATTTTACAGTGTTAGAGCCACGCATCAGCTTTTGTTGCTGCATGAATGGGCTGGCTCGTCCGGGGAAGTACCACGACCTCACAGAATACCGACGTGAAGTAGAAGTCTAATAAACTTCTGCGTTTTTCTGGTGAGTGCAGGTAACCGGAGGCCCAGACACCTCCCTCCCACAATTCGCTGTCAATCCAGTCCTTTGGACCCCCCTCCACCGAAGATATTTTTTTGACAAAGTTACAAATCGTAAGCCTGTCGCCATCTTTACCTCCAAACCAACGATATAAATCGTAAATACGTTTTGGAAATACCCGTTGGTACCTCCCGGTAATCGAATTCCGGTCTCTTTACTCGGATTCCGATCACCCAACCACTCGGCTATCGTGACTTTTTATTACTATTATGTATAGACTGCAGACAATAAAGAATAAATAACTTTTAATCTTTGCAGGAATGTGAATCAAGATGGATTTTAAAAGTGCTGAAGCAAATTTTTGGTCCGTAAGGAATGCTCTTCAAATAATCGCATTGTTTAATTTCAATGAATATTATTATCCACCATCGCGTCTTAATGGTAAGATTTTTATAGATTTATGTAAAACATCTTCACGCAATTCCAATACCCCCTGTATTTTTGTAATTGTCTAGATTAGACAGAGGTCTAATCTAGACAATTACAAAACAAAACAAAATCAAATAAAAAAACCTACAACAATAAAATAAAAGTGCCTTAACTAGAAAAAAATTATTAAACTAAATATCAGTCGTTTGCTTGTAACGAGTGGCATAATATTTCATAATATAATATATATCTTAACGCAATTACCAGTACAGGGGTAGACAGAGGTCTAGACAATTAAGTCCCTTTGACCCACCTTCCACCGAAGATATTATCGGGATGACGTGACTCGTCGTGGTGAACCCGTCGCTGTCTTTATGTCCAAGTCAACGATATAATTCGTACATAATTTTTTCGAAAACCCATTGGTACGAGGTTGCCACCTGGGGATCGAACTCGGGTCTCGTGACTCGAAATTTCGACCACCTAACCACTCGGCTATCGTGACTATATTAGATTTATGTGTGACACAATTCAGCAGCCTAACACATAAGCTTATATATGTTACAAGATTTGGTCTACTCTGGTATTCAATATTGTAGATTCTTTATCTTCTCTTTACTGATGACAATTTGGTTCTTCGATCACCTTCTTCACCGAAGCTTAATTGGGACTATGAGCATATCGCCGTCTTAGTGTCCAGGCTAACATTACTATACACTAACATAGATAGAAAGTTAGATAGATATTATATACGAATAACCACATTTTTACAAACTACGTAATCAGTTTCATAGCTAGGTAATAAGATCTTCGAAACATATGTCTCACTTAATGCAGATGTATTGATATATACGATATACTATTTACATTAAAATATTTTTGGATTCCTTCGAAACACTACTCGTATGGTACTTGTGGAGATATGTAAAATTATCTCATAATTATTTGAAACAACTGCATTTTCGACTAGAAATACCTAAAGAAGTTAATGATGATGTGTTATTTTATCAGTGAAATAAATATGTTAATATAAATTATAAAATTAGCAAAGCCTAAGGCCTTAATATATCTAAAGGACCTATTTCAGACAGTTTGCTTGTAGTTTTTTTTTTTTTAAAAGATTAGAAAATAATTTGCTGGTTAATAAAAAAAATCGTTCAATAATATGATAATGTGTGTTGTGTTATCAGATGTATGAATATAATCATTTCATAAATAAAGCAGAATTTTCAAAGAGTATGTAGATGAATACCTGTGAAAAGTTTTCTATGTGGTATTATATTATGTTACATTATTTGACTTTTCAGAAGCCAAGACGTATGACTACATTGTAGTGGGAGGTGGAACTGCAGGTTGCATCGTTGCTAACAGGCTATCAGAAAATCCTAATGTGACTGTTCTTCTGATTGAAGCGGGTGGTAATCCTCCGATAGAATCCGATGTAAGTATACTAAAAAAATCCCAAAACAGGGGTAGACAGAGGTCTAGACACGCCTTTCCGACCTACATTCCATCGATATTTTTTTCTATAACGTAAACTAATTATGTTAAGTCTTTATTTAATGTTTCGACATTTTGTTTTTAATCTTTAAAAATCTAAAAAAATTCACTGAAGTGTAAGATATCTGGTTCTGATAGCCAATCCGAATTCGCTATGTCGTGGCAATTCGGACACTACCTTACGAGAGAGACTTTCAAAGACCATTATGATGAATTCAAATGTCTGAATACTAAAACACTGTAATTAAATTTTACAAGTACAAAACAAGTTTTAAAGGTACAGAAATTGGGTACAAAACAATATTGCATACACCTGCAAACGAAGATGGTTACAAATGGCGACTGGTTACTAATGACTAAAATGGAATGCCTCATATTTCCGTAATTACTTTGTCTATTTTTAAAACAAAAGCAAATATATAATAACAACGAAACACAACTACTGTTACTTTGATGTTTTGCTATTTTTCGGAATACTGTAATAATAATAAATATATACAAAGATAAGGAAAACACCTACATTGCTCTGATTCCAAAGTAAGTTGTTTAGGCACTTGTACTATAGAATCGGAAACAAGAATGGTATCACAAACAGCCTTACCCAAGAAAATTTAAAACTGACCAAGGTGACTTGTATGCAGAGTCTGCCATGTTCAAATTATATTAATGAATATTTATTCTTCTATTTTAGTGAAATTAAATTGGTTTTTGGGACAATCTGACAGTTAGTGAGTCGTCGTCTTTATGCCAAGGATATTATAAATAGTACAAAACTTTTTCAAAACAACCCATTGGTTCGAACCTACCATCTGGTGGTCGAACTCGGGTCTCTTGACTCGAAATACGATCACTCAACTAGTCGGCTATTGTGAATACTTTAGTTCTAATGTTAATTACATCCCTTTTTTTAGTTACCATCTCTATCGAGATATACAACTAAATCCCATATAGATTGGAATCTACCTTCATATAACGCTCTAAAAGATGAATATGGTACCTTATCCCAAGGTAAAGTTCTCGGAGGGACAAGTAGCGTTAACGTAATGCTGTCTGGCAGAGGTTCTATTAATGATTATAATACTTGGGCCACACGAGTAAAGGACGCAAACTGGAAGTGGAAAAATATATTTCCATACTTCACAAAGAGTGAAAATTTAAAAGATGAAGTGATTCTTAATTCATCAGCAGCTTCCTTCCATGGAACCAAAGGTTATGCGGGTCTCAATCGTGATCCCAGTGAACTTATTGAAAAGTATTTAGATGCTTTTCATGAGGTTGGGAAGCCCGTGGTTCTGGATATTAACACGAATGTGAGCGTTGGTTACCTTCAGCCGCTTTTTTATATTGCTGATAACCACCGCCAAAGTTCGGCATTCTCATTCATTAGATCAATAAAGGATCGGAATAACTTGGATATACTTAAAAATTCAAAGGTCTCCAGAATAATTTTTGACGACTGTAAGAATGCTATAGGAGTGGAAGTATTTTTAAACGTAGGAGATAAAATAATTATAAACGTCACGAAGGAAGTTGTTGTCTCCGCTGGCAGTATAAACACGCCAAAAATTCTTTTACATTCGGGAATAGGACCAAAGAATGATTTACAAAGTTTAAACATAACAAGTTTATCTAATTTACCAGTTGGAAGGAACGGACGTGAACGAGTTTCTGTTATGAAGGCTTTTAAAATGGAATCTACTAAGGACAAAACAATGCCACTTAGTCCTTTCAGTGTTCCTTATCCTATGTTTACTGGATACGTATCAAATAATGATTCTCAACCGTATGCTAGCTATGAAGTTATGAGCTGGGTTGTGCGAAATATGCCCCAATATGTAGCAGACATATGTCTTGCATACACATCTAATCATTTTAATACTTGTGAAACCTTATTCAATGAGAGTATCAACTCAGAAATACTAATTTCAATGATATCATATTTCGATTTAAAATCTACCTCAAAAATTACTCTTAATGGCACAGATCCATTAAATCCCCCTCTTATATTTCATAACGTATATTCAAATGAAAAAGATTTTGAGGAAGACTTGAATAATTTTGCAAAGTCCATTATAGATTTTGCCGAAGTAGAAAATTCGACACTATTCAAAAATGTTGGAGCTCAACTCCTACAGTATGACATACCTAAATGTAGGAATTATACCTTTGGATCAATGGAACATTTATTATGCCAAATTTCTGCTATGGGCGAAACGGTTTATATTTACGGAACTTGTCAAATGGGATCTGTTGTAGATACACGATTTCGTGTGAAAGGTGTGCAGAATCTAAGAGTGGTGGATGCGAGTGTCATTCCTGCTTTAATAAGAGCTGGTTTAGTTCCCACAGTGATGATGCTCGCTGAAAAAGCCTCTGATTTGATAAAAGATGATAATATGCCTTATGTAACAGATTATTAAAATGCCTTTATTCGTAATATCGATTATTTTTAGTTCACAAGTAATAAAGATTTCATGTCTTCTTATTTATCTTTTATTGACAATTTTGCTTGCATTTTACTTCAACTTCATATCATCATTCAAATAAGTAGTTAGTTCAATCGTATAGTGGTTCAAAGCTGCATCTAATAATTTATAATATTGTTATATTAATTACACGGCTTAATTCATCAAACTGTGTAATTAATTATTTTGCTTGTTTTTTTTCCGTCATATAATAAAGTAAAGAACCCTTTAAGTGCATCATTACAAAACCGGCGACAATTTCAAAAAGCATACAATGTTTTATGCTAATTAATTAATATACTTTCATGCAACACTTATTACAATCAATTACTGTATATACTCTATGACAGATAGTGGTAACTGCTAATTGAAGTAAATAAAAAAATAAATAAATATCTTCTCGCAATTCCCAACACAGGGGTAGACAGAGGTCTAGTCTGGACAATAAAGTCCCTTTGACCCCCCTTCTACCGAAGATATTTTCGGGACAACGTGACAGGTGGTGAGCCCGTCGCCGCCTTTTATGTCCAAGCCAACGATATTAAGTTTTTAGAAAAACCCATTGGTACGGCCACTTGAGGATCGAACTCGGGTCTCTTGACTCGAAATTCCAACCACCCAACCACTCGGCTATCGTGACTTTTTGATTAACTCGGCTAATTGAAGTGAATACTTAAAATTATAACAAATTACAGTGTATTTATTTGATTCTAAAGTTAATAATTGTCTAAATTATTGTACTTTCAAACTTATCCAAGCGAAAATAATATGCGCATCACTCAACTACACTCTACTACTTGTAAATATAGCCTTGTAATATATGTAAATATATAGGTCGTTGAGGCATCTTTAAAGTTAATACCTATTTAAAATCGCCGATACAAAGCAACTAATTAAAAAAATCTGTTCATTAATGCAAATAAATAAATACATACAAAGAGACAACATTACATACATTGCTCTGACCCAAAAGTACGCAGGTTATATACTTGTAATAATAAAATCAGAAACAACGAAGGAAACACAAACACCCAGACCCTAGAAAAAAGAAAAAGTGTTTTTTATACATTGACCCTGAGATTCCATCCCGGGACCTCTGAGCTACGATACATTGAAAACTAGTGTGTACGCCATTCGTCCACCGAGGTCGTCTATATCTTTAGGTATCGCTCTTGACGGGGTAGTCAGATGAAACAGACCGTCAAGATCTATTTCTTTTTCTGGTATCAAATTCCTAATTTTTTTTATATATCGTTATTTTTTGAGCACATACTTTTCGAAACTAGTGTCGGCCTACCTCGACCTCTTTTATTGTTCACTTTAGCAATATATTTTCTCTATCATTCGTTCTTATCTTTAAAATTTATAATATGTGAAATAGTTTTTCACACGTATATATGTACACATGAGTTTGTTATCGTGAAAGTTAATTTTATACAGTTGGAACGTTAACTTCTGATAGGTGGGCGTCGATACAGTGTTAGTTAATGCTGCTATTGTTATACACTACAAACCTGATAATCTGTTTCAAATAAATAATTTAGTTGAATATTATTTATTTATTATATATGCAAAAAAAAAATTTGCTCGCATCTTAATTGCATAAAAGTCATACTATGTTTAGTTTGGAGAAGTGTACTTAATTTTAATTTATATAATAACATATGTCTGTCTATTAACAGGTTTAAGAAATTTATTAAAGAAAAACTTTATAAGAAGGGTTATTATAATATAAATGAATACGTCAGTGACAGTGACCCCTGGGAATAAGGTGATCGCTCCCAAGCTATTTCTAAAAAATATCAAATCACATTTCTATAATACATTACATTGTAAAAAAATATTGATCAAAAATGAGGATACCTACGGAGTTTCCTTCGCCTGTTTCTAATCTGTTAGAGAAACCTCATTACGAAACGGTGGTAGATAAAAAATTACTATCGATACACGAATGTATATTCGTATGTCGATAAATAAATGATTTGATTTGATTTGATGAATAAATGATTAGATTTTGATAATTGGTTCACATTACGAGTAGGTATTGGTTGGCTAAGGTGAACACAAATTATTTGTCTCTTCTTGCACATGGTAGGTAGGTTCACAAAAGAGAAGAATGAAAATAATTTAATTGTTAATGAAAGAAAGAGATGCATAGTTTGTGACGTTGAATGATAAAACAATCAAAGTTGATTTAATTAAAATATTTATTTACTGAAATAATACAGAAACATTGTCTGCTATGGCTATTTAGACTTAAATGTCTGATAAATCACGTTTGCAGTCTTTGCTATGCAATTTTATGTTGCAAGAAGCAATTGCAACATGTAAATGATAAAGTTTGTTTGCGATCTCAGATTTATTCCCGGGACATACACACATACATTTCACAAGCATGCGTCACCCCGATTTTCATGGTGTTGCTGTCTCTGAGGTCCCTCCCGGGTGACGATTCGTGGTAAAATCTATATTATAGACATATTGTTATTTTAAGAATTTCAGTTGCTTGCGGCTTAGGAACCTAAGACGCAAGATCCTAATACAACTGATGATCTAAGCTACTGAACTGCTTAACGGTAAGGGGCTTGTCGACTGAAATTACCCAGTGCATAGTTGTTTCAGACAGAGTACGAAAAATTACACGTTTAATAATTTCCAGCTGGTTAATAGGGTTACCACATATCGTTATTGTACTCACAACGTACCGTAAGTACTTTTTATATACTATTTTTATAAACTAACAAACTTTTTTTAAAAACAAAACAATTGAGCCATCTTCAAAATAACACAAAAAACACAAGTAATTTGCTAAACCTGTAATTAATATGCCTCCTGTAACTAATTACAGAAAAGATAGAATACAATACATCACAAAAGAGGTGCTTATAAAATTTGAAGAACTTGATTTTCTTGATATCCTGAGATTATAACATGGTGATGAATTAATGAGGCAAATAGAAAAGTATACCGTTACAAACATATTATATACATCTATACGTATAAATAAAATTAGAGTTTCTGTTTGTAATATTGAAGAAAACCGTTTTTACTACATTTTTTTACAATTTTTTATCTATCTGTCTGTCTGTTCCGGATAACCTCTGAAATGGACTTTCAGGACAGGACTTTCACTGACGTAATAGAGTAACTGTAGTAATAGAGGCTAATGTTATAAGGGAAACATAATTATTCTTGCGCGTCAAGTGTTAAACTGCGGGCAAAAATGCGAAAGCAGCTAGTCTATTATATATAAATAAAATTAGAGTGTCTGTTTGTAATATTGAAATTTCCGTTTTTTACTACATTTGTATAATATTTTTGTTGTTTATATACGTAATATTGTTGTAATATATACGGTGCATATATCAAAATAATTTTTTTTTTACAATTTTTGTCTGTCAGTTTGTTCCGGGCTGTTTCCGATATCCGATAAGATATTTTCGGTACAACGTGACAGGTGATGAGCCCGTCGGCGTCTTTATATCCAAGCCAACGATATATATTTTAACAGTGGTAGAGCCGAGCATCAGCTTTTGTTGATGCATGAATGGGCCGGCTTGACCGGGGAAGTACCACGACCTCACAGAATACCGGCGTGAAGTAGAAGTCTAACAAACTTCTGCATTTCGTCTGGTGAGTGCAGGTAACCGGTGGCCCACACACCCCCTTCCCCAATTCTGGGGGAGGGGGACACTCTGAGGGAGGCAACGCATATGCTAAGCCTCTGGTATTGCGGGTGTTCATGGGCGGCGGTAATCACTTACCATCACGTGAGCCACCTGTTCGTTTGCCTCCCTTTCCTATATAAAAAAAATATTTCGGTAGCTAGTAATAAAAATATTAGTATAAAAATTTTGCAAAAACTACTACTACTTCTTTTTTTTGTGTTGTTGAAGGCGGTTCAAATTTTTTACAAAAATGTTTATCTTACTAAACGTTCATTATCTTTATTGCTTCTGCAAAGCGAGGACCCGTCGCTACTGAATACGAAAAAAAATGGAATAATTAGAAACATTTGATAGTGCTATCAATAATTTGAAAGGAATATATTAATTTAATCGCGTTTTAGTCTGGCTCGTTATTAGTTCAATGACAAATATATAAACAAGCTCTCCTGGAAGAATGGTTCATTTTATAGTCTGTGTAACAGTTCTTCAGTAAGGATATGCAGGTGAGAATTTTCATATTGGATACTTATAAAATCTACCCATTTGTATAGGTTTTAGGATACCCTACGGTATATCTTCGTACATTTCTTTTTGTGGGTGAAGTTAGAAGAGTCACGATAGCCGAGTTGTTGGGTGGTCGGAATTTCGAGTCGAGAGACCCGAGTTCGATCCCCAGGTGGTAGTACCAATGAGTTTTTCAAAAACTTATGTACGAATTTCATCGTTGGCTTTTAAAGGCGGCGAGGGGCTCACCACCTGTCACGTTGTCCCGAAAATATCTTCGGTGGAAGGTGGGTCAAAGGGACTTAATTGTCTAGACTTGACCTCTGTCTACCCCTGTATTGGGAATTGCGTGAAGATATTTATTTATATTTAAGTTAGAAGAGACTTACGGATGGATCTTTAAAATGGCTGTGGCTTCCGACATGACCATTTAGAAGATATCAGACCAAAATAAAACAAGACCTAGACGTGAATATATGAAAAAGATGATGAATCTGAAAGAAGCGAAAGAGGTATGTAAGGATCGTGACACTGGGGGATCTGTTCTCTCTGGCTACCCCGTCAGGGATTGTGCGTGACGATAAGTAATTGAGTAAAAATAAAACAAATAGATGGGTAGGAGCGTCTTAGGTTTCAAGTGTCTGGTACAGCGACCAATCCATTCGCCGGGCTTATAAATTATGTCTACTCCTACACCTTAGGGTAGCGCATAAGTCTTTTCGTGGATATGTCCTGGCTGTTCAGTACGTTAAATTTGCTTTGCAATCTCACATACCGCTTTAAATTTGAGTCAGTAAGAATGTTTCTGATGAATGAAGAAGTCTGAAGAATAATTTGTTTAAGGCATAAGGTAGTTTGGAGCGATGTTGATGCTCAATGTAAAAAGTTGATTAAGTAGGAATATGTGGGAGTCTATGCTTAGAAGATAGTTTGTTATAGATTTTGATGATCATCACATTGATAAAGATTGTGGTGATAGTAATAGTCAACCTGTCTTTAAGGTGTTAGCAATATTTACAAATGATGGTAATAAGAGCAATTTTAAATAATTTTTGTTACAATTGCAAAAATTTACTTTTTGATATTTTTAAAGGAAATTGAATTAGATAAATAAATATATAAAATTATCTTTATTAAATTAAAGAGAAAAAAGTTTTCAACCGACACGGGCGGGATCAGTCGGATTTGAAACATGTTTTTCTCTTTAATTTAATAGCATAAAAGTTCAGCATTACTTATATGCTGTAAAATCACCTTAATAAATTTTGAATTGTATAACATAAAATAATTTATTAATTTCATTTATTTATCATTATTTAATATTACATAAAATCATTAATAAATCTAACTGTAAATAATATAAACAAACACAATCTTGGAAAAATTACAATCGATTAATGAAACAAAATTATTACATTACTTGTTTTAATATGAAATAATTTTGACTCTATGCAGGATTACGTTCCTGATCATGATGGACTTAAAAACTGCTGAAGCAAATTTTTGGTCTGTGAAAAATGCCCTACGTATAATCGCTTTCTTAAATTTGAATAATTACGATTATCCCCCATCTCGTATTAATGGTAAGTAATAGTAAGTTTTTTAATTAAAATTTCACAGTAAATTAAAAAAAAAAGTCACGATAGCCGAGTTGTTGGGTGGTCGGAATTTCGAGTCGAGAGACCCGAGTTCGATCCCCAGTTGGTAGGCTCGTACCAATGGGTTTTTCAAAAACTTATGTACGAATTTCGTTGGCTTGGATATAAAGACGGCGACGGGCTCACCACCTGTCACGTTGTCCTGAAAATATCTTCGGTGGAAGGTGGGTCGAAGGACTTAATTGTCTAGACTCGACTTTTGTCTACCCCTGTATTGGGAATTGCGTGAAGATATTTTATTTATATTTAAGTTAGAAGAGACTTACGGATGGATCTTTAAAATGGCTGTGGCTTCCGACATGACCATTTAGAAGATATCAGACCAAAATAAAACAAGACCTAGACGTGAATATATGAAGAAGATGATGAATCTGAAAGAAGCGAAAGAGGTATGTAAGGATCGTGACACTGGGGATCTGTTCTCTCTGGCTACCCTGTCAGGGATTGTGCGTGACGATAAGTAATTGAGTAAAAATAAAACAAATAGATGGGTAGGAGCGTCTTAGGTTTCAAGTGTCTGGTACAGCGACCAATCCATTCGCCGGGCTTATAAATTATGTCTACTCCTACACCTTAGGGTAGCGCATAAGTCTTTTCGTGGATATGTCCTGGCTGTTCAGTACGTTAAATTTGCTTTGCAATCTCACATACCGCTTTAAATTTGAGTCAGTAAGAATGTTTCTGATGAATGAAGAAGTCTGAAGAATAATTTGTTTAAGGCATAAGGTAGTTTGGAGCGATGTTGATGCTCAATGTAAAAAGTTGATTAAGTAGGAATATGTGGGAGTCTATGCTTAGAAGATAGTTTGTTATAGATTTTGATGATCATCACATTGATAAAGATTGTGGTGATAGTAATAGTCAACCTGTCTTTAAGGTGTTAGCAATATTTACAAATGATGGTAATAAGAGCAATTTTAAATAATTTTTGTTACAATTGCAAAAATTTACTTTTTGATATTTTTAAAGGAAATTGAATTAGATAAATAAATATATAAAATTATCTTTATTAAATTAAAGAGAAAAAAGTTTTCAACCGACACGGGCGGGATCAGTCGAATTTGAAACATGTTTTTCTCTTTAATTTAATACCATAAAAGTTCAGCATTACTTATATGCTGTAAAATCACCTTAATAAATTTTGAATTGTATAACATAAAATAATTTATTAATTTCATTTATTTATCATTATTTAATATTACATAAAATCATTAATAAATCTAACTGTAAATAATATAAACAAACACAATCTTGGAAAAATTACAATCGATTAATGAAACAAAATTATTACATTACTTGTTTTAATATGAAATAATTTTGACTCTATGCAGGATTACGTTCCTGATCATGATGGACTTAAAAACTGCTGAAGCAAATTTTTGGTCTGTGAAAAATGCCCTACGTATAATCGCTTTCTTAAATTTGAATAATTACGATTATCCCCCATCTCGTATTAATGGTAAGTAAAAGTAAGTTTTTTAATTAAAATTTCACAGTAAATTAAAAAAAAAAGTCACGATAGCCGAGTGGTTGGGTGGTCGGAATTCCGAGTCAATAGACCCGAGTTCGATCCCCAGTTGGTAGGCTCGTACCAATGGGTTTTTCAAAAACTTATGTACGAATTTCGTTGGCTTGGATATAAAGACGGCGACGGGCTCACCACCTGTCACGTTGTCCTGAAAATATCTTCGGTGGAAGGTGGGTCGAAGGGACTTAATTGTCTAGACTCGACTTTTGTCTACCCCTGTATTGGGAATTACGTGAAGATATTTTATTTTATATTTTTTGGTGATAAGCCCGTCGCTGTCCTTGTGTCCAAGGCAACGATATAATCGGACATAAGTTTTTGAAAAAACCCTTTGGTATAAGCCTGCTACTTGGGGATCGAACTCGGGTTTCCTGACTTGAAGTCCGATCACTCAACCACTCGGCTATCGGTACGATCAGTAGTAAATAGTTAAAACACTTGTATTGAATCAGAAACAACGGAATTACCACTTACTCCCAGATCCGTGACAAAGTGGAAAAAGTCGTTTTCAACATTGAAAGAAGAAGAAGAACGAACTCGATACTTCAGAACTGCGGATACTGTAGGAAACCGGTGTGTACACCGCTCGTCTATAGAGGCAGTCAAAAAGTGATTATTAAACTTCATTCAACTACTTCCAGATCAAAAAACTTACGATTACGTTGTGGTGGGAGGAGGCACAGCTGGTTGTGTTGTCGCCAACAGGCTATCGGAAAATCCCAATGTTACTGTACTTCTGATTGAAGCTGGTGGCAATCCGCCAATAGAATCTGATGTGAGTTGTGCAAACTTTGATATTTATTAGATTAAAATTTGACAAACTCATATGAAATATTAATGAATAATGAAATTTTATGCATGAAACATTATATTCCATGTGAGATTTAATGTTAATATTCAACTGCTCGTTTCTGTCCTTGTCCACGAATTACAAGGATAGAAAAGACCCTTTCCTTTTAGAGACCACTATAGCCGAGTGGTTGGGTGGTCGAGATTCGAGTCAAGAAACCCGAGTTCGATTCCTTGGTGGCAGGCACATACTAATAGGTTTTTCAAATACTTATGTACGAACTATGTCGTTGGTTTGATATAAAGACGGCGACGGGCTCACCACCTGTCACGTTGTCCTGAAAATATCTTCAGTGGAAGGTTGGTCGATTTTTAAAATTTCATTTCGTATTTAATTGCCGAGTAAAGTCACGATAGCCGAGTGGTTGGGTGGTCGGAATTCCGAGTCAATAGACCCGAGTTCGATCCCCAGTTGGTAGGCTCGTACCAATGGGTTTTTCAAAAACTTATGTACGAATTTCATCGTTGGCTTGGACATAAAGGCGGTGACTGGCTCACCACCTGTCACGTTGTCCTGAAAATATCTTCAGTGGAAGGTGGGTCAAAGGGACTTAATTGTCTAGACTTGACCTCTGTCTACCCCAGTATTGGGAATTGCGTGAAGATATTTTATTTTATATTTTTTGGTGATAAGCCCGTCGCTGTCCTTGTGTCCAAGGCAACGATATAATCGGACATAAGTTTTTGAAAAAACCCTTTGGTATAAGCCTGCTACTTGGGGATCGAACTCGGGTTTCCTGACTTGAAGTCCGATCACTCAACCACTCGGCTATCGGTACGATCAGTAGTAAATAGTTAAAACACTTGTATTGAATCAGAAACAACGGAATTACCACTTACTCCCAGATCCGTGACAAAGTGGAAAAAGTCGTTTTCAACATTGAAAGAAGAAGAAGAACGAACTCGATACTTCAGAACTGCGGATACTGTAGGAAACCGGTGTGTACACCGCTCGTCTATAGAGGCAGTCAAAAAGTGATTATTAAACTTCATTCAACTATTTCCAGATCAAAAAACTTACGATTACGTTGTGGTGGGAGGAGGCACAGCTGGTTGTGTTGTCGCCAACAGGCTATCGGAAAATCCCAATGTTACTGTACTTCTGATTGAAGCTGGTGGCAATCCGCCAATAGAATCTGATGTGAGTTGTGCAAACTTTGATATTTATTAAATTAAAATTTGACAAACTCATATGAAATATTAATGAATAATGAAATTTTATGCATGAAACATTATATTCCATGTGAGATTTAATGTTAATATTCAACTGCTCGTTTCTGTCCTTGTCCACGAATTACAAGGATAGAAAAGACCCTTTCCTTTTTTAGAGACCACTATAGCCGAGTGGTTGGGTGATCGAGATTCGAGTCAAGAAACCCGAGTTCGATTCCTTGGTGGCAGGCACATACTAATAGGTTTTTTCAAATACTTATGTACGAACTATGTCGTTGGTTTGGATATAAAGACGGCGACGGGCTCACCACCTGTCACGTTGTCCCGAAAATATCTTCAGTGGAAGGTTGGTCGATTTTTTAAAATTTCATTTCGTATTTAATTGCCGAGTAAAGTCACGATAGCCGAGTTGTTGGGTAGTCGGAATTTCGAGTCGAGAGACCCGAGTTCAATCCCCAGGTGGCAGTACCAATGAGTTTTTCAAAAACTTATGTACGAATTTCATCGTTGGCTTGGACATAAAGGCGGTGACTGGCTCACCACCTGTCACGTTTTCCCGAAAATATCTTCGGTGGAAGGTGGGTCAAAGGGACTTAATTGTCTAGACTTGACCTCTGTCTACCCCAGTATTGGGAATTGCGTGAAGATATATTTAATTGCAATGTGCTGTTTTTGACAAACGTACAAAATATAAACTTTATATATAAAATTTGGTGTATTTACATTTTTTATAGGAATGGCAGTTAGTTTAGTTGAAGGTGAATAATTTGTATCTGCCTAAGAAATATGCTCCGATCAGTTCACTCACCAGATAAAATGCAAACAACTAGATACTTTACCTTCACGTCCTTGTATTCCATCTCTTGGCCTTTATACTTTATTTATTATATTAATCACATTCTTTACTTTTAGTTACCATCTCTAGAGCGATATCTGCCGAGATCTCATGTAGACTGGAATTTTACTTCATACAGCGAACAAAAGGGTTTAACTGAATTCTTGTCCCAAGGTAAAGTATTAGGAGGAACAAGTAGCACCGATACAATGCTGTTTTTTAGAGGTTCTATAAATGATTACGATACTTGGGCAAAACAAGTCAAGGACGCGAATTGGAAGTGGAAAAATATATTTCCTTATTTCACAAAGGGTGAAAAATTAAAAGATGAAGAAATACTTAATTCGTCAGCAGCTACATTTCATGGGACCCAAGGCTATGTGGGTCTAACTCGCGATCCAAGTGAACTTGTTCAAAAATACTTAGATGCTTTACAAGAGGTGGGGAAACCTCAGGTTCTGGACATTAATACGAATGTCAGTATTGGTTACGTTCATCCACTTTTTTTTAAAGCTGATAACCATCGCCAAAATATGGCATATTCATATATTAGACCAGTAAAATATCGAAACAATTTGGATATACTTAAATATTCACATGCCACTAGAATAATTTTCGATGACTGTAAAGTTGCTGTCGGTGTGGAAGTTTTATTAAATAAAGAGAAAAAAATTATCGTTAACGTTAAAAAGGAAGTTATTGTATCTGCTGGTAGTATAAACACTCCGAAACTTCTCTTACTATCGGGAATAGGACCAAAGAAACAATTGAAAACTTTAAATATAACAAGTATATCCAATTTACCAGTCGGAAGAAGCGGGTTTGAACGTGTTACTGTTTTAAAGGCTTGGAAAATGGAATCTGCTATGGAAAAACCAATACCACGAAATCCTTTTGGTCCTGCGGATCCTACATTGTCTGGATTTATGTCAAATAATAAATCACAAACCTACGTTAACTATGAAGTTCTAAGCTGGGTTGTACGAAACAATCCTCAGTCTGTGGTAGATATATGTCTCGGATACTCTTCGGATACTTTTAATCTTTGCAGGCCATTATTCGATGCGAGTTTTAACACAGAAATACTAATTACTAATGTAATACATTTCAGTTCAAGATCTAGTACAAAAGTTATTCTTAATGGCACTGATCCACTTAACCCCCCTATCATATTTACTAACGTTTATTCAAACAAATCTGATTTTGAAAAAGACTTGAATGAAACTGCAACATCCATACTAAATTATTTAGAAATAGAAAATTCTACACTATTCAAAAATGTTGGAGCGAAACAGATAAATTTGGATGTACCAGAATGTAATAATTATACCTTTGAATCAATGGAATATTTATTGTGCTTTATTGAGTCTACAAGAAGAACAGTTTTTATCTATGGAACTTGCCCAATGGGACCTGTTGTTGATACACGGTTTCGGGTAAAGGGAGTACAGAATCTCAGAGTAATTGATTCGAGTGTTATACCTACTTTGATAAGAGCTCCCTTAGTTCCCACAGTAATGATGCTAGCTGAGAAAGCCTCCGATATAATTAAGGATGATGATGTACCAGATATAGTAGATTACAGCGATTATGAAGATTATTTTTAAAGAACAAGAAATAAATATTGTAACATTTTCTTACTAAAGATTTATTTGCTAATATTTTAAAATTTTATATTAACGTTAACTGTCAATACCTAAATAAAAATCTGTAATTTTAATAAATCAATTAGCTTGAATCGGCAGCAACGTGCTGTTTGTTTATTATTATTATGGGCATTTATTATATTTTCTCATCTGGTTGGGTTTTTATACACATAAAAATAAAAATACATGAAATAAAATAAATAAAGTATTATAAAATATATACGTATTAGATCATAATACATAAAAATAATAAATAAATAAATATTAAGACCCAACCAGACGGAAGCCCTCGACAGGGGAGACCAGACGGCCGAGGGTTGGGGCGATAGGGAGAGAAACCGGCGGTCGAAGCGGGCAGTATCGAGGAGCACCGCTTTCTGCATTTGAGCTCGGAGCGGTGCGTCACGAAGTCCCAGTCGCCTCAGATGTTCAGAGAGGCTGACTAGGATTAACCAATTCGCAGAAACAACTATAGGAATAATTTCAGCGGGCACACCATCCCACATGTCGGTCACCTCATGAGCCAGATCCAGATATTTCGTCTTTTTGTCTGTTACGGCTTTCGCGAGGTTCTCGTCATATGGGATGGTAAGGTTCACTAAAAATATCTTTGACTGTGCCCGGTCCATTAACACGATATCAGGCGTATTTGCCAGAATCGTCCTGTCCGTGATGATGGGTCGGTCCCAATAGAGCCTGGCGCGGTTATTTTCAAGCACGGCCTCCGGAGAGTACTTATAGTAAGACAATTTCCGTCCGACGAGATCGTATTTAAGAGCGAGCTCCTGATGTAAAATCCTGACTACTAGGTTGTGCCTATGCAGATACTCAGAGTTAGAAAGCATGGAACAACCGGAAATGACATGCCGAAGTGATTCCCCAGGATGGCGACAAGCTCGACAGATGTCGATGGTACCATCCCTTAGGATGTATTTCCGATAGTTGTTCGTCTTAATAACCTGATCCTGTATCGCACAGACAAAACCCTCGGTGTCCCCAAAGAGGTCACAGAAACGTAGCCAGTTGAGGGAGGCAACAGTATCTACGAACGGCTCATGTAGAACCTCCCATGGAGCTCTTTCTCCTTCCATACGGTCTCCCGGTCGGAAACGCTCTGTACTCCCGGGTCCTGCCATTACTCGTCGGCCAAAGATAGAGGGGTAAGTCCTTTATCACTTATAACGACGTCTGCGTAGAACGAATCATCCGATTTCGCCAGAAAGTAATTACGGAGGCTGCACACCTCGCGATTGTGCATGGTGAAAGCGCTTAAAAAGCCCCGCCCGCCATGCTTCCGCAGTAAGTACAGCCTCATTACTGACGACCTTGGATGATGCATCCTGTGAGAATTCATAGTGGTGCGAGCTTTTCGGTCCAGGGCGTTAAGGTCGTTTTGAGTCCACCTGAGTATGCCGAAGGTATAAATCAGGACTGGCATGACCCAGCCATTAAATGCGCGCGCCTTATTCACGCCCGACAAATAGCTGTTAAGCACTTTTGTCAGGCGTGGAAAAAACACTTCGCTAACCAACTGTTTCATGCCAGCCTCATCGACACCCAAGTTTTGTGACATACCCAGGTATCGGTATGTCTCAGACTCGGAAAGGGAGCGTATGTTGACGGGCATAGCCAAGTCTATGCCCTCGGTGTTAGTGACCTTGCCCCTTTCAACATAGCTCGGTACGGATAGGTGTGCGGTTATCCAACCGCACACCTATCCGTACCGAGCTCCATCCTGATAGAATTGCTAAAATCACAGGTGATTCTAAGTAATTCCACCAAATGGGAGCGGCTGGAGGCAAACACCTTGAGGTCAACCATGTAGAAAAGGTGGGTCACCCTTTTCCCTCCCTTCCGAAGCTGAAATCCCCTCCCCGATCCCTCCAGTAGCGTGCTGAGAGGATTCAGGGAGAGGCAAAACCATATTGGGCTCAAACAGTCGCCCTGTAAAATACCCCGTCGTATCCTAATCCGGTGTTCCGCAGCCGTCATTCGCTCACCTAGATGACAAAGGGTCGTACTCCATCGCCCCATACAGTACCCGAGGTAGTCTCTTACGGTATCGTCCACTTTGTACAGTTCAAGGACCCTCTTAAGCCATGTATGGGGCACCGAGTCGAACGCCTTTCTGTAGTCTATCCAGGCAGCAGAGAAGTTCCGACGGTAGCGTTTAACCACCTTGCCGATGACCGCGTCGATGTGGAGCGGTTCCTTGGTCCCACGACCACCGCCTCGACATTCATTCTGAGCACGCGACATGATCCTATTCACATTAATGTGCCGGGTGATTCTCGTGCTCAGAATAGATGTCAGTGTCTTATAAATGGTGGGCAGACACGTGATGGGGCGGTACTTACTCGGGTCTATGATAACCTTAACTTTTGGAACCAAATGTGTGACCCCAGTAGTAAAGAGACTCGGGAGCGATTCTGTTCGAGAGCTTCTTGAAACTGTCTGGAGAGCACAGCGTGACACACCACGAACCCCTTTAGCCAGTAGTGATGCAGCCCGTCGAGCCCCGGAATTTTCCAGTTCGGGGCTCTACGGACCGCCTCAGCTACATCTTCAGGTGTTATGACGACGAGGTCCATGGGTGTAATATCTGCACTCTGTCTCGCCACGATTTCCATCCAGGAGCCCTCGCTGTGGTTTGCGGGCTCTGACTACAGGCTAAGCCAGAAGTAGACAGTGTCAGCCTGATCAGGTCCTTGGCCCGCCCCTCCAGTTTCTGAGCGCTCCAACGATCTATAGAGTCTCTTTTGGTCACTTTGAAAGAGACGATTCTGGTTATACCGCTTTGACCTCTCGGTATACCGCCTAATCCGTTTCCCCCAAGCTGCAATTTTTTGCTTCCGGTCGTCTATGCGTTCCGTCAGCTTTTGCGTCTTTCAGGACACGATACCAAATCAAAGTGGCATAATTTGCTTTAAGGTTTACATTAAATGTCAAGTTCAAAAGACAATTACTCCATAGTCGAACTGCTATGCTAAGAAACATAAAAAGTGTTCTTAGAAAAGTCTGTAAGTATAAGTATCTGTACTAAGAGAATGACAATAGTTACTCAAACCGGTCTCGTAGATAAAGAGAAGAAATTCGATTAAATGAAACCAAGTAAAAGAGTATTTTAAGGAGAACTAGATTATCGATCTTTTGATTCGCCTTTACCAAAACTCTGAAATATTTGCACATTTAAAAAAGCTTTATGTGATAAACCGAATACAAAGATTTTGAATGAGGAGATTGAGCCCTTCTCTACAACCATCAGCATAATAAAGGTTGAGGAGAAGGAAAGATTCTGTGAGTGAAATATTAGTGGGTACAGGTAAGAAACTATTGAATCTCTAAAGCTGAAAACCTAATCCTACTTGCTTCACTAACCTATGAAACTAAAGAGAGAAGAATTTATCAAAAGAATTGAAAAAATAATTTGATATGTATCTACAAAAAATAATTTGAGTCACGATAGCCGAGTGGTCGGAAGGTGGTCGGAATTCCGAGTCAAGAGACCCGAGTTCGATCCCCAGGTGACAGGCCCGTACCAATGGGTTTTTCAAAAAACTTATGTACAAATTATATCGTTGGCTTGGACATAAAGACGGCGATGGGTTCACCACCTGTCAGGACACTCTTCCTTTACTGTACAAGCGATAATTCTCTGGAACACCTTGGCCATTAAAATTAAAACTGCTCTTAATATGTACTCATTTTAGATATGACTTTGAAACTATTTTCTAACAGAGAACAAATTTAATTGTGTTTTAAGAATTTATAAGTAAGTATATTATTTTAAATGTATCGTTTGTACTGTTTTATATCTTAGAAATGCATTGTAATAAAATAATGTAATGATGCATAGTACAACATAAAAATTATATTATTTTATTCTTTAGGGTCACACCTGCCATCTAATTTTCAACATTACAAGAGATGACTGGTAGAAAGAATGTCATCAGGCATTAAGTCCGCCCATTGCAGCCCTTACTTTAAGGTGTCTCAATAAAGAATAAATAAATAAATTCCTGGACGGGTCAACATAGAAAACCCCATTTTCTAAATTGTTCCGGATCTGGACTTTTTTATGATTCTATGAAATAATTGCTTTAGCTACATACTTTGAACTGATTTGAATTGTATGTAATACTGTTCCTATTTATGTATTTATTATTTATTTATGAGTGGTAATTGTGAATGTTGCACACAATTGCGTGCAATCGTTTTACTTCTGGATAAATGTTTGCTGGAATAAAAGAAAAAGTAAACTCTTAAGCTGATTTTCTTCACGCAAAGTTGGCTCTAAGTAATCCAAGATATAACTTAAAAGCAACACACGAGCGTGTGCGTCTCAAACTTTGTCGTCGTTTGCACAAAGAGAGTAATTAATTTAAGTTGGATAAGTTTGGAGCAGGCTGTGTGTTGTAGCTGTCCTTCGTCTTTCGAAACTCTCCTTAAGTCAACCCTGAGGCTAAATGTTGTCGGAGCCTTAAATTAATTAGAAAAATAAGTGATTCCTCGGAGATTTACAAAATGTGCTATTTTTGATAATGAATAGAAGATTAAATTAGGAGAATGGTGTGATAGTGTATCCTTAGAGAATTTTTAAATATTCCTGGTAATAAATAATAAAAATAAAGAAGTCATGCCTATTTTGTAAACGAACATTTTAATTAATTTTATTAGCATAAAAGGTCTTTAATCGTTAGAAGCACTTTAAACGTTTATATTATCTCTTTTTCTTTCTATATGTAATTCTGTACACCCCTTCCGCTTTTAAAATAGTATCATCTGCCCGAAGGGTGCCAGGAAGAGTTCACTGTTTTACCGATATGGCTGCCGGTTGTAACCATGTCCCTTTAATTGTAAAAACTATTTAAATTCCATTATTTGTTTCTTGATGGTTCTTTGTACAATAAAGTCTATTTTACTTGCTTGAATAACAACGCAGATGTATTGTTCATGTCGTATTTTATCGGTTTAAAAATATATCAACCCCTTTCTTCAAACAAACTAGTTATAATGTACGAGTATACATATATTTTTTGTTGGCTTGTTTTGTTAAGAAGTAGTGAATAAATATTTCTCCTTTCCATCTTGCTTTGGGGGTCGTGGTAGGCTACTAAGGGAAAACTTTGGATATATCATTCGCTATTCACTACGCCTTTTGATTAAGGCAGTCAGGGCACCATTGACTTTGTTACCGGCAGCGACACGCCTGTCCACATCTAAGTCACATTTTCCATCCCGGCTAAACGTACTCCCCAAGTAGACAATTTCAATCACCTGTTCTAGACATTCCTAATTTACCCATATTTCACATTTCGTTCTTTCTTCGTCCCTTTCAAATACCAGAACCATAGTTTTATTAGCATTCATACGGAGACCTTTGATAATTATATTATTATGTAATATTAATAATTATATAGTATTATTAAATATGAATTTAACTGGCGGTTTAGCTTTCACAACTGAACTGCTATATCTATTATGACGAGATTTGGATAGACTGAACCTAGGGAAAAATACGCTTAGAATACCGCAATAAACTAATTTTATCATATAAAAAGTCGCCGCGTGGACGAAGCTGCCTGCATCAGCTATCACAAGCTGATGAACATATATTTTTTATAGAAAAGGGAGGCAAGCGAGCAGGTGGCTCACATGATGGAAGTGATTACCGCCGCCCATGACACCCGCAATACCAGAGGCATAACAGAATTGGGGGAGGGAGGTGTTTGGGCCTCCGGTTACTTGCACTCACCAGACGAAACGCAGTTTGTTAGACTTCTACTTTACGCCGTATTCTGTGAGGTCGTGGTACTTCCCCGGTCGAGCCGGCCCATTCGTGCAACAACAAAAGCAGTAAGTGGCTCAACCACTGTTAAAAATTCTTAAATTTTTAGCAATAAAAAATAAATAATAAATATCTTCACGTAATTTCCAATATAGGGGTAGACAGAGGTCTAGTCTAGACAATTAAAGCCCTTTGACTCACTTTCGACCACCCAACCACTCGGCTAACGTGACTTCTCGTGATAACATATAGTATGAATAAAAATAAGATATCTTCACGTCTTTTCCAATACTGGGGTAAAAAGTTCTGTCATTTTGATCCATCTTTCACCGAAGAAATTTTTTAGGATTTTTTGATATATGACCTCTCTTGATAAAAATAAATTTGAAATTAGAAATGAATTGTTGATGAGTATATTTATACAAAATTTAATAAATATTAGAGAGGGTAGTTAATTATATAGTTTTCATCTCTGATATGAATCGTACTCATGCGTAAGTCACGTAAAACTTCATCTGTATGTGCCTTGAAAAAATAATGAGATTTTGTGAATAACTTAAAGATATTTTTTCCGTTTTTTAGTTCATTTGTAAAATTTTCGTAAATTTTTTGTGCGGTTTTGAATTTATATTTAACTTCGTAGTTATTTTGGACAAAATTATATTGAAATATATACAAGTATAATATACATGTCTGTAGAATATATACATGTATATACACATACATTCAAATTGTCTACAAATATTTCAATTTATTACTGGTTGTCATTGATAAATAAATATTTTTGAAATATACGTAACTGGCCATCAGGGAAAGAGAGATAGGAGATGTGTGCTCAAACTACAACCTACAGTAACTCGTAACTCTTTCTATCTTCACTTAATTATAAGATTCGCCTCGCCCGATCACACTTACTAGTTTGCACCCCAAGCCAAACATGCGTGAAGAAGTTTTACTTCAAAAACGGTGTTACCGAGAACTTTTATGGGCTTAAGTAACATTGTTCTATCATAAAGACAGTTTTAACTTACTAAGACAAAACTTTGTCGATCAATTATTTGACCTATTAGGCTTCTTGAATTATGGATTAACGTGCCAATTTACATAGAACAAAGTTATTAAGACAGCCCTTAATTTCATCCTAAATGTTCCTTCATAAGTTATGGTTTATAGCCTATGAATAATTATTTATTATTCCTCTGGGGGGAATTATTAAATATTCCTATTATAATTATATCTCTGGGGGGGTTCGGGCGTCCCCGCAGTCTCCAAATCAAGCTCCCATAGGCACACAATTTTTTTCATGTCGTTGGGTCATCAATGCAACGCCTCGTTCAACTGCCATCTTCCTTCCCTTTTCACTCCTTATAATTTATGAAAAGTACCAAAAAGAAAAGTAAGGTTAAACAGCGGTTGCACGTCCTCTCCTTGAAAGTGCACCTCTCTAACATCCGAGGATTGCACTCAAATCTCAACGCAGTCCATCACCATCTTGAGACTGAGAAGCCGCACCTACTTTTTCTGACGGAGACGCAAATTGGATGTCCGTTAGATGTGGCGTACCTTGACTACCCAGGGTTCTCGCTGAAGCACATCTTTTACCTTCGTGCCGGAGTCTGTGTGTACGTCAGCAATGACATCTGCTGCCAGCATCTCCGTCACCTTGAAGACCCCACTTTTTCAACCATTTGGGTGTTGGTGGACACAGGTGACGATAAGATCGTTTATGCATGTGTTTACCGTTCGCACAGCGGTGACCAGGAAACAACTCGGTTATTCGAATATCTAAGTAAGGCCGCTGATATGACCCAGCATCGGTATCCCTCCGCACAATTAGTCTTTCTGGGAGACTTTAATGCCTCTCACCAGGATTGGCTGTTCCGATACCAGAAGACTGATGATGCTGGGAGGGAAATGAGGAATTTCGCCTTATCGCTAAACCTCTCCCAGTTGGTAAAGCAAGCCACTAGGGTGCCAGACGTTGAAGGTCATACAGCCAATTGTCTAGACCTCCTGCTGACCACTGATCCTGACAGATATGAGGTAGAGGTAGCTTCTCCACTAGGAACCTCTGATCACTGTCTGGTGAAATCTGTATCGTCTTACACGCCAACAGACCTCGACCCACATGGTACTAGGCGAGTGTGGCGATACAAGTCAGCAGATTGGGATGAGATGCGACACTTCTTTGCATCTTATCCTTGGCGGCAGGTCTGCTTCTCTTCCGGAGATCCATCGAGATGCGCGGATGCTATAACTGACGTGGTATGTTTAGCTATGGAATATTTTATTCCTTTTGCTGATGTACCCGTAGGTGGCAAAGCTCGCCCATGGTTCAGCGCCGAATGTTCCCAAGCCGAAAAGCTTAAACATTTGGCGTACCTATCATGGGTTGACGCTCGAAACCGTAAAACTCCGGATGTCAGATCCAAGAAGAGAGCCTTCAATCTAGCCGCCAAGACTTACAAAAAGGTGTTGCGGAAGGCTCGTTTCGAACGCATTAGGCATATTGGCACGAAGCTCTCTGCTCAAACATCTGGCAGTAGAGCTTTTTGGTCTCTTGCCAGGGCGGTCGAGACGAGTTTTTGTAAACCTTCACTGCCTCCGCTGGTTAAGCCAGAGCCAGGGACATTGGCTCATGCGGCAAAAGAGAAGGCAGAACTGTTCGCGAATCTCTTTGCCAGCAACTCACGTCTGGACACAAGCAACGCAGTTCCAACTTCCCTACCTCCTTGTGGTACTTCAATGTCAGAGGTCCACATTACTAACAAAGAGGTCCTCAAAACGTTGCGACATCTGGACGTGAACAAAGCCAGTGGACCTGATGGTATTCCAGCCATAGTGCTTAAGACCTGTGCACCCGAGTTGTCTCCTGTTCTGACACGTTTGTATCGCCTCTCCTTGAAGACTGGAATAGTTCCCAAATCCTGGAAGCTTGCTAACGTGCAGCTCGTGCCCAAAAAAGGTAGCCGGGTTGACCCAGTCAATTATCGACCTATTTCATTTACCTCCATACTCTGTAAGATAATGGAGCGTATATTGAACTCGCACCTCTTGGCATACCTAGAACATAACGATCTTCTTAGCGATCATTCAGTACGGGTTTCACCGAAATCGGTCGACTGGGGACCTTCTAGTGTATGTCACACATCTATGGGCCCTCGAGAACAGTGGTGAAGCACTCGCGGTTTCGCTCGATGTCTAGAAGGCTTTTGACAGGGTCTGGCATGCTAGCCTTATCAATAAGCTTCCTTCATATGGTATATCCCCTGGACTGATAGCCTGGATAGAAGACTTTTTGCGGGAACGGTCTTTGCGAGTAGTTATTGACGGCTGCTCATCGGAGGCTATGGTCATTAATGCTGGAGTTCCTCAAGGGTCTGTTCTGTCCGCAACTCTCTTTCTGCTGCACATAAACGACCTGCTCGAGCCCGGACTCTTCGGGTATGCAGATGACAGCACAGTTGTGGAGAGATATCTGGCGCGTGTTCAGTCCAGAAAGGATCAAGTACAGTCTACTCGGGAGGCCATGGTAGAGCGTATGAATCTTACATTACAGGCAGTTTCCAACTGGGGCAATACCAATCTTTTGAGATTAAATGCCACCAAAACGCAAGCGTGTCTGTTCTCCGCCAAAAGGAGCCAGTTCACCTTGGCTCCTAAATTATAGAATGTATCTCTTGAATACACCGACCGCCTCCAGTTACTAGGAGTCGAAATCACGTCAAACCTTAACTTTGGGCGGTTCATTGAGTCTAAGGCTAAAGCCGCTGCAAGGAGATTGGGAGTTCTTGCAAAAGTGCGGCGTTACTTTACTCCGGGACAGCTTCTGACCCTATATAAAGCTCAGGTCCGGTCGGCTGTAGAGTACTGCTGCCACATATGGGCTGGAGCTCCTAAATATCAACTGGCAGCCTTGGACTCTGTGGAGAGACGGGCCAAGCGGCTAATCGGTGATCCTGACTTGGATACTACCAATTTGTCCAGTCTCGAACACAGACGTCGGGTGTTCTACAGGTTACATTTTGGAGAGTGTGCGAAGGAATTACATGAGTTAATTCCCCCTTCCCCTTTCCATCATCGGACAACAAGACGCACGGCGGGTTTCCATCCTTTTGTTGTCGATATACCCTGCATTCGGACGAAGCGTTTTGCTTCGTCGTTCATAATGCGTACAGCAAAGGACTGGAATAATTTGCCTGCATCAGTCTTTCCGTCCGATTACAATGTGGGTGTCTTCAAGAGAAGAGTGAATAGGCTTTTTCTAAGCTAGTGTGCCTACCAAAAAAAACTACATCGCCACTTACCATCAGGTGGGATTGTAGTTAAACGCTAGCTTATAATGTTAAAAAAAAAGAAAATTGTAATTTATTGTACGGGACTTGATAACTGCATATGATATTGTTGAAATCTCATAACCATATTTCGTACTTAGTATTATAACGTAAATTTTTGTCTCTCCCTTTTGTCTCTCCTTACATCTCCAACTGCTTCCTCTTACTTGTCCTCCCAATTTCAATTCCTTTGCTCTAGCCATGACAGAAACTTTCGGTCAACAAACAATCTTCTACTTCATTGCCCTCTCCACAGCTCTGACTTTGTTCATTCATCCTTTTCCGTTCAATCCGTCATGCTTTGGAACGCACTGCCTCTCAGTCACTAGGCTTTCAAGATAAATGCAAAAGATCACTTATGGCAGAATCTTCTTGACAAATGTTTCAGTATAAGTGTATATATTTACTTACATCTGTATTGAGTACATGAATTTTTGTATATGTGTAGGTATAGATTTATGTGCGTTTATGTATATAGTATTTATATATTCATGTTTATGTTATTTATATTTATTTGTATTAAAGTTTTCATTACTATCACTCTCATTACCTTTACCTACTTCAATTCATCTCTGCATCATCCAAAGGTTGAATGGTAGAGATTGCTTCAGGCATTAAGTCCGCCTATACATTATGAAGTATGAAGATATATAAATAAATAAAAAAATAACGTAAGGAGTATTTGCCTTAATCGCCAGATTAGGCGAACTGAACAGGAATCGTAATACTGTTGCCTGTCCTTTAACATATTAAATTTGGTTTCGGTTTTATTTTTTTTTATTTTCAGCCATTGCAACAGTGACGATAACCCAGTTGTTGGGTGATCGGAGTTCGATTCAAGAGTCCCGAGTTCGATCCCTAAGGCTCCAACGGGTTTTTTTTCAATAACTTATGAAAGATTTATATCGTTATAAATCTTTTATTAGTGGCGTGGCATTCAAAGTGGTAAGGCGGACTTACTGTCTGAAGCATTCTGTACCATTCAAGCTTTGGGTGATGCAGAGATGATGGGAAGTAGGTGAACCTTGGAAATAAAGATGGCGACGGGCTCGCCAACTGTCATGTTGTCCCAAAAAAATGTTATCGGTGGAAGGTGGATTGAATGGGCTTAACTGTCTAGACCCCTGTATTGAAATTGGCTGAAACTGGTACTGGAAAGATATCTTTTTAACGCGCCATCTATCGGTAGCTACTGCGATTTTTTTGGCTTTTCCCTTAATTCCTTTGTAGTAGGAGGAAGAAAGCTGCTGGTAAATTCCACTGCCTACATCAAACTACTACATCAAATCAAAATTTAGCCTGGGAGATATCGCTCTAAAACGATAAGGCCGCGAAATAGAGTATTCCATAAAATTTTTGTAAGCATTGTTACTTTTGTGTATTCTAATATTTATGGTGGACAACAAGACAAGTATATTCATTCGTTCATTCATTCATTGAAATCATTTATTTATCGAAAAAAGAATGTACATTCGTTTATCGAGGATCATTTATTTATGTACTAGATACCACACCTTAGACGCTGGTACCCGTCACCTGTCAGCTGGATACTGGTTTAGCACTAGACTTGGTTACTTGACTCCATAGAGTACTTGACTCGGTTTCTTGACTCATTCATGAGGTGGTGTGTACGCTTCTACAACAAAAACCTGGTGAATCAGATCCAAAAGTGCAGTTTGCCTGTTAACAGTTTCAAAGCAAAGTTATCAAAGCACTGTACATATCTTCACGCAATTCCCAATACGGAGTAGACGGAGGTCTAGTATAGACAATTAAGTCCCTTCGACCCATCTTTCACCGAAGATATTTTCAGGACAACGTGACAGGTGGTGAGCCCGTTGCAGGTTTATGTCTAAGCCAACGATATAATTCGTACATCGGTTTTGAAAATCCCATTGGTGCGAGCCTGCCACCTGGGGATCGAACTAGGGTCTTTTGACTCGAAATTCCGACCCCTATCCACTCGGCTATCGAGACTAAAAACTGTACAAAAAGGGTTATTACAATATAATAATTATATTAATGACAGTAACCACAGGGAATGATTAGACCGCTCCTATGCTATTTCTAATGCTGTTGTTAATTATTTGCTAATTAAATTATTAATATAATAATAAAAGAGGATACTTACGTAGTTTCTTTCGCCGTTTCTTCTCTGTCAGAGGAACCTCAATATGTAACTGAGGTAGTTTAAAAAATCATGATCGATGGATGTAATGTATGTTACTTACATGTGATTTCATTTGAGTATGTTTGCAGATATTTATGCTTAATTTAAATCTTAAACGGAATATAAAAGGCATTATGATGATAACGTTTGGAGGTGGTTATCCCGTCATCTGTCGGTAGCCAATCGCATTTTCAAGGCTTATCACTTTGTCGTCTCTTACAACACCCTCCGTTAGAAAGGAGGTTGTTTTATAATTAAGGCGTTTTGACCCACCTCTCACCGAAGATATTTTTAGGATAACGTGACAGGTGTTGAGCCCGTCGCCGTCTTTATGTCCAAGCCAACGGTGTAAAAAAACGTACATAAGTTTTTTGAATAATCCCATTGGTACGATTGGTAAAAGTCACGATAGCCGAGTGGTTGAGTGGTCGGAATTTCGAGTCAAGAGACCCGAGTTTGATCCCCAGATGGCAGGCTCGTCGTGCCAGGCTCACCACCTGTCACGTTGTCCCGAAAATATCTTCGGTGGAAGGTGGGTCGAAGGGACTTAATTGTCTAGACTAGACCTCTGTCTACCCCTGTATTGGGAATTGCGTGAAGATATTTATATATTTTTATTTACCATTGGTACGAGCTTGTCAACTCGGGATCGAAGTTGGGTCTCGTCAGACAGACAGACAAGCTCAGTGAGTCAGACAGTCAAGTCAGTTAGTATTAGTGATGACGTAACATCTCAACATGGCTGTTTATCTGGGACCACGAGGCGAGCTTATGGATTTACTTGTCTGAAGGTACGATCATTGTGAGATCCATTAGTAGTTTTAGTATGGACATTCCTATAGTAGATTTAATTTAATAAGCTTAACATAAAAAAAGGTCAAGATAGCCGAGTGGTTGGGTGATCGGACTTTCGAGTCGGGAGTTCTGAGTTCGATCCCCAGATGGCCGGCTGGTACCAATGGTTTTTTTTACAAAAACTTATGTATAATTATATCGTTGGATATCGGACATTAACTTTGGTCATAAAGACGGCGACGGTCTCACCACCTAATACACGGTGGCTCAGAGGTCGCGGGTTCGAATCCCGCTCGTGTCAGTTGAAGTTTTAGAACATTTTTTTCTCTTTAATTTAATAAAAATCATTAAGTTATATCCATATATGCCTAACGATAATTTGAAGTTCTCGGCTCATTAGCGATGTAGCAGTGAATCAAGAGGAAACGGACTATTTTAATTGTTCCTACGTGGATCATTAGGGAAGGATGCGTATCAAAATATATTCGAGAAATCCGAATCCCGATTAACGAGCTATATATATTTATACGTAAATAATAATAAACCAATGTTTAAGACAATATAACAAACATTTCTCTAATCCAGAAGTAAGCACACAAAGCACTTGCGTTATGGAATCGGAATCAACGATGGTACCAAAAACAACCAGATCAAAGTCCAAGTTGAATGATTTTTTACATTGCGAACATGAAATATCTAGGCTGATAATATTAAAACCTAATATTAAAACTTATGCGTACGCTCCTAGTCCAGGCAGGTCATAAATAAATGTTTTGTTACGATGATACATTGAGTTAAAACAGTGAATAAGGGTACAAATGAAGTAATTAACTAAGGTAGATAGCTCTTCGATTATATAAGTGTAATTATTCAGAAAACTTATTTAACCACAACTTCAATGAAATCGTTATTCAATAAATAATAATCCAAAAAGGGATTAATTTATCGACTAAAAACGACATCAAAGCAATGACATTATGAAAAGCTCACCAGAAAACCGAAAATTTAATTTCGTGGAAACTAAAACCGAATCTAACCTAAATTAGCCGGCGTCGCATTAAGAAAAACATGGAATTAGTCGAGTACTGGAAGAAGAAAACGATAATATAAAAAATTCAATGCAAAGATGTAACGATAGCCGAGTGTTAAGGTGGTCGAAATTTCGAGTCGAGAGACCCGAGTTCGATCTCCAGTTGGCAGGCTCGTAGCAATGGATTTTTTCAAAATCTTTATGTACGATTGTGTCGTTGGCTTGGAAATTCAGACGGCGACGGGCTCAGCACCTGTCACCTTGTCCCAAAAATCTTCGGTGGAAGGTGGGTCAAAGGGACTTAATTGTCTAGACTAGACCTCTGTCTAACCCTGTATAAGGGAATTGCGTGAAGATTATATTATAAATCTAATCCTTTATAAATCGATATAAGTAACATACATTACATCTACCGATCGTCATTATTTAATTTACCACCGATTCGTAAAGTGGTTCATCTAACGGAGATGAAGCCGGCGAAAGAAACTCCGTGGGTACGGTCTTTTTAAGTTTTTTTTATTTACTAAGGAAACCAAACATTTGTAATTAATTTAATTATAAATATAATTTATTTTTTTCATATCTTTTAATTTATTTCGTTCAGTTTGTTATAATCCTTGTATACATGAGACTTACATTTATTATATACATTTATTCATATTTTATTTATACTTTCATTATCTTCTGAAGCATTTAAGGGAAATAATGATGTGGTTATCAAGAATACCAGGATAAACGGATGGACAGCAGAGTAAAGTTTAAGGTTTAACACGACTTCCAAACTACTTGCCAAAAGTGTCGATAATGGCAAATACTTCTGACAAAAAAACTTGTATACACATTTATACTTAGAATATTTTAATCTTATATAAAAAAAAACACTGAATTAAAAGTAAAGATACGTAGAACACAATTTTATTATTGATTTTAAAGCATAATTTATGCAGAACTTTTTATTATTAAATTAAAGAGATTTTTTTTTCAATTTCAACTGAATTCGAACCCGCGATCTTTGCCGAACCGTGGTAACGCTCTTACCAGTGCGCCTGGCTCGGAGGAAAGAGCTTACACCTCTAGC
This sequence comes from Sericinus montela, assembly GCA_029286605.1. Taxonomy (NCBI): domain Eukaryota; kingdom Metazoa; phylum Arthropoda; class Insecta; order Lepidoptera; family Papilionidae; genus Sericinus; species Sericinus montela. The sequence goes on from JAGSMR010000050.1 coordinate 1,610,587, forward strand.
ATTTGTATTGTGAAATGCGTGAAAGTAGAAAAGGAGTGTTTCTAGTTAAACTAAAGCTGTGGTTAAAAGGTTTAGGTATCATACACAGGGAGCTTTTGCGTGGAGCCGGGCGCTGCGGTCGCTGTGTGTGCCAAAGTTGATCATTGGCAAGGGTTGTGACCCTCTAATCCGTATTGCGTCTCCCTCCAACATATCACACTATATTGTCTCGAAATAATTTATTAAGGGACAAATAGTGTAATATATGACACGAGAACTATATCTTTAGTTCAATGTTCTTGTAATTCTAATTAATATTAGTTAAGACAGTTTTCTGCGCGTATATCCAGATATAGAAGACAGTAAACGTAACAGCCTAGTGGTTGGATGATCGTCATTAGAGTCAGGAGACCCGAGTTCGATCGAGTGGTAGACTCGTACCAATGGGTTTAACAAAACTTACGTACGATTTATTTCGTTGATTTGAACATAAAGACGGCGACAGGCTCACAATCCGTCAAATTATCCAAAAACATTTCTTCGGTGGGAGTTAGGTTGAAATGACTTAATTGTCTAGACCTCTGTCTACCCCTGTATTGGAAATGGTGTGAAGATATTTTTTACCTATTTGTTTCGTCGTACCGAGTGCAGTAAACCATCACGTCTGGTTCCAAAGGACATCCATCATGATAATATGGAGTGTTTCTAACGTTAACATTTTAGACTTTGAGGTATTTACATGCAGATAATGATTTTAAGCGTTATTTTCTGCGAAACGTGATGTCCATGCGAGATGTTTCGAAGTCCACATTCTAAACCAATATGCTATTGATACTTAATCCTTAATACGGGCGTACTTAACCGAACAGTGGACTTTTACAGGCCGTTGAGATGCGTATTGCCAGATACTTCTACTGTAAAATAATATTACGACTTCCATCGAGGAGTGGCATACACACCAGCTTTTATTGTGTTGCCAGCTCTGAGATACTGAGCTCGATTCCCTGACGGGTCCATGTCAATTCTTTACATTGTTTCTATTTGTGGTACCTTTTGTTTGTGGTAACTTTATTGTTTACGATTCTTACTTACGAGTATGGTGATATAAAAATGCCGAAACAGTTTCTGAAGACCAACGTTTTGAGTAAGCGTCCCGTGGGTTAAGTTTACCTTAAATTTGCTTGTTCACTACGGTAATAATGTTGCAACTTTTATATGAAAGTAAGTGGCAAATAAGATAATTGATCACCTATGGTAACTAATAAATGGTATGATGAGTTTCGTGGGCGAGTAGCATTTATATCGGGTCTCATGGTGTCATCATCTCCGAGGTTCCGGGGTCGATTCCCAGTCGGATCAATGTAGAAAACACTTTATATTTATTTTTTCGAGTCTGAGTATTTGTGGTGCTTTCGTTGTTTCCGATTCCATAACGCAAGTGCTTTAACAACTTACTCTGGGATCAGAGCAATGTATGCGTGGTTATCCCCATCTACGTATGTATTTATTGTACCATAAACAAATTGTCATACAATCATGTTCCGGACATTTCCATCCCTGATCAATTAACTCCACCGATAGCGGAGCAAACAATGCCGCGATGCAGTTGTGACGCGTCGACGTATGCGACAGCTATGATGGGGTTAATTTATGTTAGACGTCGGTCTAAGCGACTGACTGTCACGGCGACGGTTTAAAGGCTTTGATTTATTACGTTTCAGCTATTATGCCGAACTAATGGCCTTTTAAGGTCGCATTGCTAAATGATATCAGCGGCAAAGCGTTAAAGCTATGAATAGATTGTGTTTAGCTTTACGATTATGAAAAGCTATTCACAAAATTGAATGATAATCTTCCCATATTTCATTAATACTGAGGTAGACTGAGTTTTAGAGAGTAAAAACCTTTCGGGAAGCATTTTTAGCCGGAATGGAAGAAGAAATTTAGGTATGGAATGGCGTGTGTCTGCCGGGAACTAAGTCCACGGTGCTCTGACTTAGTCAAAGGCATGGTGTAGTGAAAAGTAGACGCATTGCGATATCAAATAATTTATTTATCTAGATAAGAATGTAAATTCGTTTATCGATAGTAATTTTTTTAATATACCACCGTTTCGTGATGAGGTTTCTCTAATGTAGAAGAAACAGGCGAAAATTGTATTGAAAGTTATAATTTATGCGATACATAACGCAGTGCTGATATCGATTTCAATATAAGTCGCGAAACCGAGGTTTGCCAGAAGAAGTAAGTCGAATGCAGTGGAGATGTGATCTCATCGTAAAATGTGCGGGATTATATTGGCCGACGGGAAATGAAACGAAGAGATTCACAATACACCCGCGCACCCTCTTCAATGTAAATTGATAAGGGCGTGCTTCGATGTTTTGGGCACGTTGAGCGAATGAGTGAAAGCTTAATGCTGAAGAAAATATATTGCGCGAAAGGTAACATTAAAAGGTGTCGAGGTAGGTCGGGACAGGAGGTCGGAACGAGGTTACTCACGAAGAAAAAGTGAGATACCTAGACGTGCATATAAGAAGAAAATGATAAATTTGAAAGAAGCGAGTTCCCGGGGTCCATGCCTGGACGGGCGAAAATAAAAAAGAAACTTTTTCTGCATTTTCTCGATTTTTTAAACACTTTGTCTGGGTGTTTGTGGTATTTTCGTTGTTGCTAATTCCATAATACAAGTGCTTAAGGTATTTACTTTAGGAACAGAGCAGTGTACGTCATGTTTTCTCTATCTATGTTTGTATTTATGTATTTATTATTGTTATTTATTTAAATAAATTAGAGTGGCAGCGTGAAAATGGCCACTCATGGGCCTTCTCTTAAATTTTTGAGAGAGTTTAGAGCAGGAATGTGTTGGCAAACTTCAAATGTCTTCGAAATACCTTCATACCATTATCTTACGTAATCTTCACACCATTACAAATACTTAGGTGTCCTACAATTAAGTCGTATACCAATCCTCCACTAACCTACACTAGTCCTCTACTAATCCTAGAGGTCCAGACAATTAAGTCCTTCAGACTCACCTATCACTGAAGACATTTTTTTCGAAATAACATGACAGGTGAAGTCTGAAGTTGACGCCATCTTTATGTCCAAGCTATCGATATAAGTATATCGTTATCGATATGAATATAAGGTTTGAAAAACTCATTAGTACGTACCTAATGACTAAGCTAACGGTTTAATACACTTTAGTTGTATACATAGGTAAAATAAATAAGTAAATAAATAAATATCATCACGCAACCACCGAAGATATTTACGGGACCACGTGACAGGCGATGAGCCCGACGGCGTCTTTATGTCAGAGCCAACGCTTGACTCGAAATTCCGACCACCCAACCATTCGACAATCGTGTCTTTGAAATATTATTATTTTATTATTTCTTACGCGGGCAGGTTTCTTCGTGACATTTTCTTCACCGCCAAGCTCGTTGTAAATGTAGCACTTAAAATTGTTATGATCAAACTCTTTGTGCTTGTCCGGGAATTAGAACTACGTCACAAGCTTTAAAAAGTGAGTGCCCTGACCACTATGTTACTACGGAATCTTTTTTTAAAACATATATGGTCAAAAGTAATGTTATTACTGCCAGAGGTCCAAATGCCCACTGAGTTTAATTAAATTCTTTAGTTATTGGAATAGTTTAATTAAAATGGTGTAGAGAGTGTAATTTCGTATCCTTTGTACGAGTAGTATAGTTTGTAATTGTATTTTGCGTCTTTGCACTTATCATATACATACACATGCAATAAAACCATATTAAAGAAGTATTAAAGTTAAAGTCACGATAGCCTTGTGGTTGGGTATGGGATTGGATATCTTCAATGGGTCGAAGGCACTTAATTGTCTAGACTAGACCTCTGCCTACCCCTGTATTGGGAATTGCGTGAAGATATGTATATTTCATTTATTTATTTATACAGAACTTTCTGTTTTGTAAAAATATTTTCTCGCAATTTAGCCGAAATTGCCCCGTGATCCTATTTTTCCCGAAAAGAAAACGGTAGGCAGGATAGGGTAGGCAATACTACGAATAAAAAAAATATTTATCCCTCATGAACCATGCACTTTTTCGAGTTTGCTTTATGTTAATCCATCATCATCATAACGGCAACTTAAATTACAGTGGGGGACATAAATCTCTCCAGAGGGTTCGCTTGCCAAGCTTGGCGATTACAACACGTTTAACATTAGGGATGTTCCTCAGCTCTAAAGTATCTTATAGAAACTTTGAGACATGTTTGATTGGAAATTACAGAGATTTTAATTAATTACAATCTGGTTGCCAAGCGTGGCGTTTATGGCAAATCCTCGCTATGGTGGGAGCATATGTCCTACAGCGGAATTTAATAGGCCATTATGTATGTATGTATTTTAATTAATCGTTTTCATGAAATAAGCAAGTACTGTTATACGTAAGTCGTAATATGTTATCATTGATTTTGTACCAGAAATGAAATTTAGCAAGTGTCAGAAGAAACACACAATTTCCGTCCCTTTCGTAACCAAATTTAGATTAATTATATTTGACTATAATAAAGTATCGGATGCAGGTAAACTGCGTAGGCAGGGAGTCAGCAGTCAAATTGTCATAATTTCGTAAAAACGCTTTGGTATAAAACATGAACATTTGCGTATGAGGGGCTTACGCACCGGTTTTTAGGTGTCGCCAGTTTTATTCGATTCTCGGAGGAGTCAATGTAGAAAAGTACTAATTGTACGTTGTTTCGAGTCTCGATGTTTGTGGTACCTTCGTTGTTTCAGATTTCGAAACACAAGTGTTTTCACAGCAATTTATATGATGTTTCTGTATCTATTAATATATATTATCTATTAATTAAAAAAAAAGGAAAAGTACGTACGTTTTTCCAATATTGGGATGGTCAGAGATCTAAAATCTTTTAATCCATTCCGTAGATGATGTAGATTAAATCAAATCACTTGTTAATCTGTACCTTTTTCCTGGAGTGGTGAAGATGGGCCTACATAGTGTTGAAGGGAGTCAATTTATGCAGATGGAATAGGAAAATTTTATTTAGAAGTCTTTCGTCGGCCTATGTCCAGCAGTAGATTATTTAATCGGCTCTAATGATGATGACGTTGATATCGCTTTTTGCATGGGCTGAATAACCTCTATGGTTGTTGAGGTATTTCTGTATAGTCAGACAATTTTTTTAGATTTTCATTATTCAATAGAAGAAAAGTAGGTTTATTCACTGACACAAAACAAGAAATAAAGCGTTCTGGCTATGATACACTACCAGCTAGGCGTGTACTTTACACTAATCCTAGCCTTTTGGCTATCGCAGTCGGGCACCATTGACTATGTTACACAGCCTGTCCTCATCTAAAGCATTAGCTAAATCCATCACTGGATCATTAATGTATCAATGATGTTACTTCTGCATGACTTTGTGTATATATGTATGTAGATGCGTGTGTCTTTTATATTTTACCATGCTTCTGTTATTAGCCGTTGGAACTAATTAGGCCCATGTTGCTGATTACGTTACAGTGTTTCGCACATTGGCTTAGCATGGCGGACACGCAGGAAGAAGATGCATTCAACTTAGGTGCCTATTTAGTTTCCCTGAGTACCTTAAATTATTTCGATGACTTACACTTGCAGTAAGTTACTGATGTATTGACAAAAATTTAAAATTTTATTCATGTTAAATATTTGCAAATTTTCCCCATTATCTGATTAAGCAATAGTATTTATATTTCATTTATGAGAAAAATTTTTAGTTTCTTTTTATCTTTACATTTCACTGGAGCTTATTTGGAACAACGTGATAGGTTCTTAGCCTGTCGCCGACTTAACGTCTATAAATACGATACAACATACTCGCGTAGATAAATAGTTACATAAACAGGTACCATAACTCGATTCGAACCCGCTACCCTCAGCTTTGAAGGCAGGGTCACTACTATTTATACAACCATCGGGTAGTCAACGTTGACTTTGTTAGCATCGTGGATTTATTAAGTTATAAATAAACAAATATAATAAATAAATATCTTCACGCAATTATACAGGGGTAGACAGAGGTTTTGACGGTATATTTATTACAAATGTAGAGGGTAAGTGCGGAGACAAATAAAGAACAGTTAGCATGCGAAGCTCGTTGTTATATTACGCGTCCCTAGTACTCGACACTCTAGTCTAGATAATTAAGTCCCCTCGACCCTCCTTCCACCGAAGATGTTTTTCGGGACAACGTGACATGTGGTGAGTCCGACGCCGTCTTTATGTCCAAGCCAACGATATAATTCGTACATAAGTTTATGAAAAACCCATTGGTACGAGCCTACCAACTGGGGATCGAACTCGGGTCTCTTGACCCGAAATTCCGACCACCCTACCACTCGGCTATCGCGACTTATTAAGTTACTTTACTTATTTATTAAGTTAATAAAAATATATATGTTATTATCGCGTATTACTTATATCTTGGACCACGTCGACTTGTACAATTATGTAGGAGGTTTCAAATGTACAGTATTTGTGTATGTGTGTCACACGCCCACGTTGAAGTGACAGCGAATTTAAATGATTAATTCAGAAAACTAGAAATTCAGCAGCTTAATTAGGAGTTATTATCTGTGCAAATAAACTGAATATTAATTAACTGCCATTCTCGAACGAGAATTTAGTGGGGGCTTAATTATTAAATAATCGAAGAGACAAAAATGCTCAAGCTAAATCTATAGTTAGTCTTGACAACTCTTTGCCTTAGTCTTGACAAACTCATTCAAATTCAAAAAACTCAATCAAATCAAATAATTTATTAATTGAAATAAGAATAAACATTCGTTAACTGTTTGTTATTGTTTAATCTACCACCGTTTCGTAAAGACCTTTCTTTAATAGAGAAGAAACAGGCGGAAGAAACTCCGTAAATATCCTCTTTTTTGGTAATCTTTTCTTTTTTTAAGATTGAATATGATTTTTTTCTGGAAATATAATGGGAGCGATCATCTCATTCCCAGCGATTACTGTTAATAATGTATTCATTTAACCCTTCCTATAAAGGTTTTCTTTAGTCAAGAAATTGACCTGTTCACAGGCAGGCTTTGCATTATTATTCTCTTAGTTTACGGTGCAGAATCTTTATTTCTCAAAAGAAATAATTGACATTCACTTACATGTAAGATTTATTGACAATTAATTTCATAAGAAACGTCAATATTAAAGTACAAAGAGTTTTTTAATAATAATGTATCTTCACGCCATTCTCAATACATGGGTAGACAGAGGTCTAAATATTTGAGTCATTTCGACCTGCCTTCCACCGTAGAAATTTTTTATGACAGGTGGTGAGCTCGTCGCCGTCTTTATGTTTAAGAAAAGTTAAGTTTTATAATAATTATCGTCCACATAACGGTCTGTGAAGCACATTACATAAATACTCGTAATAACGTTTATTTGTCAGAAGTTAGGTACACGATTTAGATATTTCATTATATTTAAACATTATATTCTACTGCAAGAACAGCGTGCAAAACATAATAAGTTCGTTGTTAAACAATTTGACATAAGAACATATAAAAACAAAATACAAATCAATCTATCTAAGATACCAAATCACAAAATAGGAATAAAACTATAGTAAAATAATTATATCATATAGGTCATAATTTCATGAATGTCCTAAATTTAATATAAAATCAAAAAAAGAATCATTAAATACGCAGCGGGAGCATTTATTTTTATTTTTTTAAATAACAGTTATCATGTCAAATTAGGCGAAATGTCATACGAAATATCAATCAAATTAAATTATTTAAGACATACCAAATGACAAAATAGTCTTTAGAATCAAAAGTAAAGTAGAAAAAGATTCATTATACACATTTAAGACTTATAGCTGATATATTATTTTTATAATTACAATTTTCATGTCAAATACAAATTAAAAAAATATATAAGAAAAAAAAAACATATTAAAAAAACATAGACGCATCTTATTTTTATTCATTTATTTATTTACTATTCATGTACACACAATATAATAAACAGAGAAAAAAAATACTCAATATACAAAGGCACTGCTTATTTCAAATTGAAATTTCTTCCAGCAGGTATGTTACTGGAAAACTTATAATAGGAGCAAACTCTTACTTTCCTTGGTCTGCTTAATTGTTTACAGTAATTTTTGAAATGGTTATCCCGTCAGCAGTTCGTTGTAGATCATGACGCCCTAGCCTTAAGTACCTCTGACGACACTATGACATCCAGCATTAGAAGCACTTGAAGTCACGATAGCCGAGTGGTTGGGTGATCGGAATTCGAGTCACGAGACCCGAGTTCGATCCCCAGGGCCAATGGGATTTTTTCCAAAACTTATGTTCGTTTTATATCGATGGCTTGGACAAAAGTATGGCGACGGGCTTACCACCTTTGTTCAACAACGTGTGTCAAAAAATATTTTCGGTGGCAGGTGGGTCGTAACAAATCGTCGAGACCTCTGTCTACTCCTGTATTTGGAATGACGTGAAGATATATTATATAATATATTATAAATATTAACACAAGTAGAAACAAATGTGCACGAGCATTACAATGGTCGTAACTAATCACGACTCACCGGTTACAAAACATTTACTTATGGTATGTGATTAAATAAAAAGGCCGAAACGGTTTCTAAAGATTTAAAGTTTTGAGTAGGTGTCCCGTGGGTTAAGTTAAAGGTGCTTTTCCACTAGTGTAATAGTTGCATTTTTATAACTGGTAACTGGTAACTTTTAACAGTGGTAGAGCCACGCATCAGCTTTTAGTGTTGCATAAATGGTCCGGCTCGACCGGGGAAGTACCACGACCTCACAGAATACCGGCATGAAGTAGAAGTCTAACAAATTTCTGCGTTTCATCTGGTGAGTGCAGGTTACCGGAGGCCCTCACACAACCCTCCCCCAATTCTGAGGGATGGGAGGACACTCTAAGGCCGGCAACGTATCTGCTGTGCCTCTGGTATTGCGGGTGTTCATTGGCGGCGGTAATCAGAAAGAAAGAAAGAAAGAAAGTAGTACATATAGAGGTTATAGCTAACAATTACAGATTAAGATAAAATGTATAAATGGATTGTAGCAACGAAACGGCATCTGACTCAGCAAATATGCTGTAGCAGTACTGCTGCAGTGCTATTATTCTGCCGGTGCCATTTAAAATAGTCCACGCACGCGCGGCCCCAAACATATTTAAAATAATATAAAATATATGAACTTACATATAAATACTTATTTACTTGAACTCTTACATAAAACTTACATAAAATATCATTCTCGAATAATAATAGGATTCAAGGATCGATTTCATGAATCGATTGAAATTGATTCATTGAGATCGATTCGAATAAATTGTCATCACGTGTAATCACTTACCATAACGTGAGCCACCTGCTCGTTTGCCTCCCTTTTCTATAAAAAAAAAACTGGTAACTGGTAACTGGTAAATGATGTGTGATGAGCTTCTTGAACGAATGGCATTCACACCGGGTTTGATTCCCAGTCGAGTTAGCGTAGAAAACACTTTTACAAAATTGTCTCAGGTCTGGGTATTTGTGGTGCCTTTGTTGTTTCCATAATACAAGGTCTTAAGCTACTTACTTTCGGATCAGAGCAATGTATGTTGTCCCTATGTATTTATGTTTTTAATTATTACTAATGTACTATTTATTATAAAATATAATGCACTAATTGATTACCATTGTTTATAAAAATTGAAAAATTGTCTTCGGTGGAAGGTGGGGCGAAGGAACTTAATTGTCTAGACTGGAGCTATGTCTACCCCTCGATTGGAAATAGTGTGAAGAAATTTATTATCGTATTTAGTTTTAAAGTAAAGAAGTGGGTTGCGCTATATTTCATTATTAATAAAAAATACGTCGATTTTACTATTATATACTTATTTATTAATATTATTCATTTGTAACTACTTCAAGCGTGGTTAACCGTACAAGAATACTCGCATCCAACGAGGTCCTGTGGGTTTGTCGTCTATCTTTACTAAAATAATTGCAAAAGAGAAATTAGGTGGATAATGCTCTCTCATACACTCATTCACAATCGATTACGTCTACTTCACACCCGCATTCTACAAGTACAGGTGGAGCGGGCCTATTCATCTACCACAGAACATTTCACCATAAATTTTTATAAAAAATTTTATGGCTGCCCAAAAAAAATTTTATGCTACACATAGTATATCTTACACTTTTTTATCGTCATGTTTTCCGCCTCTAAGACGAAAAAAAATAATGATTACCTTTGCTATATTTAATTTTAATTTTATATAGACGAGCGACCTTAGTGACGAGAAATATGAATAAAAATGCATCAAAAAGATGTAGTAGAGGGCATTTTCATACTGATGTCTTCCTAGCTGTGCTGTTATGAACATTGAGTTAGAATATGGAATAATTTGTCATAGATTTGGCCACCGTCCCGTAGTGCCAATGCCATGCATTTAAGACACGGTGTCTCCGAGGTAAGCATCTCTACGGTATGGCTGAGGTCATGGTTATAAATCTCGCCAGTGTAACTTACACTATTCAACTTTGAGAAAAAAAAAACATTTTCACGCCTTTCCCAATAGGGGTTTACAGAGGTCTAGACAATTAAGTGCTTTCTATCCACCTTCCACTGGCTGACAAGACATTTTTGGGACAACGTGACAGGTGGTGAGTTCGTCGCCTTCTGTATCCAAGCGTTCGATATTAATCGTACACAAGTTTTGAAAAATAAACCACTAGTACTAGACTTGGGATCGAACTTGGGTCTTTTGACTCGAATTCCGATCACCCAACCACTCGGCTGTCACCAATACGTAATTACTTTTTTGAATTTCACATTTATTTGGTCAAATTTATTAAAAAACAATCAGGGTATTGAATTCCAACAGGGTATTGAAAGTCACGACAGCCGAGTGGTTGGGTGGTCGGAATTTCGAGTCGAGAGACCCGAGTTCGATCCCCAGGTGGCAGGCTCGTACCAATGGGTTTTTTCAAAAACCTATGTACGAATTATGTCGTTGGCTTGGACATAAAGATGGCGACGGGCTCACCACCTGTCACGTTGTCCCGAAAGTATCTTCGGTGGAAAATGGGTCGAAGGGACTTAATTGTCTAGACTAGACCTCTGTCTACCCCTGAATTGGAAATTGGGAATTGGTTGGGAATAAATTGTAATGTTATATATTTTATGGCTTTAGTGTATTGACATCCTAATCATTTGTAAGTAGAAAAGAGAATAGCGCACGTAACGAATGTATGACTCTATTTGGTCCTAATAATTGGATGCATACGAGTCCAATTATTTCAGTTTAGTAAACGATTCAATTGGTGAATAAAAATTTATCACTTCGAATTATAATTTTCAAAAAAATGAATTTCGATACAATTTAATTTCACAACAATTATTCAAAACTTGTACTTTTTATTATAAGTAAATAAATATCTTCACGCAATCTCAATAGAGGGGTAGACAGAGGCCTAGTCTAGACAATTAAGACACATTGACCCACCTTCCACCGAAGATATTTTCGGGACAGATTGTGAGCCTGTCGCCGTCTTTATGTCCAAGCCCACGATATAACTTTTACTTAAGTTTTTGTAAAACCTGGTACGATCCTGCCACCTGGGGATCGCACTCGGGTCTCGTGAGTCGAAATTCCGACCACCCAACCAATCGGATATCGTGACTATTTTATATATATAAATAGTATATTATATAGTATATTATGTATAGAAATTTAATTGTATTAATATAAGCTACCGTTATAGCTATAGAACTAGGGTAACCGACATACCCATAAGGGTCAGGACGTTGAAGTGACAATGGGCCCGCCACATAGTTCTTAGATCTGACATCTGTTGGGGAAGAAAGGTTCTCCAGTTGCAACCTCGTACAGGCTAACGCAGTGTAGGATAATCCCCCATAAGATGGTGCGGTAACCCGCACAATGTTGCTGGGAGTCGATAGATGCAGTTGGCGCAAGACTCCATCCTGTGAGTGGTCGTCCTACACACTGCGTTTACCTAAACGAGGTTGCCACACGTGAACCATTTTGGACCCAACGATTATCAGTTCGCCGAGCTATGTGGCCAGCCCATTTACACTTCAGCGCGCTGATCTTTACTGCTATGTCGGTTAACTTAGTTCTGCTGCGGATGTCTTCATTGACATTCAAGATAAAGTGGCGACCTGCAAAATGTTGCGCGAGTCAATGGATACAGGTGGCTGGGGACTGTTGTTTATGGGGAATTCTAGAGGAGGCCTATATTCAGCAACTTACTCTTGACAGGCTGTAAAGGAGAAGAAGAAGAATGTAAGCTACTGTCTATGGCATAAGATGGACCTACTTATGGCGTAAGAATAAACTACACCCTTTCTGCCTGTAGTTGTCGCAGGAGGTGACTAAGGGAAAATGCCTAGAAACTGCAATTGGCTACCGACAGATGACGAGATAACCATCTCGGAAAATACCAGACCAAAATTCAGCAGACCGGTGAGGGCCAGCTGCGTCTTAGGCACGTTTCTGGTTTGCGATCGTCAATAAGCTTATCAAGCGTGGCAAACCCTTCCAAAAAGGAGAGGCCTACGTCCAGCAGTGGACTTTCAAAGGCCGTTACGATGATAATGAATCGATATTGTTAAATAAAAACTGTACATTAAAGTTCTACATTTAAGTATATAAGATATGGACTTAAAGAAAGCTCCGAATAGAAACTCCTTTAAAATTATGCCCAAGGATTATTATCTGAAGGCAATTTTCTCCTGATTTATTAATATTTTGGTTTATTTATATATATCACATTTATGTTATGAATGTATTTTATTGTATTTTTACACCTGCTAACATGCTTTTCCTTCAGCCAGGGTTGACTGGCTGAACATGCCATGAGGCATTAAGTCCGCCCCAAAGCACATTTTAAAAAAGAAAAAATAAATTAATTAAATATGGACTTAAATGTTAGGTGAAGTCGGTTTACATTTATATGATTTGTTACATCGTTTTATTTGTTTGTATAAAATTCCTATTCAGTTATGATAACGAGCAGATTCTAAATAATAATATATAAAAAAATTTATAAGAATTTAACATATGAACAGACATATGCGTCTTATTTAAACGAACGGACAAACGGGAAGACGCAGCTCGTATCAGCAATAAAAATATTATAATCACAAACAAATGCGGGTGGTCGGTAGCATACGGTTTGTTCCATGATTTCTAAGAATAAAAGAAAATAGATTTTATAAACACACATATATGCATATACGAATATTTGTCTATGTAAGTGTATTATAACCTAAGTCACTATAGCCAAGAAGTGATCGGAATTCGAGTCAAGAGAAACCAGTTCGATCTCCAGATGGCAGGCTCGCACAAATAGGTTTTACAAAAAAAAATTTTATGATTAATAATGTAGGCAGAATATTTACGATACGTAGGTATATGATGGTGGTTGTGGGTCGAAAGGACTTAATTGTCTAAACCTCTGCCTACCAAAGCGTTTGGGAATTGCGTGAAGACATAAAAAAGCATTACGCTACTTGTCGAGTAAAACAACAATTACTGAACATACAACCAACCTACATACTTAACACTTATACAATATGACATTTAAATAAAATATATAGAAGTTAAAAATATGTTTACAAATTGTGTATAAATGTAGTAGCTTATAGTTATATAAATTTTTTTATAATAGTTTTAAAATAAATAATTTTCCTTTCTTCTTGTCACATGCAGGGCCCCTACGGGGTGCCACAGGAACTACAATTTTATATGTACGTGATAAGCAAAAGAAATATTTGATTTGATTCAACCTTACATAAGCGACGTCATACATACATAACGGCCTGTTAAAGTCCACTGCAGGACACAAGCCTCACCCATATAGTCCACCTGACTTGCCATAAAGTACTAGACCACTCGCGATTAATTTGGTCTGATATTTTTATATTGGTTGTCCCAGCATTTATCGGTTACCATAACCTCCGCCTCTTACGACAACCACGGGAAGAAAGACAGTGGCAATATTATTTTGCTGTTACCACACGGTATTCCATCACTTGCTATTGAAACAATTTATTTTATCAGATTGTCCTCAAAATAATACATTATTTTCAGTTTGAATTTTTGTTTCTGTTGTCATTCACGAAGACATAATAATTCTAACGAAAAGGTAGATAATAATCAATGAATCAAATTCTATTCATAAAATTTTGCTGTAAGGCTTTTACTTGGCTTCTAATTATTTTTGTATTCAACAAGACGTTATCTACATCATTATTATCTTTATTTTCGATAAAAGCAAAACTCTAATTTAATTTTTACATATTTTTAATGTCAATGTCACTGGTTTTTTCAAAAACTTATGTACAATTTATATAGTTGGCTTGGATATAAAGACGGCGAAGGGCTCACCCTCTGTCACGATGTCCCAATAATATCTTCGGTGGAAAGTGGGTCGAAGGGATTTAATTGTCTTGACTAAATCTCTGTCTACCCCTGTTTTGGGAATTGCGTACATTGTTTTTTTAATAATTTATCGATATAAGTAACATACTTTACATCTATTGATGATAATTTTCTAATCTACCGCCGATTCATAATGAGGTTCTTCTAGCGGAGAAGAAACAGGCGAAAGTAACTCCGTAGGTACGCTCTTTTTTTGGTCAATATTTTTTAAAGGTGATACAAAAATAACTTGTGAGCGATCACCTCATTCCCAGTGGTTACTGTCATTAACACGTTCATTTATTATTATAATACCCCTTTCTATAAATTTTTTCTTTAATACATTTCTTAAACCTATTAAATGCAGGCTTTGAATATTTACTGGAATTTTGTTTTAGAAGCGTATACACTGCTCAATGTACCAGTTACTAATAACTCTTTTAATAAAGTTTTTCTTGTATATAATAAATCACGATAATAAATCAAGAAGTAATAAGTCACGACAGCCGAGTGGTTGGGTGGTCGGAATTTCGAGTCAAGAGCCCCGAGTTCGACCCCCAGGTGGCAGGCTCGTACCAATGGGTTTTTCAAAAACTTATGTACGAACTATGCAGTTGGCTTGGACATAAAGATGGCGACGGGCTCACCATCTGTCACGTTGTCCCGAAAATATCTCCAGTGGAAGGTGGGTCGAAGAGACTTATTTGTCTAGACTTGACCTCTGTCTACCCCTGTATTGGGAACTGCGTGAAGATATTTATTTATTTTCTTGTATACATTTCTTGAACCTGTAACCAGGAAGGCTCTGCGCACTTATAGGAATTTTGTTGTACAAGCAATACCTTCGTAATATTTAATTCTAACGACTCCACTATCAACATAAGTGTTAATACCTGCTACACGTTATCTAAACGGATATTATAAATCTCGAACAGGTTTTGTATTTATGCGTAAATTGTAATCACAAATTTACATAACAACTATTCCAAATGAATTTAAACTGTATATTTTAGGTACTAAGGTATAATTTATCAATGAACTATGCCAGTCATTTTATCCTAAGTACCAACTATTAGTTCTCACGACGTTGTATACAAATTAAGACGATGTCAATTTGCTTTTTTTTTGCGTTACCGCTTTAACTACCAGTGTCTTGAAAGTAATATAACATTTTTTAATCAAGGGGTAGCAAGAGATAGACAATACTATATTGTACCTATTGATCCACATTACACAGGAGTCTTCGTCTTATTTTTAATACATTAAAAGGTATATCTATATTTCATATACTAAAACTTTATATCCACGATGGTGGAGTGGCTAGGTGATTGGAATTCCGAATCGGTTTCTAAAAAACCACTCAGAGTTTTAGTTCGATCCTCGGAGAGAGTCATATTAGTTGGGGCTCCCTCCCTAAACTGAAATGTTAAAACCTCCCGGTTCGATTCTCGGACGGATCAATGTAGAAAACAACTATTGATATATTTAACCGGGTCTGTAGCTCAGTTTATTCTGATTCCATAACAAGAGCCGTAGCTGCTTACTTTGGTATGAGAGCAATGAATGTGATGTTCTCCCTATGTATGTATTTATTTATTTATAATTCAACTACTAATTAAAATTCCAACTTCTGCTGCTGCATCTATCAGCGAGAAAGGGCGAACAGTACCACGTTTTTGGACAAGCGTACTGTAGAGGTATTATATCCCTTTTTTTCTAAGTTTCATCCAGCTACTGAGACACCTGGATGTCCCCACTTTCACACTACATTTGAAAGGAAAAAGAATGCCAACTTTTTTCAAATTAATTCCTTAAGTTAGGTTTCCTGGTTTTGCTTATTTCAAGAGACCTGAGTTCGATCCCCTGGTTGCAGGCTCGTCTCAATGGGTTTTTTAAAAACTTATGCACGAATTGTTGCATTGGACATTAAGATTGACGGGCTTACCACCTGCCACTTTGCCCCGAAAATATATTCAGTGGAAGATGCCCTATGCCTGGGGTAGACATAGGTCTAGTCAAGACGATTGTATTGTATTGGGTATTGCGAGAATTGTGTTATATTATTTATGGTTTTCCTATAAAATAAAACATAACAAAGTACTTTTAAAAAGGAAATCATCTACATCTTCATTCTACCCCAGTTATGAAACCCTATGCACGCATGCGTACGCCTAAAAGACGAAGTTTCTGGTACTGATCACCAATTACTTGCCGAGCATGGCGATTGAGGCAAATTCTTACAGCAGCGACATATGTCCAGTTATGAATTAGTATGGATAGTAAAGGTAACGCACACCAGACAGCATTTGTGTATGTGTTTATCAAACGTAATCTTATGACTACCATTCGGGTTACTTCGTGCACCTTCGGCTATCCTCGGAACTTGACACTCGTGCGCATCGTTCGGAAGCAGGCCGGTAACCTGTTCCTCGCTACTGTGATTGTGGTACTCGACCCACCTGTTTTTAAACGTAGTCATTTGATTGAGCTTTTTTATTACGTTTTTTTTTTATTCGCTAGCTTATCTTGAATACTTTAGCATGATTTATATCTTCGCTAGATTTAATGGTAATTATAATCTAAGTTATGTATTTGTGTTTTTAATTGATTTTGTTAGATGTGTGTTTGCGTGATTATTTAAACAAGTATGTATTTATTCCCTACCACAACCTGTATGTTTACCAATCTGGGGCCACTTCTATAAGAATTTTCTATTCGTAATGGTTCGTCCTGTGTGTCTGCTACGTTGAATGTTCCTAGATCGGGTTTGAACGAGTCGGCTTTGGCGTTATCACGACTAATGTTTTTCCACGAGCAGTGTGGGTTTAATTTTTTTTAAACAAAAACTTTACAGAAAAGGTTGTTGTAATAAAAATTAGTAAATTAATGACTGCTGCCAATGGGCATGACTTGATCGCTCCAAAGTTGTTTCTTAATGTTAAGAAACAACTTTGGAGCGATCAAGTCATGTTTTGAAAATTAAACGTTTATTTTCTTCTTTCATCGCGTTATCATTTCGATCTATAATTTTTTTATTTCTCTTTCCCTTTTCTTGGTTAACTTGGTCTAACATAGAAAAGACGGGACTTTTAAGACCCGCTTGTGACCATGGATTCTGAAAAGCACCCAAAAGTCGGGAAGTTAAAAAAAGTTTTGAAACTACATAAAACCGCGATAAAATCACTAATAATAGTTTAATTTTAAATATGTAGTGTTCGCGTAAATACAAGATAAAACTACTGGTGTTGAGATTTGAGTTCAATATTGCACCGTTTTTTAATTAGTATAACTGTCCTACAAAGATTACATACATACATACATACAACAGCATGGTAAAGTCCACTGCAGGACAAAGGTCTCTCCCAAGGGGAGGATTTGCCATAATCGCCAAGCTGGGCAGGCGGATTGGCGATCGCAGTACCAAACCATTCGCACCTCAGACGCCGCTGCCCTCTTCATCTGATGCTCTGCCATCTTCGGTCTGATTATTCTAGTCTTACATATTATTTCGCCATCTATAGGTTGCCATTGGGATATTCTAGGCCCTTTCCCTTAGTCGCCTCTTACTACACTCACGGGAAGAAAGAGAGTGGCAAGTTTCTTACATCGTTACCACACAACAACAAACTACGAAGATTATTTAGTATGTTTCTTGTCTGTTAGATAAACTTTCTAACGAAACGTTGGTATTTTTAAAGCATATTTATGCTGTACTTTTATACTTTTAAATTAAATATAAAAAAGTTAAAATTTCAACTGACACGGGCGGGATTCAAACCCGCGACCTTCGCCGTTCCGTGGCAACGCTCTTACCTCCGAGCCACCTTGTCTTACACGCATCAGTTGAAATTTTAAATCTGTATTCTCTTATATAACTTATGCCTTGCCAAAATATTTAAAAATCTAACTTTAAAAATCAATAAATTTGCATAATAAAAGTGAAAAAAACGTTGGTAGATAAATAAATGCCATCTATAGATTAAAATGTTATTCTTCGATTAATATTATATTATTGACTTGTTGATGATTTGATCGACATGGAGATCGAACACAAGGATGCTTTTCTTGGATAGAATTGAATTTGGAATGGAGGACATCCAAAGACGATAGTCGAATCTATCGTGCTTACAGTTATTGCGGTTAGATTTGAGATAATCTATGTATCGTAACATACTACGAGGACATCAGTGATGGAATGACGTACCGAAGTTTTCAAGATATCGCCAGTCCTGAGTTCCCGGGTTCCTCGGGCGCGTCATTGTAGGCCACCAATACTTTTATATTGTGTTTTAAGCCTGATTGATTGTGGTACCTTCATAGTTTCCGATTTCATAATAATTATCCAAACCCCAGGTGATAGGCTTGTACCAAAGAGTTTTTTTTTATAACTTATGTACGATTTATATCAAGTTGTCCCAAAAATGTCTTTGGTGGAAGGTAGGTCGACAGGACTTAATTGTCTAAACCCACGTCTACTCCAGGGATTGTCGTGATGACCTTTTTTTTTTTGTTTATAGCTACTAACTATTAATTTGTTATTACTACTACAATATAACTATTATTTAACTACGGCGACGGGCTCACCACCTGTCACGTTGTCCCGAAAACATCTTCGCTGGAAGGTGGGTCGAAGAGACTTAATTTTCTAGACTAGACCTCTGTCTACCCCTGTATTGGGAATTGCGTGAAGATATTTATTTATTTATTTCATTTATTTAGAAGTCACGTTAGCCGAGTTGTTGGGTGTTCGGAATTTCGAGTCGAGAGACCCGAGTTCGATCCCCAGGTGGCAGTACCAATGAGTTTTTCAAAAACTTATGTACGAATTTCATCGTTGGCTTGGACATAAAGGCGGCGACGGGCTCACCGCCTGTCACGTTGTCCCGAAAATATCTTCCGTGGAAGGTGGGTCAAAGGGACTTAATTGTCTAGACTTGACCTCTGTCTACCCCTGTATTGGGAATTGCGTGAAGATATTTTTTATATTTATTTTTAACTATTAATTTGTTCACACTTATGTATGTGATATGTCCACACTTATACATATA
Organism: Sericinus montela; assembly: GCA_029286605.1. NCBI lineage: Eukaryota > Metazoa > Arthropoda > Insecta > Lepidoptera > Papilionidae > Sericinus > Sericinus montela. The sequence continues at coordinate 1,630,100 of JAGSMR010000050.1, forward strand.
TTGATTTATTTATAAATTGTATTATAAATTTTCACAGTACATAGTGATAAAAGTAATGGATCAACCTTCGGCGAAAACAAGAACATAAATTAAAAACCGAGTAACTACGACATCTTTGAACAGGTTCCGACATTAATCTACATACAAGATCGACTCCATTCATAAGTTTTCTCATAGCTAACGCTCGCCGCGAAAGCTCTTAACATTTATTATTTAATGCAAGCAGAACCAGTCAGTCATTATAGCTCGAAATAGACACGATTGTTGTCACAGAGCAGTTTGTAACAGATGTATAAGTATTATTTTTTCTTCTTCACGCGTATCCCAATACATGGATGAAGTCTAGGCAATTTTAGTCTTTTCTACACTTCACCAAATCATATTTTAGGATACTCTAACAGGTACTGAACATGTTTTTCTGGAATACGTCTAACATCGGTGTCTTCACGCCATTCCCATTACAGGAATAGACTGAGGTCTAGACATTTAAGTCCTTTCGACCCACCGTCCGCCCATCTAAGATATTTTTGAAACACCGTGACAGGTGGATCGCCCGTCGCCGTATTTGTGTCAAAGCCAACAATATAAATCGAACATAAGTTTTTGAAAAAACCCATTGATATGAGCCTGCTACCTGGGAATCGAATTCGGGTCTCTCGACTCGAATTCTGATCACTCAACTACTAGGCCATTGTGACTATAATGATATAATGGTGTCTATCAATATTGTACGAGTTTTTAAATACTTACTTGTATGTTTCTTTCAGGAGGTTCTAAACTTTGAAACTGACCAAAGTTTAAGTTCGCTTTGCCTACTTTTAAAAGGCCAAAATAAACCACCACCTTAATTCCGGTAGATGTCATAAAAGGCGACTTACGAAAAATCCTTGGAACTAGTTATTTCTAACCTTCTCACTAACTTCTAACTAGATACTTCCTAACGAAAGATGGTTGTTTAAATCAGCATAGTGGTCATATCAGTGTAATATTTTGGCAACTGTCGCGAAACCTTTTATTTAAAATGAAAATAACATGTAGTACATAAATACTTCACATAGTAAGTTAGTGAATCAGCTAGGTAAGATGAAGTAGCATGCATGCGGATGCGTGATTTGAATTTTTATATCATCAGTAACACAAGACTACTGCCTTGTTCTACTGATTTCTCTACTCTATGGACACATTATGATTGGTCGAATCTAAAACATCGATCAAGGTCAAGGGGGTACAGAATGCACAGGTTGTTTAGAGCCGATAACTGGTTTATCTGCTATGTAAATCACTCCTTAATTCCACCATTCACCACTTGTAATGAACGGTCTTGGTTTCATTGAGAGTTGCGTTTGAATTGACTTTATAAATAACCAGATATTTACAGTGTTTATAAGAAAAAATAATAAATTAATAAGTACATAGGTAGGATAACATCACATGCATTGCTCTGAGCCTAAAGTAAGTAGCTAAAGCACGCGTGTTATGGAATCGGAAACGACGAAGGTGTCACAAACACCCAGACCCGAGAGAATGTTTCAGAAAAAAAAAAGTGGTTTCTCTAGATTGACCCGTGTAGGAATTGAATCCGGGACTACAGAGACACTTTGAGAACAGGTGAAAATATAACTTTTTTAACCTCACGCTTATGTACGATTTACATCGTTCGCTTATGGCTATGGCGACAAAATAAGCTCCACTGAAATGTAGGAAAAATGGTCTCCCTGTCTAGTTATACCTATATTGGGAAATGCATGAAGATAAAAAAATAGTTAAAGTATAAAAAAAATGAGTGTGGCTTGGACCATAATACTGAAGTGAAACTTCTTTTGCTTCATTGATAATTAATTAAGTATATAACTTAATATTTAATGCATTCAATAAAATATTAATTTATAAAATCGTTCGAGAAGTAAATGAAATTGCGTCGTATCTCTCTCGTTCTATCTTCAATAACTTCCGTTCGCCACACCCGATCACACTTTTCGTAACTTGCTTGTTACGCATTTACCAGCTTACTCCCCATGTCAAGCGTGCTTGAAGAAGTGAGATGAGATTTCATAAATTATTTTAATATACAGATAATACACTACCCTCAATTCTCTCTATTATAATTACAATTTCATCCACACTTAAACACGGTTTAAAACACATTCAACTACGAAAACAACTAACGGGTTTTGTTTTAACTACATTTAAATACCCGAATTGTTTTAAACCAACCAATGCGGTTCTAGTGGAACGGTGAGCTTGGGAATTGTGAACAAACTTCTAACAAACTTTCTTGACTCCTTAACAGGGATAATACTGGATGGGTAATATTCCACTGATAACATTAAATATGAAATTCCCTAGGGCAGGCTAGCTACCGGACCGTACTAATGTCAGCCCTCGGGGTGTCATGCAGATGAATGAGATAACGTGTACATATTTACACGGTCTGCAGATGAATATGATTTGTTTTAGGATAGGCATAATATTAAATAACCTTGGGATAATGACACATGTTGTGTTGATTGTGTTGTTGTATAACTATAAACATCCAGGTCTCGAGTAGAATCTTTTATATTAATAATAATGTTAGTCTTTGTTGGTTCTTTACCATCCTTGATTTTTTTACAGAATAGGGAGGCAAACGAGCAGGTGGCTTACGTGATGGTAAGTGATTACCGCCGCCCATGAACACCCGCAATACCAGAGGCATAGCAGATGCGTTGCCGGCCTTAGAGTGCCCCCCCTCCCCAGAATTGGGGGAGGGTATGTGGTCTTCCGGTTACCTGCACTCACCAGATGTAATGCAGTTTGTTAGACTTCTACGTCACGCCGGTATTCTGTGAGGTCGTGGTACTTCCCGGTCGAGCCGGCCCATTCATGCAACAACAAAAGTTGATGCGTGGCTCTACCACTGTAATAACTGTGTGAAAACAGTGTATTTAACTTTTTTCATCAATAATTTATAAATAAATAAATGTCTTCACGCAATTCCCAATACAGGGGTAGAAAGAGGTCTAGTTTAGACAATTAAGTCCCTGTACCCACCTTTCGCCGCAGATATTTTCGGGAAGTTTATGAAAAATCCATTGGTACGTGCCTGCCACCTGGGGATCGAACTCGGGTCTCTTGACTCGAAATACCGACCACCCAACCACTCGGCTTGTGACAGTAACCTGTAACAGTAAGTTATAGGCTCTTTAATAATAATATAAAGTTGAAAATACGATTTTGGAAGCAAATAATAAATATCTTCATGCCATTCTCAATACAGGGCCCTTTCGACCCACCTTCCACCGATAGCCGAGTGGTTAGACCCGAGTTCGAGCCCCCGGTGGCAGGCTCGTACCAATTGTTTTAAAAACTCATGAACGTTGGCTTGGACATAAAGACGGCAACGGGCTAAAAAAGCAAAGAAAGGTGCTACTTTTCCATGGGATTCCTGAAAAACAAAACGAGAAAGTACATGATGTGGTGCATGAAATACTAACCAACAAATTACAGTTGTCAGATATATCAGTAGAACATTTACATGTTTGTCACCGTTTAGGTTCGTCTGGGAATAGGATTCGGCCTGATCTAGTCAGATTCCTTCACATGGAGCACCGTCACCTTGTCTGGGATAACAAAACCTCTTTGAAAGGCACTGGCTTGACGGTTTCGGAATTCCTTACCAAGACTAGACATCGTGTTTTTATTACAGCCCGCAATCATTTTGGTGTCAAACAATGTTGGACAACGGAAGGTAAAATTTCCATATCCCTTCCTGATAAATCCAGACGGAAAATCGAATCCATGGGAGAACTCCAGTCACTAATGTCTCAGTTCCCTAGTCAGAGCTGTGACAACATGCCTTCACCTAAAACAACTACGGCAAAAAACTACTAATGTTTTAAAAAAGGGCCGCAAACGCAATTAAAATTTATAGTATAGGAGTTATTTGTTATTCTTTGTAATTTCATCACCGCATTTATTGTACTCTTATAAACGTAAACTTCCTAATTTAGTGGTACTATACTATAGGAATGGTAATATCTTACATCTTTTTTTTTCTTTTCTCACTCAGTAGGTAGTACGCTAGTAAACTTTTGGAATTTCTTGCTGTATCTTTGTTTTGTTTTGTTTGTACTATTGACATGCACTCTAATTGATGTGACATTCTGAACATGACACAGATGACACATCTGTCTCAGCCAATAGTGTTTAAGTTCACAATTACTTTTCTTTTGTAATGATAGGCAAAGGCCTTGTGAGTATGCATCCTTTTCCTTTGTAACATTATTGATTATTTGATACAGTATCTCACAACTTCTTAGGTTAATGTATGTATTATGTAGCTTTATAATAATGTTTTAGTCTAATTTGTTTTAATGTATGTTACGCGCGCTGCTACTGCGCTTGTGAGTATTTTCGTCTTTTTTTTTCTTTTAGTATTATAATATTTTTTTTTTATAGATATTACTTACTGTTTACCTGCTATTCTTTTAGCACTTAAGGTTGTTATAATTTAATTTCGAAATGTGTCATGTTACAATAGCATGAATTAGTTTATTTCTTTTTCCTATATATAGATTCAAGCTTTGTACCTCAGCATAATTTCTTCCATTTTACCAGTGAGCGGTGGGTGGGATATATTTTCTTTTTGTACTATATATTAAGTTATTATATTAGGTTATTGTATTAAGTTATTACTAGATATTAAGTTTAGTTAAGTTATTAGTTTAAACCCATTGTATTGATACATTTATTTTTATATTTTCTACCATAGTGCCTACATACATTTTTGTTTCGATATTATTACATAGCTATTATCATTATGAATAATCCAGCTGATATTGACGATAATTTTTTCTCATGTTCGTCCGCAGATAATAGTTTTATCAGTGCCGATAGCGACTCTTCTGAACCGTTTACACTGCATGAACAGTTATCTTCCTTGTCTAATGAACATCATTATAGCTTTAATGTTGCACACATAAACGTCCAAAGTGTTCCACGTCATTACTCTGATCTTCTAGCACCATTAACAGCGATCACATCGATGCGCTTCTTATTTCTGAGTCTTTTCTCAAACCCTCTCTCCCTTCCTCTCTATATGCGTTACCAGGATTTGTACTAATCCGTAACGACCGAATCGGGAAAGGTTGTGGCGGCGTTGCGATCTACTTACGTACTGATATTCCATTTAAAGTGGTCAGCGCGTCTCCTTCTGAGTATTCGGGATCTGCAGAATATCTATTTCTTGAAGTGACTTTAAATATAATAACACAAAATTTTACTGGCGGTATTCTATAGCCCCAACTTGACCATAAACTATTTTGATCATCTTGATAATGTTTTCAGTGACCTTTGCCCGATTTATGATCACGTGATTTTGATGGGTGACTTTAATACGTGTTTGCTTAAAAATGACTTCCGTTCGTCTAGGCTCACCTCCCTCTTGAGTTCTTTTAATCTTCAGATTCTGCCTCTTTCCGCTACCCATCATTTTCCTGATTGCACACCTTCTCTATTAGATTTAATCATCGAGTCTTCTCCTTCTAGTATAATATCTCATGGCCAACTATCGGCATCGTTCTCCTATCATGACTTAATCTATCTCTGTTATCGCATTCGTAGCCCTAAACGCAAATCGCAATATCTTCTTCTTCGAAGTTACAAGGATTTAGACTTGGAGGCGCTTCAGCGCGATGCCAATTCCGTGGACTGGTCTCGCGTATTAAATAGCAATGGCAATATAGATGCAAAGATATATGAATTTACATCGACTATATTACAGCTATATGACAAGCATGCCCCAATCAGAAGGGTAAAGATTAGACGAAATCCTGCTCCATGGTTAACTGCTGAAATAAAAACCTTATGAGTCGCCGCGATAAAGCGAAGCGAAGGTACAAGCGATGTACCCTTCTGTTACTAATTTATCGTCGTATAAAGTACTGCGAAACCGCTGCAATCGTCTGTGTAGAGATGCAAAGCGACGCCATTTCCACGATTCCTTATAAATCGGAGTCCTACCGATGTGTGGAGATTTTAAGATCTGTTGGTGTCAGCCAGTCTTCTAATGCAGTATGTCGTGATTTTGATGTAAACGATCTTAACAACTATTTCTCTAAATCTCCTTCGACCGTTGATCTTTGCATCAAATCTCGTACGTTGCTTGCGTTATCGGACATGCCGAGACCATCCTTCTCTACCTTCAGTTTCACCTCAGTATCTGAGGAAGAAGTTAAAAAATCCATACTTGCTATTTCCTCATCCTCGATTGGTTCAGATAACATGTGCTCAAAAATGAGTTTATTATTAATGGTTTATTTATTTATTTAAGTTTATTATTAATGGTTTATTTATTTATTTAATGGTTTTATTATTACCATCTCTTCTTCCGATTCTTACTCACTTGTTTAACTATTCGTTGTCATCCTGCTCATTCCCATCAATCTGGGAAACTAGCATACATTATTCCTCTTCCTAAAAAACTTCTCCTTCTATGCTTTCCCATTTTCGACCTATTTCGATCTTACCTTTTCTTGCCAAAGCTCTTGAGCATGTAGACCACACCCAGCTATCCTCTTTTCTATTATCTAACTCACTACTAAATCCTTTTCAATCTGGTTTTCGGCCCGGTCACAGCACCGTCACAACTTTAATTAAAATCACTGACGACATTAGATGGGCAATGGAAAATAAAAAACTTACTTTGCTGGTGTTGCTCGACTTCAGCAACGCATTCTCTACAGTTGATTTTGATATTCTCTTGGCAATTCTTAAATCTATTAACATTTCTTCTACTGCTATAAAATTGTTTGATTCTTATCTTCGGGGTCGCTCGCAGCGTGTTCGCATTGACGATTCTTTCTCTGATTCTTGTGAACTAGTTGCTGGCGTGCCTCAGGGTGGCGTTCTTTCTCCTCTTCTGTTTTCGGTTTTTATTAACTCGGTTACTTCTGTCATTTCTTCCAACTTCCATCTTTACGCAGACGACTTGCAGCTTTATCATCATTTTCCCCCTGCACAAACTGATCTTGCAGTCTCGTTAATGAATAAAGACATTAATCAGATACTCAATTGGTCTAAATCTTTCGGGCTTGAAATCAATGCCAGAAAATCGCAGGCTATAATCATAGGAAACAGACATGGGCGTAATTTGTTGGATTTCACTTCGATATCACCAGTAAAATTAGACAACACTGTTATACCCTATACTGATACGGTGAAGGATCTTGGGGTAATTATCGACTCTAACCTGACGTGGAATGCTCATGTTAATGAAGTAAGTCGCAAAGTTCACTTTTCTTTTCATTCGCTGAGGTGCATTCAAGGTTTTTTGCCCTTAAGAACTAAGATCTTCCTAGCCCCGACTTTAATCCAGCCTATCATAGATTACGCTGATGCCTGCTACTTGGATGCTACAGAGGAGCTTCTGAATAAGCTTGAGCGCCTGCAAAATCTTTCCATTCGTTTTATTTTCGGGATACGCAAGTATGACCATGTTTCACATCTTCGCAAAGATCTCAAGTGGCTCCCAATTCGTTTTCGTAGGAAAACTAGGATTTTATATCTACTGTTTAATATTTTGCGCCTCTTATCATCCCCGTCCTACCTTCGCGAGCGATTCTCCTTCGCTCGTCCATCCCATGTCCCCTGCAGAACCCATCTACAAACCCTTCTTAAATTTCCTCCTCATAAGAGCGCGTCATATTCATCCTTCTTTTCTGTTCATGCAGTAAAATTGTGGAATGCTCTTCCGCAAAATATTCGCGATTGGAAAACCATTTCTCTATTCAAGAGAAGAGTCAAAGAACATTATATGTCATTGATACTCTAAGTTATTATTGTATTTTTTATGCATATGTATTTATCTTATTATTATGCTTGTCTGTAGGTATTTGTATGCATTTTATTTGTATATATTATATATGTATGTTTATATATGTATGTATGAATATGGTGTATGTTTATGTTTGTATATATGTAGTTGTACACGCGAAATTTACCTTTACTTTTACCCACATTCCAGTCACAGGTCTGCTGGAAGAAATTTCTTAAGAAATAAGCAGTTCCTTTGTACAAACGTTTTCCTTTTATTACATTTCTTCTTTTTTATTTTTATGTGTACATAAATTAATAAATAAATAAATAAATAAAAGCCTTCGGTGGAAGGTGGGTCGATAAGACTTAATTGTCAACCTATACCAACATATAAAATAAAAAAAAAATAAAAAAAAAAGTTTTGTAACTAAACGCACTAAAACGCTAAAAATAATTTTAAATAGGTTAAAAAACTGTTTCTTCCTAAAAATTCATAGGGTACTCACACTTTATTGACATGTATATGGTAAGTTATAAAATATCTTAAGAGGCTTTTTTGGTATGGATAGTTATAAAAACGTATTCTTTATTTATTTAAAGTATAAATATTTAAAATAAATATTTTCAGGCCATTTCCATTACAGGGGTAGACAGATGAACTGGCTATGAAAATAAGAGAGAAAGAAAATGCTCACACCTCCCGCTCTTGCCCCTACTGTAATATACGGAATGTAACTCTCTCTCTTTTTATTTTCGCTTTTATCATCCATCTAACTTCCATTCACCTCACACGATCACACTTTTCGTAACGCTCACGCCACGCATGCGTTAAGAAGTTTATACTTGTTGCACTTAAAAAAACGGAAAGGGCACCCCTTTCCGTTTCCTTTAAGTTCTTACGCATATAACATACAGTAAAGATCATTCATTAGTAATTACTAGTACAAAATACGGTTAGTAAACATGGCGGCAGCGACGCAGGAGATATTTCTATGCCATTTCTGCGGACGTTACTCCAGCCTGGAAGCCTCCAGCAAGGACAGTGCTTGATTTACGAGTGCTCGTTTTTGACAGCTGTCCGTTGTACCGGTCTCCGATTAGGATCCATTGTCTCGTTGTCTCGGTCTCTAATTTGGGCTTGCATACGTAATTACGTCTTTTGAGATTTACATCGAAAATTTCTAGGTAACTTTTTAGTTACGATTAGTGGCCTCCGTGAATGACTGGTGGACGCAACTGTTTTCATAAAAAGAAAGAAGAAGGAAAGAAAGTTACATTTATTGCACTACGAACATAGTAAGTTTAAGAAAAATGTTACAATAAGAAAAAAATTAACAAACTTAGAGATGAAACTAAAGTAATGACAATACCTATAAATAAACATGGTGTCGCGAGGTCTGAGTTCCCGGCTTCGAGTCCCGAACGGGACGATGTTGAAAATTGCTTTTTCTAGATTGCCTCGGGTATAGGTGTATGTGGTGACGTTGTTACCGATTCCATGACACAAGTCTTTATCTACTTGCTTTGGGATCAAAGCAATGTATGTGATATTGTCCCTATCTATGTATTTATGAGTATTTATTTATCGCCATACGACAGGAGACCCGAGTGGGAACCCCTTGAGGCTTGGACCAATTTTTTTTAATTGGTTTAGCTTTTTATATATTTGTATACTTGAAACAAAAAAGATGTCAGACTGACTTACTGTTTCTTTGTTTTAAATAAGATCAGGTGAAACGTAGTTCATAGTACCAAAACTTGTTTAGAAGTCTAAATATCACCAAAGTGTACCTCGATTAGCATTTTCATAAAAAATATGTAGATTGTGTTGTTACATAATGCTTTGTGGTCTCATATTTTTTTCACAATATGACTGACAAGAGAGAGATAGAGAGAAAACAGAGAGATTTAACATTCCATTACATTACGATTAGTGACCACAGAAGACTTTAACTATAAAATAAAATTATTCAATATACAATTTTAGGATAACTGCAATTGAAATTTTCTATTTTCACGTAAACCTTCTCTATTGTTAGAACAATAGAACCAAGGACTTATAGTTGTGGCACAATAGGACCTTTTACTAAGAGGACATAATTAAGGAGGGGCTTCTTTGAAAGGAAATTAGTGGATTCATAACATAATTTACCTCTACCATAGGTTTAATTTTGGAAGAATTAAAATAATATTTTTTCTTTATTATATATTTTATCCTTGACAAATTTCCCAATGTAAGGGTAATCAGAGGTAGAGATTTTAGTCCTCTCCATCCACATTGCTTCTTTGGGATATGGTGACAGGTGTTATGTTCGTCGTCATAGTGTGATATATATACATAATTTTGGATATTTTTTTTTGGTACCAGCCTACCTCCTTTGTATAGAACTCGTATCTACTGGCTCTAATTCCAATCCCTCACTCATATCGTGCCTATTTGAATAATACCCAATAGTCAAGTTGGTAGTGACCCTTTCGTCAAAGCTAAGGGTTGCGGGTTGAATTCCCATTAGGCGTAGTACTTGTGTGATGAATATGAATGTTTGTACTCGAGTCATGGATGTTAATATTTATAAATGTTTATCGACGTAAACATATAAGTATATTATACTAATAGTTTGTATAATATGGCAATAGGTTCACCATCTATAACCTTGTCCCAACGCTTACAGGTTCTCTCAACATCTTGTAGGAGTTTCGCCACATTGGGACCATGTCACATTTGGTGAGCCCATCGCCGTCTTTATGTCCAAACCAATGATATAATTCATACATAAGTTTTTGAAAAACCCATTGGTACGAGCCTGCCATCTGGGGATTGAACTCTGGTCTCTTGACTCGAATTCTGATCACCCAACCACTCGGCTATGACTATTCACTCTACCTCTATATCCCTCTTTATAAATAGTACATCAAACAGACACTGAATATTAACTACGAATTTAACTGTCCGCTGATTGCAATTCTCGCTCAATAAATGGTTAAAGTCACGCCACTGAAACTGTCTTCGACCCGCCAAGTTGCTGCGTTGTACAACAAACCCCACTAAATGTACTTTGTCGAGCTAATTATTGTCAATGCCACCGCAAACTTAGCCTGAACGCAACGATCGTTAGCGCGGAAACGCTACAGCTAGTTTACAAATACCTCATTCGTATATTAAGTTTGTTAAATTCAAATTCGAAGAAAAAAGATAAATTCCCAATATAATACCTTTTTCGTACCGTGCCAACGCTCTTACGAGCGATTGTTCGTGGTTTCGAATCCCGTCCGTGTTAGTTAAAATTTAAAAAGGTTTATCTTTTAGTTAATAACAAAAATTAACTAATACACTTATATCCCTTTAACCGTTTAATAAATGTTGTATGTATGTATGTATATCTTCACGCCATTCGCAATACAGTAGAATACCGGTATACAAGACCTCTGGTCTTGTAGACCGGTATATTCGCTATTCCACCGAAGACATTTTTTTGTGACAACGCGACAGGTGGTAAGCCCGTCGCCATCTTTTTGTCCAAGCCAATGATATAAACCACACATAAGTTTTGAAAAACCTTTTGGTACGAGCCTTGGGGATTGAACTCGGATTTCGTGACTCGTATACCGATCACCCAACCATTCGGCTATCGTGACTTATCATGACTTATACATATATTACCAATAAAAATTCGTATATTAGGCCGATACTTATCTTTCAAAGACCATGTGAACGATTTGTTCGAAAAGGACAGGATCAAGAGTATTCAGATATTACATACATACATTACATCCAAGATTCGTAATTTTTTAATCTACCACCGTTTCGTAATGACTTTCCTCTAGCGGAGAAGAAATACAATATACTTATATGTGACGACCTCCGTGGACGAGAGGCGTAACCACCGGTTGTTCCTATCTATATTCATATACATGACTAGAATTCTAACATTCGTATTCATGACGCAAATGTTTGCCTCTTACTGGATTCGAACGCGCATCCAGTAAGAGGCACACATTTGCATTAGTAAACCTTCGAGGTAAGGGTACTAACTAGTATATTGGGTCGTCACTTTATCGGATGGAAAAAACAGCTTACAGACCTGATGGTGAGCAATTACTGCAGCCCACAAACGAAGCCCGTGCCACCAATTTCAAACAGACAAGGATCCAAATTCGCTCTTAACCCTGAGGACTAAGATTTAGTATTTCATAGCCCGCAATTACACTATCTCTCTACCTCTAAAACCGGACTAGAGTAGTCCTAAACCGGTTTCAGAGGTAAGGAGAGTCTCCTTTTCCGTTAGGAGAATTTCTGTTTGACGATAGAAACTTGTAAAAGATAAGATCCTTTTACCGTGTGATTATGAAGTAAGAATATCTGATCCCCTTTCTTGTAGTGGGTGTCATCAAAGCCGACTTTGGAAAATACATTTGACTACCAGAACGCATAAACATCAGAATACCAGACCAAAATTCAGAGGACCGGTGACCGGCAGCAGCGTCTAAGATGCGAGGTGTCTGGTACTGATTTGCTTTGCGTCTAAGGTTTCTGGTGCTGTTTATCTTAACCGCCTCGCTTGGTAAGCGGATCGTCGATATGATTGCCAAGCGAGGCGGTTAAGGCAAACAGCAACAGAAACCTGCTGCTTATCATTGTTATCTACCTACCTTTATCATTGTTAACCTGATGTCCTATCACACCTTATCGCAAAAGTGGGAGAAAAGAGAGCTGATGAGCCTGTCATTGTTTGAACATTCATACCAACGGTACAAATCGTACAAATAATTTTGAAAAACAATAACAACCTTTTGATCGAACTCGTGTCTGTCTCCAGATTTAAATTCCGGTATACTGTTCGTATAACTTGTGAAAAGTTTTCTTAAATTTTCCCTGCTTTAACGCAGGGAAAATTTAAGTAAATACATCTTTCAGAATGATTTATTAATATAAGACTCTTTTAGAAAATGATCACTATCCGTTTTTTCACGATCCAGACTTTTCCAATGGATATTCCAAAACATTATTCTTTTAAAAAATATCTTAATGCTATTCCCAATACTGGGGCAGACAGAAGTCCTGACAATTTAAGTACTTTTGACCTATTTTACACCGAATACATTTTTTTGGACGTGACAGTTGGTGAGCATGTCGCCGTTTTTATAATAATATAAATCGTAAATAAGTTTTGAAAAACTCATTGCTACGCCCCCTGGTGGGATGGAACTTGGTCTCTTGAATTAAATTCCGATCACCTAACCACTCGGCTATAAAATTAAAAAACAATCAAAGAAGACACATTTTCAAGCTGTATTCCGCTGTTGAAAGCATGTCTCTAATTACCTATAAAGACGTGCCTTTTTTAGAATATTAGCCCCATTCTTACTTTTAGTGAAAGAAGGAAATCTTAAATACAGCGAGTTTTTAGATCAAACGCCTGGAAGAAAGGGAAGAAAATAAAATTACGAAAAATTACAAGAACAGATATAGTTGTGGAGTTGTTGCTAAGGAAGCGGGGCCGAGCGAGGGGTTGAGTTCCGGAACTGCGCTTTATTCTGCCGTTAGGGTTGCCAATAACGCAGAAAGTTTCATAAAATAAAATAATAATAATATCTTCACGCAATTCCGAATACAGGGGTAGACAGAGGTCTAGTCTAGACAATTAAGTCCCTTCGACCCACTTTCCACCGAAGATATTTTCGGGACAACGGGACAGGTGGTGAGCTCGTCGCCGTCTTTATATCCAAGCCAACGATATAATCCGTACATAGGTTTTTAGAAAACCCCATTAGTACGAGCCTGCCACCTGGATATCGAACTCGGGTCTCTTGACTCGAAATTCCGACCACCCAACCACTCGGCTATCGTGACTCTTAGAAAGTTTTAACTTTATTTTTAAGCTTCAATTAAATTATAGTCAATATCTGCGGCTTATCGCAGAGTCTACACGCTCGATAATGCCTTCTTGTGATGGCTTGCCTTGAGACGAGGCACGTCAAATTTACGGAAAGATTAAGTGTCGCTATCGCGTAATAGTTGTACTTGTGTCGGCCTGTGGTTCCAACCAGGGTCACTCGCGTATGAAGCTAGAGCACTGATTATAGTGGCTAGAGTGCTTATTTGTATCATATCAAAACTTATCATTCATTCATCGAAAAAAGTAATATACTATTCATACTTTCGTAATGACGTTCATCTAAAGGAGAAGAATCAGGCGAAAGAAACTCCGCAGGTATCCATTTTTTTTAAGGATATGTTCTTGCTGTACTACTACCGCTCGTATAGAAATAGTACAAAATGATGGACTCAATTGCAAAAATCATTATCTACCAGTTTTAATTTCTTAAAGAACTGCCATGTGGTTACAGCGTAAGTATAAAAATATTCTTACGCTATAACCGTTCTAATATTCTTACGCTGTAATGGGATGGCTGTGGTTTACCACACGACGCTTCTCGTTTCTTGCCTTGGGTGTAAGTAACCGTCGACTAAAGGAAAATACCTTTAATATATATACATGTAGATGGGTAGGAATACAATAGCACATACATTGCCCGATCCCAAAGTAAGTAGCTTAAGTAATTGTTTTATGGAATCAGAAACAACGAAGTTACAACAAATACCCAGACCCGAGAAAATGTAGACATAGAAAGAAGAAAAAAAGTAGATGTATTCGTTGTCATAAAACAATACACACAAAAGAGAGTTATAGCTAAGAATTACAAAATAAAATAGAACCAATAACTGAATTGCAGCAACGAAACGGCATCAGACACAGCAAATATGCTGTAGCAGTACCGCTATTAATAGTAAAAACTAAGTAGAGTAAAAAAGTGCTTTCTACAGTCAACCGACCGGTAATTGAAGCCGGGACCTCTGACCCGGTGACATCATGTAAAAAGGTGTGTACGCTACTCATCCACAGAGGTATCCTGAAGAAGATTATCTATTTCGTCTCGCGATAAACTTCTAAAAAGCTCCTTAACCACAAGCAAATCCGTAGTCAAAAGCCAGAAAGGGTAAGCTTGAAATTGACAACCCTAAACAAAGACTATGCACTTACCTCACAAAGAGCGGTCCAAGCGTACTACACGAGAATCCTGCAGGTAAATAACACCTACATGAGCTATACAGTGTACAGTAGCGGAGTGCATCCGGTACTGTTGTGTACATTTGTACACTGCCGGATAAAATTAGCAGTATATCTTGCTGCGCGGTATTTATTTTGTACTTAAATTTAAGCGCTTGTGTTTAAAAGTAATAGTTAAGTGTAAATAAAATCAAAAGGAAAAATAAGAGTATGCAACAATAATTTCCTTCGAAGTTCATTTATTTAAATTATCGAATAAATTTTTAACCGGAGTTCTTGATTCGGTAGTATGTTCTTTTTTTAAGTGTTTGTTACTTTATAAGTCTGTTACTCTTCTAATATATTTTTTTGTTGAAAGGACGTGCTTCCAGTTTCATTGTTGAATCCCAATGGAATAAAGGTGTTAGTATCTAAGAGTCGTCATATGTGAATACTGAGCTGGTGATACCACTGCACTCTTTAACGGTTAGGAGTCAGGTAATAAATAAATAAAAAAGTAATATGTAGGATTTGTTGAGATATGTCTCAACAAATCCTATATATACAGTATGCTGCCCGGTACACTGATATTGGATGATAAGAGACGAATTGGACCTTTCATGGCTTCTACTACTACATTCTACTGATTAACATTTTTACGCATAGAGTATTCTTAAAATTATTTATTATCAACTGCCAACGGCTTTATCTACTGCCTTTCCCGGTTTGTGCTCCTAAAGTATTATTTTAATCATATCTCTTACTTAGAAATTGAAAAAAATTAAGTAATATGTTTAATGGGACTTCTGGCATATATTTCAGTACAGGGATAAGAAGTGTCCCTGAAAAACCATTCTACTGTAGATGTTATTACAGTTATATTGGACAACTCTGCCTGCTTAAATATAAAACATGTTACCTGGTCCGAAAACAAGATGTGCACGCATCTGAGGGAAGGAGGGTGGTGTACTTCTTTTCTTTATGTAATGACTGTGTTATTACATCTTTATAATAATGAACTTCAAAAAGTAACACCTGATTCTTATAACTAACTTATTTATTTTATTATTTATTTCTTGTGAGTACATAAATATATATATATATATATATATATATATATATATATATATATATATATATATATATATATATATATATATATATATATATATATATATGTATATATATATATATATATATATATATATATATATATATATATATATATATATATATATATATATATATATATATATATATATATATATATATATATATATCTTCACGCAATTCCCAATACAGGGGTAGACAGAGGTCAAGTCTAGACAATTAAGTCCCTTTACCGAAGATATTTTCGGGACAACGTGACAGGTGGTGGGCCTGAAATTCGTACATAAGTTTTTTGAAAAACTCATTGGTACTGCCACCTGGGGATTGAACTCGGGTCTCTCGACTCGAAATTCCGACTACCCAACAACTCGGCTATCGTGACTTTGAAACTATAAATAAAAAAATAGAAAAAAAAATTGTAGAATACACAGAGGTCTATTCTATAGCATTAAGTCCCTTTGACCTACCTTCCACCGAGGATATTTTCGGGACAATGTGATAGGTGGTGAACTCGTCGCCGTCTTTATGTCCAAGCCAACGATATAATTCGTACATATGTTTTTGAAAAACCCATTGGTACGAGCCTGCCACCGGGAAATCGAACTCGGGTCTCTTGACTCGAAATTCCGACCACCAACAACTCGGCTATCGTGACTTTGAAAATAAAAAATAGAAAAAATTGTAGAATACACAGAGGTCTATTCTAGAGCATTAAGTCACTTTGACCTACCTTCCACCGAGGATATTTTCGGGACAACGTGACAGGTGGTGGGCCTGAAATTCGTACATATGTTTTTGAAAAACCCATTGGTACGAGCCTGCCACCGGGAAATCGAACTCGGGTCTCTTGACTCGAAATTCCGACCACCCAACAGTTATTGTACAACGTATGTCTAAGAAACTGAAATACGTAGACACCAATTTAGATAGAGACAGCATCAAGGCAACACGTTTGCAACCCAGGATTACGAGTAGACATTGGAGACGGCAGTTGAGTAAGATGAAGAGATCGCCTTTTTTGCCAATTATGTAAACACACTTTATATTTATTTATATTATATACTTTATTAACACTTTTGTAGATAGTGGTGTCGTTAGAATTAAATAATACGAAGGTATTGCTTATACAATAAAATTCCTATAAACGCGCATAGCCTTCCTGTTTCCAGGTTCAAAAATGTATACAAGAAAATAAATATTCTCACGCAATTACCAATACAGGGGTAAACAGAGATCTAGTCTAGACAATTAAGTCCCTTTACCGAAGATATTTTCGGGACAATGTGATAGGTGGTGAACTCGTCGCCGTCTTTATGTCCAAGCCAACGATATAATTCGTACATAAGTTTTTGAAAAACTCATTGGTACTGCCACCTGGGGATTGAACTCGGGTCTATTGGCTCTAATTACTCGGCTATGTGACTATACTATGCTATGTAGCTATATACGGCCATGTGAAATGAAGAATGGAGTGGTATATCCTTTCATAATTTCATCTTCACAAAGTTTCCCATACAGGTTTAGACAGAGATCTAGACAAATATAGTCCGTTCGACCCACTTTTCATTGAAGCTTATCTTGAGACAACGTGACAGGTGGTGGGCCTGAAATTCGTACATAAGTTTTTGAAAACCCATTGGTACGAGCCTGTCACCGGGAAATCGAACTCGGGTCTATTGGCTCTAATTACTCGGCTATGTGACTATACTATGCTATGTAGCTATATACGGCCATGTGAAATGAAGAATGGAGTGGTATATCCTTTCATAATTTCATCTTCACAAAGTTTCCCATACAGGTTTAGACAGAGATCTAGACAAATATAGTCCGTTCGACCCACTTTTCATTGAAGCTTATCTTGAGACAACGTGACAAGTGGTGAGCCCGTCGCTGTTTACCTATCTGTTTAGCTGTCGCGGAGCTAATGTCAAATTTTACGTATATACAGATATATTTACATACATATATCATATTTACACATTTAAAAATCCATGACTCGAGTACAAAAATTCATATACAACATATAAATGTTTGATCCGAGCAGTATTCGAACCCGCTTACCTTAGCAGCGTGACTATAAGGTCGTCTAAACGACATCACAAAATTTTATTTTTGTTTGTCTGTCACAACTAAAGCCGTAGAACAAAACTCAATCTTAACTGCGGTCGCTCGAGGCATGTTATAATAAAAGTTCCGCTCGAGCTGGAGTTAAGACAACCATGTACTTTAATGAAAGTACTTTAAGCTCATTACCGCGCCCATAAATATAAAGACAACGGTCCTTTATTGAGATGTAATGTGGAGGCAGAAATTCGAGTAAATAGAGAGCGAAAAAGGAGACTCTCAGCTTTGTAATTTGTCGCTATTTTTATGTAGATAGTCGTCATAACCTTGACGGTTGGCGATCCTCCAAAGTGCGTTTTTCGCGGAATTTTCAGACTTACGAGTACACTTTATGTAATGTGCTTTCGTTAGCGGTTTTTCCGGACCGATACGACTTAGGGACCTTCAATAAGTAATTCTATACCTTTCTGAAAAGCCAACAACGAATCTACTATTTCTCTAGTATTGCAGGAGTTTATGGGCGGCGGTGATCACCTTACATCACGTGAGCCACCTGCTCGTTTGTTCCATATTAAATAAAAATAAAAATAACATACTTGGTAACGATCCTGCCTTCGAGGGTTTGCGGCTTCAAATCATATTTATGATCAATTAAAATTGTGCTGCATTAGAATCTTTGTACTCGAGCCCTCGATGTTTATATGCATTCATGAATTAATATTTTTATATTTAAAATATGTACCTACGTAAGAAAAATTTACTGTTACTTTGGACACTGAGACGGCGATAGTCTCACCACCTGTTACGTTTTCCCTACCCTTGTTATCTACCCGTCTAAGGAAATAAAATAAATATCTTCATGTAATTCTCAATACAGGGGTAAACCGAGGTCTAGTCTAGACAATTAAGTCCCTTCGATTCACCTTCCATCGAAGATATTTTCGGGACAACGTGACAAGTGGTGAGCCCGTCGCAGTCTTTATGTCCAAGCCAACGATATTCGAACATAAGTTTTTATTTTTTAAAAACCCATTGGTACGAGCCTTCCCACTGGGGATCGAACTCGGGTCTAATGACTCCAATTCCGACCACTCAACCACTCGGCTATCGTGAATTTTAGGAAAATTAAGTGAAAATAATGTAAAAAATAAATGAAAGTGAGAAAAAAATAATACATCCATATTTTTCCAACAGCGAGGAAAAGATATATTTTTGATTTTTATGCACACTCGAAGTAACCGAAATGAATTCATACAATTTAATAATCGATTTAAGTAATGTTAAATTACATTCATCGATTGTTATTTTTTAATATACCTCCGTTTTTTAATGTGCTTGCTGTAACGGAGGAGTAACAGGCGAAAGAAACTTCGCAGATATATATTTTTTTTAATGAGGAATACAATATTGAACATAGAATTTTTAGAAACAGCATCAGAGTGATTACCATATTCCCAGGGTTTATTATCCTGAATGATCGTTATCATAACCTTTAGATCACCATGATCACCTGTATGTCTTGTATCGGGAAATACATAAATACATAGATACAAACATATGTGGATAAGAACAACGGCACATACATTGATCTGATCACATATAAGGCGCTTAAGCAATTGTAGTGTGGAATCAGAAACAATGAAGGTACCAAAAACACTTTTTCTAGAAAAAGTTTTTTCTACATTTAACCGAGCGGGAATCGAAATCGGTACCTCTGAGATTGCGACACCACGAAAACCAGTGCGTTTGCACGGAGGTCGTCAATAAACCATAATATATTATATGTAAGTCATCAATAATGTCCTATCGATAAACGTAGCGGAAGAACAAATTGGACTAATTTTGTGATTCGGTGCACTTTAACTCATAATTTTGTAAAGTTGTTATTGAAAAAGTTACTTCACAACACTCCGCATGCAAATATATAAAGGTATATGTTACCTGGTCCGAAGAGAAGAAGAGCACCTCCCTCCCTCCCACAGATGCGTGCACTAATACCACCACCACTACACTCAAACCAGGTAACATATACCACTAACGAAAACGCGACACGTGTTTCGCCTCAAAACAAGGCATTATCAAGCGAGTAGACTCTACAGTAGAGTCTACTCGCTTGATAATTCCGTGTAAACTCTACAGTAGAGTCTACTCGCTTGATAATGCCTTGTTTTGAGGGGAAACACGTGTCGCGAATTAGTGCACGCATCTGTGGGAGGGAGAGTGGTGCTCTTCTTCTCAACTTCTAACAACTTTTCAATGAATTTCCGCAAAGTAACGCCTGAGTCAATTAACTATCATAATTTTGTAACAACTGTCCAGCTAAATTGCAAAATTTTCATAGACAAACATATTATGCAATTTTATTGATTTTTAAAGCATATTTATGCTGAACTTTTATGTGATAAAATTAAAGAGAAAAAAGTTAACATTTCAACTGACACGGGCGGGTTCAGATCCCGTCCGTGTCAGTTGAAATTTTAACTTTTTGTCTTTAATTTAATTAGACAAACATATATTAAACGTAAATGAAAACTAATGAAATGTGTAGGACGACCATCTACAAGATGGAGCGACGACCTGCATAATGTTGCTGGGAGCCGATGGATGCAGGTGGTACTGTACCGCTCTATGTGGCAATCTTTCGGGGAGGCCTGTGTCCAGCAGTGGACAGACTCGGATAGGCTGATATGATGATGATGATGATGAAATGAAAACATATATCAGCTTACTATAACATAAAATCAGTTAAGAAACCATTTAAAAAAATTAACCGCCTTTAATAAGAACACAAGTAACCAAAGAATAACTTTCTCAGTAAAATTATTACTTATTAAAAATTACAATAAAAATATCTTTACGCAATTCCCAATACCGGGGTAGATAGAAGTCTAGTCTAGACAATAAAGTCCCTTCGACGCACCTTCCACCGAAGATATTTTCGGGACAACGTAACGGTGGTGCGCCCGTCGCCGTTTTTATGTCCAAGCCAACGATATAATTCGTACATAAGTTTTAAAAAAAACTCATTGGTATGAGCCTGCCAACTGGGCATCGAACATGGATCTCTTGACTCGAAATTCCGACCACCCAACCACGCGGCTATCGTTGACTTATTTAATTGATTATTATTGATGATGATTATTACTTATAAATTTATTTTTTTATTTTTAATGGGACTACTTACTTCCTCTTCTCTTCATGGGGGCGTCATAAAAGGCGACTAAAGAAAAGCCTTGGAAATGCAATCGGCTACTGATTAGTGACGGGATAACAATCTAGATAGATACCAGACAAAAATCCAGTAGACGGCATCATCGTCTATGTTTCGAGATTGATGTCTGGTACAGCGATCGCCAATCCGCTTACCATGCGTGGCGATTATGACAACCACATTTATAGGAGTAGTCTATATACCTATATAGGGTTAGGTATAATATTTTACGAAACCAAAAGGCTAAAATAGTAGCTTAACGAAAAACAAAGCCCGATTCTGGGAAAGACTTTAAGCGTCTTTTCTTCCAGCTAACTTAAAGTGCTTTCGATTCTTGGAGTGCATAAAATTGAGTATCTTTAGTCGTGGTCAGCATTTTAATGCAGCGTTATGGGACTTTTATACGGTATCGTTTGCGATGAAACCAAGTCATGAGTTGAAAGTAGGTGATAGATTTAAGATATGTGTTAGTGGTTTTTTGAGATAAATATAAAAGTTAAAGAGGAGGGGTATGCCAATACTAACTATCGAAGACCATATGATTAAATTGCTTGAAGAGGGTCAAGAGTACTCGGATACCTTGACGGGCGAGTATAAGGAAAATGATGAATTTGATACAAGCAAAAGAGTATTTTTTTTTTCACAGAGATGAGAGGCAAACGATCAGGTCGCTCACGTGATGAATATGTAAGAATTGTGACACTTGGCGATCTGTTCACTATGGGTAAAAATTTCCAACTGATGGCAAGTGAATATTGCAGCCGAATACTGGCTCTCGAATCACTTCAAACTAGAACAACAGTTGCTACTAATTGAGTATTTCAAGCATAATGAGGAGTCCACGTCCACTGAAACGTGAACCGACATTAATTAGCCGGTCAATAATTTTCCCTTTGAATATAAATTCAGTCCTTTGATAGATTTGCTTATTTAAACGGACATATTTAATTACTAATTACTAATTTACCCGCGCAACGTCTTTCGGGTCATATTTATAGAACAAATCAGGCGGTGAGCCAGTCGCCCTCTTTATCGCTCTATATATTTTCTTCACCATTCGGTCTTCACTCATTCGCTTAACGTGCCCAAACCATCGAAGCACGCCCTTATCAATTTTTGTGACAAGGTCATCTTTCAAACTTGCCATATTGCGAACCTCTTCGTTTCGCTTTCGGTCGGCCATGGTAAGGCCGCACATTTTACGAAGAGATCGCATCTCCACTGCATTCAACCTACTTCTATGCTTCTTCTGGCATACCCAGAAGAAACATAAAAGCAGAAGAAGCAAATCTATCCGTAGAATAAAAATAAGAGTAAAAATATTCGAGTAGTTACAGCTAAAGTGGCAAGTACCAGTTGTTGTCGTATTAAACTTACGTTAATTTCATTTATTTAAAGCAATGAAGTGTTATACTAATATTTTAGAAACCAAGCTCTCCGTAGAAAACTTTTAGTAAAATTGGGTCTAATAATACTGAAGGACTATTTATTATGAGTTATAGTAATTAACTAAAGGATGCTTGAAACTATTTAACTAAAATGAGATCGGAACTAACTTTAATGCGGAGAAGAGACATTGATGGATAGCTGAGAAAGTGTTAATCTCGTGATATAAGTCTAATATCAAATGATAAGGGTCAAAACTGGCTTTACTTTTATCGTGAAATTAATGAGAAATTTAAAATCAACTGACACGGTAGGGATTCGAACGCGAACTCTGTTATAAAGTGGTACTTCGGAGTTACCGTGTCCCAAAAGCATTAGTTGAAATTTTAAAGGTCTCTTTTTTTGTGTCTCTTAGGGGCACAGGTGCCATCTCTTGGAAATCTTGTTAATTTCCAATGAAAAGTAATTTTTTAATTTTATTTTTACATCTTATTAAGTTTTTGCACAGTTTCTGGAAGGTATTAGTCGCCTTGTAGTATTCGTTTAAGAACTTACCACACCTTTTCTGCCTGTGGTTGTCTTTACTGCTATGGCGGTTATATTAGTTCTGTTGCGGATGTCTTCCATGCGAATTAATATAATATTTATGTATGTGTAATACAATATTAATAACTTTACAAGGAGGAAGACTTACTTTCTTTTTTGTTTATAAGTCGCAACAACCGAGTCGTTGGGTGATCAGAGTTCGAGTCTAAAGACATTGAGTTCGATTCTAAAAGCTCGTTCCAATGAGTTTTCAAAACCTTCCGTACGATTTACATCGTTGGCTTGGACGTAAAGATGGCGATGGGATCACCACCGGTCACGTTAACTCGAAAACTCTTTTCAGGTGAATGTGGGTCGACGGGACTAAATTGTCTAAACCTCTGTTTACTCCTGTATTGGTAATAAGTAATGACTTAAATTTTAATTTTTATTTTCTTTTGTTTTCTTGTTTTAACACACTTCTCGCTTAGATTTATTTCATAAATGTAACCTGGACGACGTTGCGCGAGTCAATTAGAAATAAAGTAATTAAATATGTACAGTTAAATAAGCAAATTTATCAATGCACTGAATCTATTTTCAAAGCAATTATTGACTGGCTAATTGATGTGGCATCACGCTTAAATGGAAGTGGACTTCTCAATAATTTTGATATACTCAATTTGTTATGAGCATAATCAAATTATTTGGAATGAAATAATGAAAATATACAGGGCAGCAGCGTCTAAAGTGTCTGGTACTGCGATCGCCAATCCGCTTGCCAAACGTGACGACTATGACAAACCCTTGCTTACGAGACTTGTTAGATGTGGACTTTTATAGACCATTACATATATGTTCATACTTATATATAAGGGTCTAATATTTAATAGACATCACGGTAGCTAAGTGGTTTGGATGATCTAAATACGAGTACATAAAGATATGCCTTAAAAATACGTCACGAGACATAACATTAAAAACATTACTTCGATGCCAAGTAACTTAAACAACTAAAGCAATTATGTTATGGAATCAGAAACAACGAAGGTAACACAACAAATAGAATAAGAAGGAACAGTAAAGCCAGTACTTCATTGTGAATGTCATCCTTGCTTATCCTTGCCGTGAATTTTCAAGCACATATTCAATATACAGCAGTTTTTAAACTGCTCATGTGCAGTTCCTTTGCCAACTCGTTAACCCTATCGCTTCAGTTTGCGCGTATACAAATTAAATGAATTCACTTTGCATAGAAAGTAGGATTCGCAAATAACTTATATAAACTATCTATTTTTTTAAATCAAAATATCTTCGCAACATTCCCAATACGGGGGTAGACAGAGATCTTCACAATCGTGTCCTTCCACTCACCTTTAACCGAAGACATTTTAAGGGATAACGTGACAGGGGGTGAGCCTGTTGTCATCTATATGTCCGAGCCAGCGATATAAATCGCACATAAGTTTTATAATAAAACCATTGGTATGAGCCTCCATCCTGGGGAACGAACTCATTCGATCGAATTCTGATGTAGTCAAAGCGATTGTGTCCAAGTATACAAGTTTCGACACTCATTGATATGATTCTTCTGACTGGGGACTGAACTTGGGTACCATGTTTCGGATTCCGATCACGCGAACACTCAGCTATCGTTGCTTTCCAATCATTAAAAAAATATTTTAGCCTAGTTGGTAGTGACCCTGCTGTAGTGGCTTAGGTTTGCGGCTTCCTATCCTGGTATCAAAACAGCCTTCGGTAAATGTAGGTCGAAGAGACTTAATTTCTTAACCTTTGTCTTCCCCAGTATTTTTTTTTTTTATAGAAAAAGGAGGCAAACGTGCAGGTGGCTCGCGTGATGGTAAGTGATTACCGCCGCCCATGAACACCCGCAATACCAGAGGCATAGCAGATGAGTTGCTGGCCTCTGAGAAAGGTATAGGAACTTCATGAAGGTAACCAAGTCGTATTGGTCCGGAAAAACCGCTGACGGCAGCATATTCCTTTAATTGCAAGTGCGTGACAGCAGGAATATAAAGAAAATTCTAAAAGAAAAATGTGATAACAAATATATTAGGTATAAACAGTTTGAGCCATCTCTCAACAAGGGAAGAAATAAGTAAAACGGAATAACAGTCAGCGGCTCCCATTGGTTGTAGCCCGATTAGCTCACACGAGTAAACGTTGAGCTAAAGTTTTTAATTGAATTAGATTCTCCCAATGTTGTTTTGAGGTTAAGGCTTCATGTTAAATGTCAACGTACGCTCTCCATGTTTGTAATCTACTTGCTGTCGTAAAGGTGGTTGAACCCTTATCTAGCTTATTTTTTTGGATCTTTATTTAACAGAATTAGAAATACGCAATTTTTTGATTTTTAAAGCATATTTATGCTTTAAAAATATTTTTTTTCCTCTTTAATTTAATCACGTAAAAAGTTCAGCATAAACATGCTTTAAAATCAATAAAATTGCGGATTAACTAATTTGTATTATTCAATTTTTGAAAATTCCTAACTGAAAAGTCAAGAATATCAAATTGTCACTTGTAAAAGGGATAATAGGTGGCACCGATGGCAAAGACAAGGCATAAGTAAGGAAAAGAGAATACAGATTTAAAATTTCAACCGAAGCGTGTAAGACATGGTGGCTTAGGTTCGAAGGTTTAGGTCACGGGTTCGAATCCCACCCGTGTCAGATTAAATTTTAAAAACATTTTTTCTCTTTAAATTTATCACATAAAAATTCAGCACAAATATGCTTTAAAAATCAATAAAATTGCGTAAGAATTATGAATATATTTTATTTGTTTCAGGTGTTTTAAAATTTTTGCTCCAGGTGTAAGGTCGTTTTATGCTAACATCTTTTTAAAACTTGTAAAATGAGCTTAGCAACTGTTTGGGACTAATAAATGAAATAATTAATATTTTTATTAAATAAAATAAATTAATATATTTAAAGTTTTAATATAATTTATTACATAAATACCTTTCATCGAAGACATTTTTTGGGACAAAGTAACAGGTGGTGAGCCTGTCGCAGTTTCTGCCATATGTCCAAGCCAACGATATAAATTGTATCACGAAACGACATCACGAAAACTCCGACTTCCATTATAGAGAACCGTATACCCTGGTATATGCTACTCGATGACAGAGTACTAGATGAGCTTCGTCTTGTAGTTATGTTTACGAAGACGGACAATTATGAACTTGGTCCATTTGCAACGGATTCCGTCATGTTCTGCGTCAAGCTTGAATTACTTGCACCTTGCATAATACGAGTACAATTCAAAGTGATATGATGCTGTACAATTTGACAAGTAAAAGTTTTGAAGTGAGTGAAGACCGAATGGTGATGAAAATATAGCACAAAAGTTAATAGTAAAAGATATCGAGGTACGCCAAAACTAACTTTTGAAAACCATGTGAGCAATTTGCTCGAAGAGGGAGGGACAAGAGTACTCGGATACCTAGAGGTACACGAATAAAGAAAATTATGAATCTGAAAGGAGCGAAAGAGGTATGTAATGATCGTGACACTTGGTGATCTGTTCTCTCTGGCTACTCCGTCAGGGATTTTGGACGAAGATGAATAAATAAATCAAGTATTGAATATATTAAATAATTTTATTTTTATAGATAAAAATTAAAATTTTGGTCTGGTACTTTCGAAATATTAACGAGACAGTGTAAAAAGTTACAAGACAGTGTAAATCGTTATGAGAGAGAGAGAGAGAGAGAGAGAAGGAGAGAGAAGGAGAGAAAGAAGCAGAGAGAGAGAGAGAGAAATAAGAGCCCTCTTTTGCGGGAGAGACCTGCATCTTCGTACTTTACAGGTATTTATGTAAGATTGCATATGTATGATTGCACCACCACGTGGACACCTGCAAAGATCATCAAACAAATAATACTCCTACCCTTTACTTTCTTACTTTTATGGTTTATTTTAAGATAATAATGCCAGATTAATGTCAGTAGTTACAGCTGCGTTGTGACCGTAATTACACTGAATAAAATCTTCACACAAATTCCTAATTCTGAGGTAAACAGAGGTCTAAATAGTTTATTTTAAAATACTCTGAGCATGATTATAGTGTCAAATATCATTAATAGCGTTCCTATTACGTACTCCTACTAAGCTGTAATGCTTGTGTTTAAAGTTGGTTCACGACAACGACGACAACGGCGGGCCTGAACTCGCAAAGTTGTGTTTCGCATTCCGCAACCTAAATAATTTGCCTACTGTGGCCTATGTGTCAAAATAAGTAGGAACGGTTTATAAAATTACTAGTATTCCTATACTAGTTAAAATAACTAACTAAAATAACTAAAATTTAACTTCCTTAAAAACACTTAATCATCACATCCAATCATCTTCACTTCCAAAGTTACAAACCTGTCTTAATTTTCCTATTGGTACCTTTAATTAAAGTATATTTTTTCCTTTATGGTTTTAGGCTTAAGAATTAGCTGTTTTAATTTTATATCAATTCATAATATTGTTAATTATTGTTTCCATGTTTTGGTCTGTAGTCTTAAGTATGTTTTAATTTGTTTTCAGTTTTACTTAATTTTATTGGTACCAATAAAGATATTTTCTTTCTTTCTTTCTCTCAATTACAATATAAAGTAGGTTAAAATGAAATAAAAATCACGCATCATACAAATATATTGTTTGCGTTGATATATCTAAATAGGTAATCACATCAAATGTCCTCCTCTTAGGCGTGTAATGGACTGGTGTTATCCAGAAATGACTTCCATTATCATGGTCTCACCTTTGTGGATTTTTGTACATTTTATATGACTTTTGAAATATTATCAACACACTTTATTAGCGTGGTATGTTTGTACGTGGCGGAATATTTTGTTGTGATTTTCTTTTCTAGAAAATTAAGTCTCTACGACCCACCTTCCTCCGAAGACAATTTTTGAGACCACGTTACAGGTGGTGAGTCGCCAGTCGCCGTCTTTATGTCCAGGCCTACGGTATAAATCATACATAAATTTTGAAAAAATCTATTGGTATTAGCGTCAGGGATCGTACTCAGATCTCTTTACTCGAATTTAGATCACCCAACTACTCGACTATTGTGACTTCGAAATGTCGAATTTAATTGAAATTTCGCCCAACTTATTCAACACTTATCGTTCCTAAATACACCGAAAGCTAGAAAGAAGTGTGGTATATGTACGGCTGCTTCTAATAAGCCTAGAAATATGTGGGATATGGCCACTGCTACACGTCTGAACTGCATATATAACCTAACAAACAAACAGCTATGAATTTTTAACAGAATTTAGCGGAAACAATGCACTGCATTTAAATCAACCAGCCAGCGCCCGATTTCCATTTATGTCTGTTTAAAACAATGCAGATTCACATTCGTTTATATACGTAATGTTTTGGTGATACAAGTGTTTTTTTTTTAAATTATAATACACTTCGTATAAGGTTTTTCTTTAACAAATTTCTAACAACATACAAACATACCAAGCTGGTATTTTGTTGCCATTTTCTGCCTCTTCAAAACAAAAAAAAATCACGCCATTCCCAATACAGGGGTAGACAGAGGTCTACACTATTAAGTCCTTTCGACCCTCCTTCCAACGAAGACATTTTTGGGACAGGTGGCGAGCCCGTCGCCATTATTATGTCAACGCCTACGATATAAATCATTCTCAACTTTAAAAAAATCCTTTGGGATCGAACTCAATGACAAGAAAGAAGTGTTGTACATATATTTTAAGGCAGCTACTACACGGCTTAACTGCACGTATAACCTAACAAACAAACAGCTATGAGTTTTAATAGGATTTAGCGGAAAACAATGCACTGCATTTAAATCTACCAGCCAGCGCCCGATTTCCCTTAATGTCAATTTAAAACAATGCGGATTCTGCACGAAATGTGCTAGGCGGGAAGCAGTACATACAATATATGAGACTAGTGACTCACCCTGGCTTTGCACGGGTAGTGGAGCATACACGCTATATATTTTTCAGTCGTAGTATCAACAAAATTTAAATTTTTATTTATATATTAGGGTGAACTAACCGTAACACATTATTAAAGATAATTTCTGCAAACTTAATTTATATACATAAAAACCGTACTCTCAACTTTATTCACGTGTTTAGTAAATATCAAATTTGTTTATTTTTATACCTGACCAGGTAGTAAACTTTTGTATGCCGATACGTTTCTGCTCTTTTAGAAGAAAAAAAAACATCGTAAAATAAAAAGTAAAGGAATAAATCGAGAATTTGAGGGAAACTCAAATTATATAATTGTTCCATTCGGTGCCAGAAAGTTATCGAAGACAAAGTGCACTGAAATTGCTACTTTCGAAGTTCCTCATCCGCGAAGTTTGATCTAAGTTCTGCCTTTGTCGAGACGGGATGCTTGCTATAGTAACTCGCTTCTTGAGTTTTATGACATATCAAATATTTATTCTTCGCCTATTACTCTTTGGTGTCTAGAAACTTTGTTCGTATCTTTTCATATTCATCAGCTTATTTCATCCCATAACTTGTGATAATGGCGTGTGGATATGCTGTTCTATCAAACCATGGGTATATGAGGCGATTGAAGCAAGAACAAGTTGCAGAATACTGATATGTCTAAGATGCAACGTAATTTTTTCCAATACTTAATTTTTAGAAAGAAATGTAATGATTGTATTTAAAAGTCTTATTAACTAACCTTAAAAAACCTATAGTCTTCCTTCAAAGACTCATATTTACAACCTTATCCAATTAATCTGCCTCGGATGCTGGGGCCAGGGTCCCTATCGAAGTACCCTTGATGTGAGAGCCAGGTAATGTATCGACGCAATTAGTGTCCCACACAAGAGTTTTAATGACATACAATATTCAACTTTGACTACCTCAGTGGACTAATGGCGTACACTTTGGTTTCTATTGTGTCGCCAGTTCTGAGGTCCCGCATTCGATTCCCGGACAAGTCAATGTAGAATATCACTGTAACTGTTTTGTCTCACGTCTGGGTGTTTGCGGCACCTTCGTTGTTTCCGGTTCCATAAAATAAGTGTTTTGCTTTAACCTTGGGATCAAAACAATGTATGTGATGTTGTCTCTATTATTACTTACATACTAGGAAATTCACAAAAAATATTTTTTTGCAAAGACGGCTTTTTCGTACAGATTTCTTCAAATGTATGAACTTTTAGAAAAAAAAATTAATTAACAAAGTTGTCAAACTTCTAACAAATGTCTCCAATGCCTCTAAAAGTCGGATGAGGAAATGATTTAAAACTTCAAGCGATGCAGGTGAGACACAATGGTTTGGATTTAAAGGCACAAGACGGAGAAGTGTCCTATGTTTGAATTTATTTATTATTAAAACATATTACTAGATCTTAACATACATTGTCATAAAGCAAGAACTCAAGACAATCAAACTGAATGCCCTCAAACAAACAGCGAACTCATATCGAAGTTCGCAAACTTTAAATTACAAACTAGTGTAGTCAAATGGACTTTGAATGCAATGTCATTCGTTTCGTCGCTATTTTCAGATTTGTGCTTACTGATATAATTACAAGTTATAAATAAATAAATAAATATCTTCACGTCAATCCCAATACAGGGGTAGACAGAGGTCTAGTCTAGACAATTAAGTCTCTTTGACCCACCTTCCACCGAAGATATTTTGGGAGAACTGACAGGTGGCGAGCCCGTCGCCTTACATCGTATTACATCCAAGTTTCTTATAAAAATACAAGTATATTCTTGGATAGAAATGTCATTATTTATGGCATTAAATTTTTACCTGATTTATCCATTCGGTAATCGCGTAAGTATTTAACCACCCCCTTTCTTCTCGTGGGTTTCGTAAGAGGAAACTAAGGGAGAGAACCTTTAAAATTCTAATTAATTTAGAAGTATTAGATTTCAGTTATATACAAGAGACGTATGAGATCCCCTGAAGGCAAGTAGTTTCCATGTCTCCAGAAGGTAGCAATGAGTCTGACTTATTTAAAATTTGTTGGTGTTGACTTCTCGTTGATCTAATTATATATAATTATTGCGACGGCCTGGCCTCCAGTCACGTTATCCCAAGAAATTTCTTCACCACCCCAGTATTGAGAATGGCGTGAAGATA
Organism: Sericinus montela; assembly: GCA_029286605.1. NCBI lineage: Eukaryota > Metazoa > Arthropoda > Insecta > Lepidoptera > Papilionidae > Sericinus > Sericinus montela. The sequence goes on from JAGSMR010000050.1 coordinate 1,661,365, forward strand.
TAGACTCACCCATGACGCTGTTCCTTAAATTGTTAATTTATTCTACTTTTACTAGACACAATTAAGTCTTTCGATATTACAATATAACCAAGAAAATCAAAAAGGTTTTTTTAATTGCTTTGCTTTGCAATGTCCTACAAAACTGCTGTAGAACATTCCAATAAAGTTTCATATTTAAATTAGGGCTGGTCAGTTTTCATAGCCTCAAAGTTTGCCGAACTTACAGTGAAACCTTAAACTAATCTGAGTTGCAACGCTCCAGGAAAATGTGGTCCGTGTGACTTTGTTCCCGGATGCAATTTAATGGTATTCAATGTAAGTTTGATTGAAATTAGAAAATGCAATTTGTAAATTGTTAAATTAATAAGAAATTCAAAAATCAATAGACACGAACGGTATAAGAACCCGCGACACTCGGTGTGCCCTGGCATAATTGTCAGTATGTAAAGTTATGGTGCTTGTGGACTTTTCGAATGCTTTTAACACAGTCGACCATGATATCCTTCTTGCAATTTTTTCTAACTTTAAATTCGCTTCCACGGTATTGGAGTGGTTATCTTCTTATCTTCGCGGACGTCAGCAATCGGTCTATATGGGACAAAAGACCTCTCAATGGGCGGGACTAGGTTGTGGCGTTCCGCAAGGCGGTATACTTTCTCCCATTATCTTCTCAATTTTTATAAATTTTATCACTTCTAATATTAATTGTTCGTACCATCTGTATGCAGACGACCTGCAGATTTATGTACAGTCTGATATTGAAGAACTCCAAGATGCAATTAATAAATTAAATGACTGTCTGAAAGCAGTATCAGACTGGTCCTTACGCTTTGGAGTATCTGTGAATGCAACAAAATGCCAATCTTTGCTGGTTGGTAGTACTAAAATGCTAGCTAAAGTCGATGTTGAAACCTACCCTTTATACGTTATAACGATGCAGTGATTCCATTTTCGGGTTCTGTTAAAAATCTTGGGCTACATATCGATAACACCTTGAACTGGGAAAACACATAACTGAAGTTAGCCGTAAAGTAACGGCCACGCTACGAGTGCTCTATCGCCTCAAAAATCTTCTTCCATGGGAAACTAAACATGCTTGTCCAGACGCTCATTTTACCAATCATTGATTATGCAGATGTGTGCTACTGTGATTTGAACAAAGATCTTCTAAACAAGCTAGAGCGCCTTGTTAATAATTGTATAAGATATATTTTCAACCTTCGTAAGTATGACCATATTTCACAATACCGTTCTCGTCTTAAATGGCTTACTATACAACAAAGGCGAAACTCTAGAATTCTGCTTGTTCTTTTCTCAATCATAAATGATACTACTTACCCTTCGTATCTTAAGGATAAATTTCAGTTTCAATGCTCAATTCATGATCGGTGCCTGCGGTCTTCATCTAATTACAAGATGAGTATCCCGCAACACTTTACCAATTTTGTTGGTCACTCCTTTACCATTCAGGCTACACTGCTCTGGAACTCTTTGCCCGAAGACATCAGAAAAGTTACCAATAAGTCGATATTTAAAAGACTTGTACGTGAACACCTTTTAACTGTCAGTTAGAATTAGTGATTGGTCATTACAGTCATAATAATGTTTTTTTTTTTTTAAGTTTTATATATGTATGTATGTATATGTATATGTATATTTGTGTATATATGTGTGTATGTATGTATATGTATATATATATATATGTATATATGTGTGTATGTATGTATATGTATATATATTATATTTATTATTTGTATTAGTATTTTATATTGCATCTTTATTTTCGTTAGGTCCTATATTGATTTTCTTTTTCTGTAACCCAGTTTAAAGCACCTTAACAATATTTCTCCACGCCTCGGGTTGACTGGCAGAGAATGCCTAATGGCATTAAGTCCGCCCTTTGTATAACTTTCTTTGTGAGGTTTGCAATAAAGTGTAAATAAATAAATAAATAAATAAATTGTCTCACAAGCATCAATTGAACTTATAAATATATCTTTTTCTTAAGCCTCTTCTGGTCGTATTTTTGAGCATGGCTGACAAGCCTTAAAAATCCATAATAATGCATATATACATACATAACAGCCTGTTAAAGTACTTATCAGGGCCTTTCCCGTAGGGAGGATTTGCCATAATCGCCACACTTTGCAAGAGAGTTGGCGATCGCAGTACCAGACAACTCCCATATCAGACGTTGCTCCCTATTCTAGCCTATCTGCGCTCTAATTATTTTGTTCTGGTCTTTTTAAAGATGGTTTTCTTCTTAGTCGCCTCGTACTACATCTACGGGATAGAAGGGAGTGGTATATTCTTACGCCATAACCACACAGTAAATACGCTATCTGGATGTATCTACGCTTATCCTTAAAAATAGATATCTTGCTACACAAGTACTTTTTTATTAGATATAAGAATGTACATCCGTTTATCGATAGTCATTTAATATCTACCACGGTTTCGTAACGAGATTCCTCTAACGGAGAAGACACAGGCGAAAAAAACTCCATAGGTCCTCTTTTCTGGTCAATCTCTTTTTATAATATAATATATTATACAAATAAGATGTGATATTTTCTAAAAAAAAAAAAAAATATCTTCACGCAATTCCCAATACAGGGGTAGACAGAGGTCAAGTCTAGACAATTAAGTCCCTTTTGACCCACCTTCCACCGAAGATATTTTCGGGACAACGTGACAGGTGGTGAGCCCGTCGCCGCCTTTATGTCCAAGCCAACGATGAAATTCGTACATAAGTTTTTGAAAAACTCATTGGTACTGCCACCTGGGGATCGAACTCGGGTCTCTCGACTCGAAATTCCGACCACCCAACAATTCGGCTATCGTGACTTTTTATTAAAATAAAAATATTATATATATTTTCTAGAAATTAAAATTAAGACCACCGACAAAGGATAGACATTAATAAATAAGAAATACATACATAGTTGGGGACTACAACACATATATTTTAACAGTGGTAGAGCCACGCATTAGCTTTTGTTGTTGCATGAATGGGCCGTCTCGACCGGGGAAGTACCACGACCTCTCAGAATACCGGCGTAAAGTAGAAGTCTAACAAACTTCTGCGTTTCGTCTGGTGAGTGCAGGTAACCGGAGGCCCACACACCCCTCTCCCCCAATTTGAGGGGGGGGGGGGTCTCTAAGGCCGGACAACAACATCACATATATTCATCAGATCTCAAAGTAAGCGCTTAAGCACTTGTAGTATACAATCAGAAACAATGAAGGTAACACAAACAGACAGACCCAAGAAAATATGGAAAAAAATATTTTTTTCCACACTAAGCCGGCCGAGAATCGTACCGTTCCACGGTATCGCATCTCAGAGGTTCCGAGATGCGGTACCATGAAAACCGTACGCCATTCCCCCACACTTTAGGATAGGCCTATGTTTAGTAGTTGATACTTGTTTAGTTTTTGTTTGGCTGTAAAGAAGGTTACTTTGGAAGGAAGTTGAAATTATTCTGAACACAGTTAAGGAAACTCGGTCTCGATACCTCTATTTTGCAGGAGTTACAGTCACATAAAATACATGGACTTATTATCATATAAACGTCAATTGGTTGTGGTGGAGGTAGTTACATATATAGATAGATAAGGGTAACATCACATACATTGCTCATTTCCCAATGTAAGATGCTAAAGCATTTTTGGTGTGGGAATCGGAAACAACGACGGCACCACAAACACCCAGACCCGAGATAATGTAGAAAAAGTGGTTTTCTACATTGATCCGACCGGGATTAGAACCCGGGACCTGAAGATGGCGACACCTTGAAAACCGGTGTTTACGCCACTCATCCACGGAGGTCGTCAAGTTAAAAAACATAAATCGCTTGACTTTGACGTGACGAAAGTCGTGCACAACCTAACCCACAACGCGGTATAAGGCTTGCAATAATTAACTGCACTTGGACAACTTAAAGCATTCATCAATCCACGTCCGCCGAAACGTGAAAGGCGCTGACTCCACGAAAATCTCTCTTGAAAACTAAAGTTAGACATTGATGATATGACGTAAATCTTGTAGCGTATCGCTTAGAAATGTAATCCTTAGATGGTATATTATGAGGAAGTTGAATTCTCAATAGTTGTGATATTGGGAAATACTGAATACTGAGATTGAAATCATCAAAGCGCGTAATTGCCGAGGTTTCTCCTTAACCGATTTCAAAGAGATGGAGGTTGCCTCCAAGTGGTTTAACGTGCTGTGTATTTTTTATAATTAAGAGAAAATAACAAAAATTATTTTAATTACAAAAATTTAGCATGGACGCTTAAAAAATTTATTTTTGATAAAATGCATCATATCATTTTAGATGACGTTATCGTAGTTTTTGCTTTATCGTCTTTATTGCTGTAAAGTTATGAATAAAGTAGAGTAGAGTAGAATAGAGAGTAAAGTTAGAGATTAATATATTTTCGCCAATGCTCCTGACCGGCTTATAATCGAGAGATTTAAAATTTCAACGGATGTGTGCGGGACACGGTGGCTCGATCTCCGTGGAAGAGTTGTGTACACACCGGATTTCATGGTGCTACTAGCTTTGAGGTCCCGGGTCCTATTCCGGTCGGGTAATTTGGAAAACACTTTTTTTCAATATCATCTTGGGTCTGGGTGTATGTACTATGTATTTACTTATTTTTCTATTTATTTCGCTTTGTATTTATGTTTGCATTTAATAGTTTCCAGCGACTGGTTAATTGGGCCCGACCGTGGTAGTACCACGTCACAATACCGGCCTTTCTCTTTTGCCTTTGTCCTTTTGTCAATTTCACACAGCTGATTTTCACAATCGTTTTAATCATTCATTTGACATACTATAGAACAAAATTTAGATAGATGTTAACAGTACACAAAGTATTGTTGGACTTTGTGTCAAACTTATATCCTATTTCATGGCCGACTAGAGGTTTAAAGTTAGACAAGGCCTTAGGCTGAGGGTTACAAAATTACACAAAACCAACGAAGCTCCGGTTTGTGGAATTTCAAACTTTGCTGTGAAATTCGGCGCAAGGTGCGCATAGTTTCGAATGGTGTTCAATGTGGATTTATTTTTCAAAATTTAAAAATAAAACTGGAACAATTGCTTTGAACAAATGAGTAAAAATCAAATGGCGAAGGAAATTCAAGAAAATCGACAATGAAAGGGGTCGTGGTAGACCGCGACAGTTATTCGAACACCGTATGGTTAAATTATACACAGCAAAAGTAATTTCGCACATTTAACTGTCCGGAAATCGAATGCGGGACAAAGACGCAACGACACCATCAACAGAAACCCTCAGCAATGTACTCAAAATGTTCACTACTACAAAAGATTGTATTAGTTTAAGCTCAAGTGGAACTTTTCTTATAACTTAACTCAGTCCACCGTAGTTGACTTGAGCTTCGTCTTGTTGTTTTGTATGTGAAGAGGGACAATTAAAAACTTGGTCCGTTTGCAACGGATTCCGCCATATTCTGCGTCAAGCTTGAATTACTTGCACCAAGCATAATACAGTACAAAGTGATATGATGCTGTATAATTTGTAAATAAAAAGTTTTAAAAATATTACAGTGTTTTTTAAATGTTACTTACCAAGTGGATTGGCATTCGTAGAACACGATACCTTGAACCATAGACGCTTCTTTAAGTGTTACGAAGAGCCTTCCCTTTCGTCTTTTAAAGGTCTTTATGTAAGATTTTGTATGCATTTTATTTTATTTTGTTTTTATTTAACACACACACATACGTAGGAATGAGTAATATGAAACACATGAATAAATAAGGCTTAATATAAGCATAAATTTAATTATAAGTTGTACTTAAATCTTGAAGTAAATTTTGTTTTTCTTTCTTTAATCGAAACAACTTAACAACAACTTAACTTAAACTTAAACAACTAAAGCAATTATGTTATGAAATCAGAAACAACGAAGGTAACACAACAAATAGAATAAGAAGGAACAGTAAAGCCAGTACTTCATTGTGAATGTCATCCTTGCTTATCCTTGCCGTGAATTTTCAAGCACATTTTCAATATACAGCAGTTTTTAAACTGCTCATGTGCAGTTCCTTTGCCAACTCGTTAACCCTATCGCTTCAGTTTGCGCGTATACAAATTAAATGAATTCACTTCGCATAGAAAGTAGGATTCGCAAATAACTTATATAAACTATCTATTTTTTAATCAAAATATCTTCGCGACATTCCCAATACGGGGGTAGACAAAAGATCTTCACAATTGTGTCCTTCCACTCACCTTTAACCGAAGACATTTTAAGGGATAACGTGACAGGGGGTGAGCCTGTTGTCATCTATATGTCCGAGCCAGCGATATAAATCGCACATAAGTTTTATAATAAAACCATTTGTATGAGCCTGCATCCTGGGGAACGAACTCATTCGATCGAATTTTGATGTAGTCAAAGCGATTGTGTCCAAGTATACAAGTTTCGACACTCATTGATATGATTCTTCTGACTGGGGACTGAACTTGGGTACCATGTTTCGGATTCCGATCACGCGAACACTCAGCTATCGTTGCTTTCCAATCATTAAAAAAATATTTTAGCCTAGTTGGTAGTGACCCTGCTGTAGTAGCTAAGGTTTGCGGCTTCCTATCCTGGTATCAAAACAGCCTTCGGTAAATGTAGGTCGAAGAGACTTAATTTCTTAACCTTTGTCTTCCCCAGTATTTTTTTTTATAGAAAAAGGAGGCAAACGTGCAGGTGGCTCGCGTGATGGTAAGTGATTACCGCCGCCCATGAACACCCGCAATACCAGAGGCATAGCAGATGAGTTGCCGGCCTCTGAGAAAGTTATAGGATCTTCATGAAGGTAACCAAGTCGTATCGGTCCGGAAAAACCGCTGACGGCAGCATATTCCTTTAATTGCAAGTGCGTGACAGCAGGAATATAAAGAAAATTCTAAAAGAAAAATGTGATAACTAATATATTAGGTATAAACAGTTTGAGCCATCTCTCAACAAGGGAAGAAATAAGTAAAACGGAATAACAGTCAGCGGCTCCCATTGGTTGTGGCCCGATTAGCTCACACGAGTAAACGTTGAGCTAAAGTTTTTAATTGAATTAGATTCTCCCAATGTTGTTTTGAGGTTAAGGCTTCATGTTAAATGTCAACGTACGCTCTCCATGTTTGTAATCTACTTGCTGTCGTAAAGGTGGTTGAATCCTTATCTAGCTTATATTTTTTGGATCTTTATTTAACAGAATTAGAAATACGCAATTTTTTGATTTTTAAAGCATATTTATGCTTTAAAAATATTTTTTTTCCTCTTTAATTTAATCACGTAAAAAGTTCAGCATAAACATGCTTTAAAATCAATAAAATTGCGAATTAACTAATTTGTATTATGCAATTTTTGATAATTCCTAACTGAAAAGTCAGGAATATCAAATTGTCACTTGTAAAAGGGATAATAGGTGGCACCGATGTCAAAAACAAGGCATAAGTAAGGAAAAGAGAATACAGATTTAAAATTTCAACTGAAGCGTTTAAGACATGGTGGCTCGGAGGTAAGAGCGTCGCCACGGATCGGCGAAGGTCACGGGTTCGAATCCCACTTGTGTCAGATTAAATTAAAAAAAAAATTCTGTTTAAATTTATCACATAAAAAGTTCAGCACAAATATGCTTTAAAAATCAATAAAATTGCGTAAGAATTATGAATATATTTTATTTGTTTCAGGTGTTTTAAAATTTTTGCTCCAGGTGTAAGGTCGTTTTATGCTAACATCTTTTTAAGACTTGTAAAATGAGCTTAGCAACTGTTTGGGACAAATAAATGAAATAATTAATATTTTTTTATTAAATAAAATAAATTAATATATTTAAAGTTTTAAATAAATAATAAATAAATATCTTCACGCAATTCCCAATACAGGGGTAGACAGAGGTCAAGTCTAGACAATTAAGTCCCTTTGACCCACCTTCCACCGAAGATATTTTCGGGACAACGTGACAGGTGGTGAGCCCGTCGCAATTTCTGCCATATGTCCAAGCCAACGATGAAATTCGTACATAAGTTTTTGAAAAACTCATTGGTACTGCCACCTGGGGATCGAACTCGGGTCTCTCGACTCGAAATTCCGACCACCCAACAACTCGGCTATCGTGATTCTTTTTAGAGTTTTTTCTTATTTAAAGTTTTAATATAATTTATTACATAAATACCTTTCACCGAAGACATTTTTTGGGACAAAGTAACAGGTGGTGAGCCCGTCGCAATTTCTGCCATATGTCCAAGCCAACGATATAAATTTTACATAAGTTTCTGAAAAAAAAAATTGCCGGAAACCGCCCCTAAGCCGTTAGCGAGGCTTTTCCATAATCGTCACGCTTGGCAAGTTGATTGGCGATCGCGTACAAGTCACCTTGCACTATCAACGCTGCTATCTAAGGAGCGGCTCATTTTTATTTCTTGTGCATATTCCTATTAGAAAGTCTTTTTTCGCATAAGGGTTAAACTCATTTTATCTCTGTGCGCTGTAGCTTTTTCATCATTCAGTTTCATCTCGTTTCAAATCACAACTCGCTGAAGAAATATTTACTTCAAAACATCTTTTTTGTCTCCGTCTCTCTTTATAATATACCTTAATACTACGAAAAGTAAATCACATAGATTGCTCTGATCCCAAAGTCCCAAACACTTATGTTATGGAATCGGAAACAATAAACGTACCACAAACTCGCAGACCCAAGACTATATAGAAAATGTGGTTTCCTACATTTACCTGTCCAGAAATCGAAGCCGGGACAAAGACGTGACGACACCACGAAAACTCCGACTTCCATTATAGAGAACCGTATACCCTGGTATATGCTACTCGATGACAGAGGTCGAATCAATATATTCAAAATATTTTCACTACAATAAAAGCTTGTATTAATTTAAACTCAAGCGGGGCTTTTTTCATAACATAACTAAGTCGACCGCAGTTCAGCTTGAGCTTCGTCTTGTAGTTATGTTTGTGAAGACGGACAATTATGAACTTATTCCGATTGCAACGGATTCCGTCATGTTCTGCGTCAAGCTTGAATTACTTGCACCTTGCATAATACGAGTACAATTCAAAGTGATATGATGCTGTACAATTTGACAAGTAAAAGTTTTGAAGTGAGTGAAGACCGAATGGTGATGAAAATATAGCACAAAAGTTAATAGTAAACGACATCGAGGTATGCCAAAACTAACTTTTGAAAACCATGTGAGCTAATTGCTCGAAGAGGGGAGGGACAAGAGTACTCGGATACCTAGAGGTACATGAATAAAGAAAATTATGAATCTGAAAGGAGCGAAAGAGGTATGTAATGATCGTGACACTTGGTGATCTGTTCTCTCTGGCTACTCCGTCAGGAATTTTGGACGAAGATGAATAAATAAATCAAGTATTGAATATATTAAATAATTTTATTTTGAAAGATAAAAATTAAAATTTTGGTCTGGTACTTTCGAAATATTTATGAGACAGTGTAAATAGTTACAAGACAGTGTAAATGGTTATGAGAGAGAGAGAGAGAGAGAGAGAGAGAGAGAGAGAGAGAGAGAGAGAGAGAGAGAGAGAGAAAGAAATAAGAGCCCTCTTTTGCGGGAGAGACCTGCATCTTTGTACTTTAACTGGTATTTATGTAAGATTGCATATGTATGATTTTTTTTTTTGTTTTTCATAAATATTTATTTACAGAAAAAATTATGTTAATATTTACAATACTTATTAACTAAAAACTATTATAATCGTAGAGTCCTACTCCTCGTGGCATGGTACCAAGAACGCTGGCTGCATTTCCACGTTAAATGGCCAGACTTAACTGTTGAGCGAGAAAAGAATCAGCCCTCTTATCACCAGTGGCAACGATAAGTCGCGGATACAATTCCTTTAGAAACTGCATCGCGCGGGGACCTCACGGACCGATTATCTCTACGGCAAATGGAACAAATATATAGTCTCCTTTCAAAGACTCATATTTACGCCATTTACCCGATTCAGCTGCCTCTGATGCCGCCCCGGCCCTTATTGAAGTACCCTTGATATGAGAGGCCGCTAATTTATCGACGCAAGTTGCGTCCCACACAAGAGCTTTGCCTCTCTCCCAAGGGACTAAAGTCAAGCCGTCGGGTCTCTTACCATCCTCCTTAATATTCCACAAGGCTCTAAAACCGATGGAATATTTATGGAAACAAGAGCCCTTCGGATGATTTCATTCAAGGAACCGTGACGAGATAGTCTGCCGGCACTTTTTTGGCATGAAAGTCCGTGGAGGCCTAACTCGTCGACGTCGCTGCCACAAGGACATCAATGTGGTTGACAAATCGATGCTCCCAATCGTATTCCTACAGCTATTCGTAAACTTTCGTTATCTAGTAATGTATCAAGGTTACTTGATGGTAAAGCATGTAGCCAGTAACTGGATTCCTTTGTCGAAACACCTAGAAAGCGGGCGCGGTTTCTGTCACAGTGAAAATTGTTCAGAATGTGCAGTAATTTCTGCACATTCTGAACCAACGGGATATCCCACCGTTTTTGTGAGTAAGGTTCCAGTGGAATATCGTCGCCGGGACAGAGACGTAACCATGCTTCTCTTGCCTCGGTAGCAAAGGTCAAGTCCAAATCATTCTTAAGAATTTTACGTGACAAATCATGAACACTGTGTACGGAGGCAAGAAAAGCCGGCAGCGCAATATTTGAAACCTCTCTTATACCGATACCTCCAAATCTAACAGGTAAAGTAGCTTGAGTCCAGATAGATGAGACTAAAGATAAATTTAGACTTTTATCCAAAGCTATTTTGAGATTAAGGTCAATTTGTTTTAAAAAATCAGAACATTTCCATGCTGGACTCGAGCGGAGTAAATAAGTAAATTTAGGAACAAGAACGCAATATTTTAAAATAGTAAGCGCTATATGTGAATTTAGAATATACAGTTTATTAACATGTTCTAAAAAATTGATCAAATTTTACTTTCAAAAGAGGTTTCATACTCTCTATAAATAACGGCGCTCCAAGGAGGTAAAGAGAATCCGCCTCAGTTACTTTAATGCCAGGAGATATATTGTTAAAATTTTGAAACTAACTGTGTCTATGAGAATAAAAACGGTCAGGAATGAAAAGTTCACATTTAGTATTATTTAATTCAAGGCATTGGCCTTGAATTAAATGTGAACTTTTAAACTTTTGAATTCTTTAAAATTTTGAATAATTTTTTGAAGGTCATTTTGCACGTCATCTGGCTTTCCTCCTAGGGTTCCGTCATCTAGGTACCAAACATTGAGTTTGGATTTCAACTTTGAAATAATCGGTTGAATTCCCAAACTAAACAATGCTGGGCCCAGTGGATCACCCTGCTGAACTCCGACGGCTGAGTGAGTTAAATGATTTTCGTAAAATAAATTAGAGTTTTGACTATAACATTGCCAAACGTAATGGTAAATTTCCGGGGTGTTTCGCAACCTTCTTCAGCAGGGTTGATCTGCCGAGGGAGTTAAAGGCATTACTAAGGTCAACTTAAGAACATCTGTTTGACAATTCGTTAAAAAAAGTACGCACTGAATGTACAGCTGCCTCACAACCTCCTCTGCTACCGAAGCCTAACTGAACAGGCTGAAATTTTGACTTTAGATCGGAGGTTATGTGCCTACATGCTAATTTAGAAGTTAAACGTCTAAAAGTGGAAACAACAGCTATAGGGCGGATTCCATTATCTTTTTTTTTTAAAGGCACATAACCTTGCTCCATATATGATTTTAACAAAATTGGGATTTACATTGCCAGAAAGCAGAAAATTACTTAATTTTGTTATATCGCCAAAAAGAATGCGGCCGGCGTCACCGGCGGACGCGCTTACAAGATCTTTCAGATGTTGAGGTGTTATTCCGTCAATGCCGCCGGCAGACCCATTTGAGAAAGACATAATTGCCTCTAAAGTATCTTTTTCTGAAACTTGTAATGGCTGATAAGAAGGATCAGGAGGCGACGGTAGAAGCAAGGAGGAATTGGCCTTAGGATGCTTCTGATGTAAGCTTTCAAGGGTGTCCGCATTGTGAGGCGCCAGGATATCATCTGAAAATAAAATACGCGATGCGTTTTTTAAATCACCATCCATAACTTTAGACTCGACAACTTTCTTTAAATCAAAATTGTGTGGTCTTGGAGCTATGGATGTATCAATCGGTGAATCAAAATTTTGAAAAGAATTGTTTTTAAGCTGGGACGTAATTGACTTACGCCCCGTTTTGTCAACATGAAAATGAAAATATGCAAAGTATAATAATTTTTGCCAACTAGTTACAGTGTTAAAAGTAAACCAATTTTGAATGGTATTTGATAGAGCTTTAGCTAGCTGCATCCTCGCACCTCTAGGAATCCTTCTGAGTATTGGTACATTACGGTGGAAATAATGAATTTGGTCCGAAAAATTTTGAAAATTGGTTTGATTAATATCTTTGATTGTGCCATGAGAAGGGACGGGAGGCTGTGAAACCGAAATTGACTGTGGATGAGAACGTCTAATATGTATATTTAAACCTCTTTTACCTTTAAAAAGCCTACTGTCCGAACAATTTCGACATTGTAGGAATTCCGGTTGAGAGTTGGTAGGAGCGATATTCATAAACTACGTATTATATCTTAAATAAACTTAAAGTTGCTAAGTTCTGCTGCGTCGCTTCCAATCAGTTAGGACGGACCACAGAGTGTAGACCTTTGATCAGATGTAGGCGTGCCGTACAGCGCACTAAAAGTAAAGGTAATATTTGAAATACAGACATAATTATTGATTACTACATGAATATTAAAATACTTCCCAGGTTTTTCCAAATATTTAAGAAATATACTTATTCCTTGACAGTTGACAAGCTCCGAAATACAATATTACCACGATTGACAAAAAATGCATCTGAAATCATAAAAACCTTTTAATATCACATTTATTTAAATTTTATCACTATTTTACGATAATTTTAAAACCTAAAAATATTTAAAATTGTTAAAATAAATTTATTTAAATATACTTAGGTCTTGACACTTTGACAGACGTCAAATTTTTTTTTTCTTAAAAAAACTGTATGATTGCAGCACCACGTGGACACCTGCAAAGATCATCAAACAAATAATGCTCCTATCCTTTACTTTCTTACTTTTATGGTTTATTTTAGGATAATAATGCCAGATTAATGTCAGTAGTTACAGCTGCGTTGTGACCGTAATTACACTGAATAAAATCTTCACACAAATTCCTAATTCTGAGGTAAACAGAGGTCTAAAAAGTTTATTTTAAAATACTCTGAGCATGATTATAGTGTCAAATATCATTAATAGCGTTCCTATTAAGTACTCCTACTAAGCTGTAATGCTTGTGTTTGAAGTTGGTTCACGACAACTTTACTGGTACCAATAAAGATATATTCTTTCTTTCTTTCTCTCAATTACAATATAAAGTAAGTTAAAGTGAAATGAAAATCACGCATCATACAAATATATTGTTTGCGGTGATATATGTAAATAGGTAATCATATCAAATGTCCCCCTCTTAGACGTGTAATAGACTGGTGTTATCCAGAAATGGCTTCCATTAATCATGGTGTCACCTTTCTGGATTTTTGTACATTTTATATGACTTTTGAAATATTATCAACACACTTTATTAGCGTGGTATGTTTGTATGTGGCGGAATATTTTGTTGTGGATTTTCTGCCTCTTCAAAACAAAAATTCTTCATCATAACATTTTAGATGGCGTTATCGTAGTTTTTGCTTTATCGTCTTTATTGCTGTAAAGTTATGAATAAAGTAGAGTAGAGTAGAATACAGAGTATAGTTAGAGATTAAAATATTTTCGCCAATGCTCCTAACAGGCATATAATCGAGAGATTTAAAATTTCAACGGATGTGTGCGGGACACGGTGGCTCGATCTCTGTGGAAGAGTTGTGTACACACCGGATTTCATGGTGTTACTAGCTTTGAGGTCCCGGGTTCTATTCCGGTCGGGTAATTTGGAAAACACTTTTTTTCAATATCATCTTGGGTCTGGGTGTTTAATGTACCTACGTTGTTTCTGATTTCATATTAAATATGCTTAAGCTGCAACCAGTGGGGACAGAAAAGAGTGTCTATATCTTAATATGTATTTACTTATTTTTCTATTTATTTCGCTTTGTATTTATGTTTGCATTTAATAGTTTCCAGCGACTGGTGAATTGCGCCCGACCGTGGTAGTACCACGACACAATACCAGCCTTTCTTTTTTGCCTTTGTCCTTTTGCCAATTTCACACAGCTGATTTTCACAATCGTTTTAATCATTAATTTGACATACTATTGAAGAAAATTTAGATAGGTGTTAACAGTACACAAAGTGTTGTTGGACTTTGTGTCAAACTTATATCCTGTTTCACGGCCGACTAGAGGTTTAAAGTTAGACGAGGCCTTAGGCTGAGGGTTACAAAATTACACAAAAACAAAGAAGCTCCGGTTTGTGTAATTCCAAACTTTGCTGTGAAATTCGACGCAAGGTGCGCATAGTTTCGTATGGTGTTCAATGTGGATTTATTTTTTAAAATTTAAAAATAAAACTGGAACAATTGCTTTGAACGAATGAGTGAAAATCAAATAGCGAAGGAAATTCGAGAAATCGACAATAAAAGGGGTCGTGGTAGATCGCGATAGTCATTCGAACACCGTGTGGTTTAACTATACACAGCAAAGGTAATTTCGCACATTTAATTGCCTGGAAATCAAATGCGGGACAAAGACGCAACGTCACCATCAATCGAAACTCTCAGCAATGTATTTAAAAATGTTCACTACTGCAAAAGATTGTATTAACTTAAGTTCAAGTGGAACTTTTCTTATAACTTAACTCAGTCCACCGCAGTTCAGCTTGAGCTTCGTCTTGTAGTTTTGTATGTGAAGACGGACAATTATAAACTTGGTCCGTTTGCAACGGATTCCGCCATATTCTGCGTCAAGCTTGAATTACTTGCATCAAGCATAATACAGTACAAAGTGATATGATGCTGTATAATTTATGAATAAAAAGTTTTAAAAATATGTTTGTGTTTTTTAATTGCTACTTACCAAGTGGATTGGCATTCGTAGAACACGACACCTTGAACCATAGACGCTTCTTTAAGTGTTACGAAGAGCCTTCCCTTTCGTCTTTTAAAGGTCGTTATGTAAGATTTTGTATGTATTTTATTTTATTTTGTATTTAACATACACACACACACATACGTAGGAATCAGTACATATTAAATAAATATATAAATAAGTCTTAAGATAAGCATATATTTAATTATAAATCTTGAAGTAATTTTGTTTTTGTTTCTTTAATCATGTAATAATGTTTATTTATGGAAGAGCAGATTCTACAGCGGGCCTACCAAAAGTAATGATTTTTCATTATCGGGGATCGAATGATTCATTCGATCCCCGGGATCAAAACAATTTAGGTGATGTTGTCTCTATCATAATTTACATACTAGGAAATTCACAAAAAGGCATTTTTTGCAAAGACGGCTTTTTCCTACTGATGTCTTCATATGTGCGAACTTGAAAATAAGTTAAATCGATGAAGTTGTAGAACTTAAAAAAAAGTCGCCAACGTCCTTAAAAGTCGAAAGAAGGAGTGATTTAAATTTTCAACTTATAGAAGTGAGACAGAGATTCGGCGGTAAAGGCACAAGACTACAAGATACAAACATAGGACACTTGGTCCTATGATCGTATTTATTTATTTTTTTATTTATAATTTAAAATTTTACTTCATCTTAACATACATTGTCATAAAGCAAGAACTCAAGACAATCAAACTGAACGCCTGCAAACAAACAGCGAACTCATATGAAGTTTGCAAACTTTAAATTACAAACTAGTGCAGTCAAATGGACTTTGAATGCAATGCGTTCGTCGCTATTTTCAGTTGGTCGTAAAGATGCGACGGGCTAGCCACCAATCATGTTGTCCCTAGTAATATCTTCAGTGTCCGACCCCAGTATTGAGATTGATGTGAGGATATAGACTCAGCTATCACGTTGTTCCATTTATTGTAAATATGTTCTCCAATAGCTGTCTCCCGCAGCTTTGCCCGCGGTTTAACATTTAATGCGGACTCCTTATTATTTTTCAAAATTAAAAGTAGCCCTACTTACTTCTTATAACATCAGCTATTAGCCAGTTAAAGTCCCGTCAAAATCGGTCGAGTCATTTCAGAGATTAGGCGGACTGACAGACTGACAGACAAATATTAAAAAAAAATATATTTTGGTATATATACTAGGTACAAATAAATCTTTACAAAAATTCAAGAAAATCAAAAAAATAAAAAAGTTAACAAAACTTCTGTTGAACATTCCAATACCGTTTCATACGTAAATTAGGGCCGGTCAGCTTTGATAGCCTCAAAGTTTGCCGAACTTACAGCGAGACCTCAAACTAATCTGAGTTGCAACGCTCCAGGAAAATGTGGTTCGTGTGACTTTGTTCCTGGATGCAATTTAATGGTATTCCATGTAACTTTGATTGAAATTAGAAAATGGATTTTATAGAGTGTTAAATGAGTATGAATGTTATACTGACATGGGCGGATCGCGAACCCACGACATCCGCTGTACCATGTCAACGTTGTAACTCCAAGCCATTGAGTCCTACACGTATCGCACTTTCATAAGAATCAATCTTACAAGCAGTTTTCATAAGTATCAATCTTTCTAAATTCTCTTTGCCTCTAATGGCCCAATTTTTAAAGTATAGCTTAGAAGCCCTAAAAAGAAATAAAAATGCATACATACATACATACATACATAACAACTGTCTGTTAAACTCTACTGCAGGGCATAGACTTTCCTATATGGAGGATTTGCTATAATTGCCACGCTTGGCAAGAGGATTGGCGATCGCAGTACCAAAAAAATCTGATTTCAGACGCTGCTACCTATCTGCGCTCGGATTATTTTGGTCTGGTCTTTTTAAAGTTTGTGTTCTCTTAGTTGCCTCTTACGATACCTACGGGATGGAAAGGAGTGGTATATTCTTACGCCATAACGATACAGTGAATACGCTATCTGGTCGTATCTACCCTTATTCTTGTAAATAAATATGCTCAAGTAATTTTTGATCGACATAAGACTATACATTCTTTTATCGATAGTCATTTTTTAATCTATCACCGTTTCGTAACGAAGTTCCTCTAACGGGGAAAATGTAGAAAAAGTCTTTTTTAATTGATTGACCCGAGCGGGAATTGAACTTAAGGCCTTAGAGCTGGCGACAACATGAATACCGGTGTGTGCGCCACCAGTCTACGTAGCTCGTAAATTTACCCTAGTCTTAAAAAAAAGATATTTTGTTAATAAAGGATAGAAATTACGGCCACCGGAAGTACACAGACAAATTAGTATAATTCTGTGTTAGTGTGCACAATGACTCTTCCAACTTCGCAGCGTTCAGTCGTCCGTGGAACAGGATCAGCAACCTTTGATAGCGGTTAAGTTTGTGGAACAAGAAGCGATACCTCGAACTAATCTATTGCACGCTCTGCAGAAATTATACTCAATGTTAGATTGTAGAAAACGTCATTGAATTTTGATTTTGATTATATTTGAGACTAAATTAAAATACAAATTTATTAAAGTTTTGATCAATAAAAACTTTTAATAAATATTTCAAAAAAATTGAATACTTTTAATAATTATTGAGTGTAAATAAATTTATAAATAAATAAACAAAGTTTGTGTGGGACAGCTCTGACAAACGACTGGAGTTTACTTCTTACCAATGATTGTAAAATATATATTTTACAATCATTGGTAAGAAGTAAACTCCAGAAAGAATACTTTAGGAAAGTAAATTAACTTAATTTTGTAATACTGAAATTATGCATGATAAATTTATTTATATTAATTTTGTTTGTTTTGATGTTATTTATATTATGTTATAATGTTTGATGAAAAACATACATGAGATAGTTATGGAAACATTAACAAGTGTTACTAAACATATACGGAGGAAGGTGGGTCAACGGAACTTAATTGTCTAGATTATACCTCTGTCTACCCCTGTATTGGGAATTGCGTGAAGATATTCATTATTATTTAGTAAACAAATTCTGTAAATATAAAAAAAATCAAGAATCAAAAAGTGCATGCCTAATAAAATCATTTATTAAAAATACAAATGAAATTGTTGTGTTATTATAAAACTATAAACAGTGAAGTTATAAAGATCATTATGTATTAAACTACGGTTACTAAGCTATTAATATGACTATAGAACTTGTTATTAATAGGTAGAAGTCTATGGATGCAGGTGGCTGTGGACCGTTCCGTGAGGAAAACTTTGTGGGAGGCCTGTGTTCAGCATCGGACTATTAATAGGATATAAAAGAAGAGAAAAATATGAATAACTTAATAAACGAAACCGGGTCTCGACATGTACATTTTCGGGAGTTATCGTGACCAACTCAAAGAAATCATCCGAATTTTTTAAAAAGCTTTTTCAGTAAATAAATAGATATCTTCACGGAATTCCCAATACAGGGGTAGACAGAGATCAAATCTAAACAATTAAGTCCCTTCGACCCACATTCCACCGAAGATATTTTCGGGACAACGTGA